>CM026215.1:1937491-2197491 GCA_014839995.1 Xenentodon cancila
TGTTTGTTTTTTCTGATTTGGGGGTAAAATTGCTGGGACATCCTCTCCTGGAAGACCAACCACTGTCTTGAATGTTTTCAACTTGTATATAATCCTCACTGTACAACGCTCAACAGTTTGGAAATGGTTTATTACCTTTTCAAGACTGATGTATAAGAACAGTTGCTTCTCTAAAACTATTGCTGATCTTATCCTAATAGACCAACCCAGGACCTGTTCAGACCAACCAAGACCCCTACTAGACCAACCCAGACCCCTACTAGACCAACCCAGGACCTGTTCAGACCAATCAAAAACCCTACTAGACCAACCCAGATCCCTACTAGACCAACCCAGGACCTGTTCAGACCAATCAAAAACCCTACTAGACCAACCCAGATCCCTAAAAGACCAACCCAGGACCTGTTCAGACCAACCCAGGACCTGTTCAGACCAATCAAAAACCCTACTAGACCAACCCAGACCCCTACTAGACCAACCCAGGACCTGTTCAGACCAATCAAAAACCCTACTAGACCAACCCAGATCCCTACTAGACCAACCCAGGACCTGTTCAGACCAATCAAAAACCCTACTAGACCAACCCAGATCCCTAAAAGACCAACCCAGGACCTGTTCAGACCAACCCAGGACCTGTTCAGACCAATCAAAAACCCTACTAGACCAACCCAGACCCCTAATAGACCAACCCAGACCCCTAAAAGACCAACCCAGGACCTGTTCAGACCAATCAAAAACCCTACTAGACCAACCCAGACCCCTAATAGACCAACCCAGACCCCTAAAAGACCAACCCAGGACCTGTTCAGACCAATCAAAAACCCTACTAGACCAACTCAGACCCCTAATAGACCAACCCAGACCCCTAAAAGACCAACCCAGGACCTGTTCAGACCAACCAAGACCCCTACTAGACCAACCCAGACCCCTAAAAGACCAACCCAGAACCTGTCCAGACCAACCCAGAACTGCTGTCTCTTTGTAGTTCAGAGGTGTTCAGTGTTCAGTACTTCATAGCTACAGCGATGATAGCCAGCTGTTTTCTATTACAGCTGTCAATCAACGACCACCCCTAATCGTACATAAATGTGTTGCTCTATATAACTTTTTGCCTGATGAGCTACATAAACATGACCCCTTATGTTTTTTATTTGACTGAGAAATCTAACTATGGTGCCGGATTTGATGATCCAGGTCCTTCAGATATACTGGAATTTCTGTGAATAACTAAGTTTATAAAGAAAAGGGAAACTATAGTTTTATAGTCTTTTATTTTGTCCCCAGACAGGAAAGCAGTACTCTTTTATTCCTGAGGTGGGGCTCGTGTGAGGAATCATTTTCAGCTTTAATTTAAGAGGTTTCACAAAAATACAGCATTTATCATCTAGGAATTACATCCTTTTAAGACCAGTGCCTCAATTTTTAGAGACTCATTTAGACAACTGGTTAGATGTGTCCGTTCCCTCAGTCTTGAAGCTGATAAAAAGGTTCTGAAGTTGGTATTTGGAGGCTGTTTGATTGGAGCCACTAATGTATTTAGATCTTTGGACTTCACAAGTGAAGCAGGTCAACATCAGACTGGAAAAAAAACACCATTAATCTATAAAAGAGAAAGAAAAACTCAGGTGAGGTCAAACCAACTGTTTAGTTCCTTAAAAGCAAAAATACAAAAAAACAAAAAAACCTGAGATCTTCTCTCATTCATTTAACATTAGATCTGTCATGAAGGTATGATACTAACTACATCACACAGGATTTAAAGTTAAAACTTCGCATTTGGTAACTTGGAGACAAAGTCTGTCTTTCTACATAATTGTGATTAAATAAGTTTAGGTAACATCAGTAGAGTTACCATAGAACAAACTTAGACATTCTTGTGGATCTTCTGGACCTTAAGTTGGCAGTTTAATCCAAAAAAGACATTTTAATCTGTTTAGTTTCAATTTAGAAAACAGAATAAAATCCATCATCCATCCTCTCTGATACGTGGAATCAGAAGTACTACAGACACAATATTTGAAATTCTTTTTATATAAACTCCATAAAACAGATAAGGATTCAGGATCTTCAGAGTTTTTCAATGGAGCTGATATCTGTTGATGTCCGAGTTCTGGTCCCTGTGGGACTGATACTCATCAGCTATTGGCTCATCTGTCTTTGAGGGGTGGGGCTTATCAATAGGTCAGTTATGTGACTTTGTCTAAACACTTTTGAGCTCTTGAAAACCGAAGTACTCCGTTTTAAACGGCTGTGGAGTCCATGAAACCTCTTTAATTACAGCTCCAAGTTCACACTTTGACCACACCCTGATTGTTTCAGTTTAAATCTATTATTTTGCATAAAAGCAAAATCATAAACACTCCAAATACTTCTGGACCTGAGTATTTTAACAGTGTTCACACAAACAAATGTGTTGGTATGCTGCCACTAACCAAAGAAAAACTAAAACGGGCGATCCCAAGCGAGCGACGACCTTTAACCCTTTAAATATTCAGGCTGACTGAAGACAGCTGGGAGTTTAATTATAGGACACACTGTAGTTAACTCTGATTATCATCAATGTTCAGTAAATTATTAATATATGACCATTGTTGCTGTTCTTTGATGATAGGATACAAACATTTGTCCTGATGTGGGCGTCTGTGCGTGCATCTGGCAGGGATGTGGTTTCTGACAACATGAAAGAAAGTGCTCTCTGACCTTCAAACAGGAAGTGACATCAATGTGGCGTTAACTACAATCAAACCAAACTCTCAGTCTTCCTTCAGCTCATCTAAAGGGTTTTCGCTGACGCCCCAGAGGATCATTTAAGCCACGTAATTCTTGACGTTTGATCAGAAGTTTGTCTGAACCATGCACGACTTTGAGCTGTCTGACTCTCTGGACCGGTAAGAAAATTAACGTTCATATAAACTTGTTTTTATGGGCGACGACTGAACCAGTTTCTTGAGTTTAGAGAACATTTGGGACCTTTATTAATATAAAAGGTATCATTTCCCTGCAAGCAATGGGCTCACATGGTTGATTTCTATCGTTTTCTGAGTGAACAGCAGCTTTGACAGTATTCACGTTTTACTACGTTCTCCTGTTTTTGTCTGTAAAACTCCTGGTGAACACACGAGTTTACCGTCAATGAAAGCTGCTGGATGACATCTTAACTGCTGTTATCTGGTTAATTACAGTGAAACAGCTGTGTTAGGCACTATTACAGGAAAGATGATTTCAGTGTGGAGTTTGAGCGGAGACCGATTCTGAATCGGTTGTTTACACGACATTAGTACTTGGAATTTGTTTTGTTATTTGTTGTGTATTTTTCCAGTAATGACTGGAAATGAGTTTAGAGGTGTTTTTACACGTTGTTTCGGGGATTTTGTTGCCCATGACTCATTCAAAAATCTAATTTTCAGGAGTGCTGATGCAGAACGGGGGGCGGAGCCTGTTCAGACCAGACGAGCCGCCCAGTCAGAGGGGACTGAGCTTCATCCACAGATGTCCACCTTCTTAAACTCTGATTTGGCAGAAAACCTGTAAGTAAGCGTGAGATTGATGAAAAACCATCTGACCAGGCTTCAAATCCATTTAAAAAAAAATAAAAAATCATCTGATCATTCTGGTTTTTGTAACAGCCAAAAATGACCTCAGCAACGTAAAACGTTTTTTGTTGTATCGTTTAAAAAAATGTCACATGACCTAGATTCAATTAATCTATCTGGGAGAGAGTCCTGATATATGTCTGTAGAAGACTCTGGTCTACAGAGGACTTCACGGTCCCCTGAATGACTGACAGGTGTTCAGGTCCAGACCATCATCCCTCCACCACCGTGCTTCACACAAAACAACAACCACAAAAGAAAACTGGGTCTAAAGGGGGCCTTAAGGTCTGTATGGTAAAACCCAGCTGAGGGTTTCCTGTCAACTCGTTTCAAAACCACAGATGTAAGCGGCCTCTGCAAGCGTTTTACACCCCGTCCTCGCTGACTCAAACATGAGGTTCACAAATGATGGAATAACCTTTACGGTGCACAGAAAAACCGTGAGACCTCCTCTGAACCAGGTGTGGAGGGTGGAAGGGAACGTTTGAGGTCTGTCAGGTGAGACGGAGCCGCAGCCGTCACGGCCGCTCAGGTACATTTACAAAACTGTCACAATAGCACATTTTGACATAAAAATATTCGGGATCTTTAGGTTTATTTTCATCTCATTTACATGTTTCAAACTAAATTTAAAAAGCAGCTAACGGCAGCTGCTGATTTATCATCAATTTTACCCTTTAATAGGCCCTCAAGTTACAAAAGAGGCTTCAAGATCCACAAAAATGGGACATGAAACTGGTGATCAATATCACAAATGTAAAAAAATGTTTGTGGGGGTCAAATTAAATAAGAATTGAAGTCCGGACCCCACCTACCTCCATGGAGTTCAGGTTCTGCGTGGAGGTCGCCCCCTGTTGGCCGCTACACTGAATGCAGATAAAAGGAATTTTGACACATACAGTCGAGGCCAAAAGTTCTGAGAATGACACAAATATTAGTTTTCACAAAGTTTGCTGCTAAACTGCTTTTAGATCTTGTTTCAGTTGTTTCTGTGATGTACTGAAATATAATTAAAGCACTTCATACGTTTCAAAGGCTTTTATACACAATTACAATTTATGCGAAGAGTCAGTATTTGCAGTGTTGGCCCTTCTTCTTCAGGACCTCAGCGGTCCATTCACATACTTTCTGCAGAAGATCAATCTGTCCCTGATGTTTTTTTGGAGAGAGGTGGCTTCTTTGCTGCCCTTCTGGACACCAGGACATCTTCCAGAAGTCTTCTCCTCACTGTGGGTGCAGATGTGCTCACACCTGCCTGCTGCCGCTCCTGAGCTCTGCCCTGGTGGCGCTCCGACCCCGCGGCTGAATCCTCTTTAGGAGACGATCCTGGCGCTTGCTGGACTTTCTTGGACGCCCTGAAGCCTTCTGAACAAGAGTTGAACCTCTGTCCTTGAAGTTCTTGAGGATCCTATAAATTGCTGATTTAAGTTCAATCTTAGTAGCCACAATATTCCTGCCTGTGAAGGCGTTTTTATGCAACGCAGTGACGGCTGCACGCGTTTCTTTGCAGGTCACCATGGTAACCAATGGAAGAACAATGATTTCAAGCATCACCCTCCTTCTAACATGTCAAGTCTGCCGTTCTAACCCGATCAGCCTGACATGATGATCTCCAGCCTCGTGCTGAGTTACTGAGACGATTACTGGAATGATCTCAGCAGGTCCTTTAACGACACCAATGAAATGCAGTGGAAAGTTTTATTCGGGATTAAGTTCATTTTCATGGCAAAGAAGGACGATGCGATTCATCTGACCAGTCTTCATAATATTCTGGAGAATATGCAAATTGCTATTATAAAAACTTAAGCAGCAACTTTTTCAATTTCCAGTATTTATGTCATTCTGAAAACCTTTGGCCACAACTGTACACTTAACGGCCAGAACCTTTCACTCACCTGCCTGGACTCACCTGTAAACTTAAGTGACCTCCCATTCCTGGTCCACAGGGTTCAATATGACATCAGTTCTCCTCTGCAGCTGTAACAGCTTCAGTTCTTCTGGGAAGTTGGTCCACAAGGTTTAGGAGTGTTTATGGGAATTTTTGACCGTTCTTCCAGAAGTTCATTTGTGAGGTCACACTGATGTTGGACCAGAAGGTCTGGTTCTCATCCCTAAGGTGTTCTGTCAGGTTGAGGTCAGGACTCTGTGCAGGCCAGTCAGGTTCATCCACACCAGACTCTCATCCAGGTCTTCATGGACCTGCTTTGTGCACTGGTGCACAGTCATGTTGGAAGAGGAAGGGTCCAGCTCCAAACTGTTCCCACAAAGTTGGGAGCTGGAATTGTCCAGAAGTTCTTGGTCTGCTGAAGCATCCAGAGTTCCTTTCACTGGAACTGCATCCAACGCTTTGCATTGTACCAGGTGATGTTTGTCTTGGATGCAGCTGCTCGGAGGAAACCCACTCATGAAGCTCTCTGAACACTGTTCTGGAGCTGATCTGAAGACCACATGAAGTTTGGATTTCTGTAGCGATTGACTGTGCAGAAAGTTGGTGACCTCTTGGCACCTCAGCATCCGCTGACCCGCTCTGTCCATTTACGTTTTTCCATGAAGAAGATCTCACGGAGCGCGAAGGGTTGTATGCTGTATGTTCATGTTTACCGTATTTTGTCATTTCAGCTCCTCGGAGATGGAAACCAGCTGCTGCGACATGACGGTAAAGCTTTAAATTCTTTCTAAAATTATTTTGACCTTATATATAGTTTTTTTTTAAAGACAGGAAAATATACTAGACTGTGACTCTCAAACAATTTCAGCATTTGAGTTAAGCAGATTGCTCTGCAGTTAAAATAAATAAATGACCCTAAAGAAACCACTTAAACTTGTCATGTGACTGTACTTGGTTACAATAATTATTGTAATAATATGACATATGACATTGTAATAAATATGACATTTTATTGATTCACAGATCGCAGTAAACATGAATACCCTTTTTATAGTATAAATGAATGAAGATCAAATGCTTGTAATGGGTTTTGGTCTAAGGCAACTAAAACATCAGATGAACAAGAACATTTTTTACCATGTCTATCTGTATAACAAAGTGTTAAAAAATCAAACACAACAAAAAGAAACTGTTGTGTGGGCAATACTAAGTACCCCACTACTGGTTCCAGAGGATTGAAAAGGATAAGTCGCCGTCAGGAGCTGATCATCCTCTGCGCCGCCGATGACCATCATCAGCAGGTGTGCAGACCTCTATTAAAGCAGATGTTTTGGCAGTTTGCTGGTCTGAAGCATTCAGGTGTGTGTTAACACAATGCTTAAGGGCCAAGACATCAGTAATTGGATTAGGGAATCAAATTTTGATTCACATCAATATGGAATTAAAAATAAAACAATTTCTCAACTATCTGGAGTTCAACGATCTTCAGTGAGAAAGACTATTCAGTCTTCTAGAGACAAATGTGGAGTTGAAGTTACCTGACCCGAGCCAAAAACTGGTAGCTTTTGCTTTGAAGGATGCAGGTTTAAGTAACCTTGTGTTTGTTTTAATGTGCAGGATGTGAAAAAAGAGATCTTCACGATCCACAAAGACCTGGACCTGATGGTTTGCCACAACAGGAGGACCATGCAAAGTGTGGCTAACCTGGTCCTGGTGGCCAACTGGATGAGCAAGAATCTTAAAAAGGACCAGCTCTGCAGCATCATCATGGATCACGTGGTGGAAGGTGAGTAACAACACAAAGACATGGAGATTTTTGGAGAGATTTCAAAAAGGGGGTGTTAATGTGTTTACTGCCCGCTATTTCTGATAGTTCCTCAATGTTCAGTAGAGAATGCGGTTGCGCTACCGACCACTAGGGTCCGGATCCAGACCAGCAGTTGCTCTACCGACCACTAGGGTCCGGATCCAGACCAGCAGTTGCTCTACCGACCACTAGGTTCCGGGTCCAGACCTGCAGTTGCTCTACCAACCACTAGGGTCCGGGTCCAGACCAGCAGTTGCTCTACCAACCACTAGGGTCCGGGTCCAGACCAGCAGTTGCTCTACCAACCACTAGGGTCCGGATCCAGACCAGCAGTTGCTCTACCGACCACTAGGGTCCGGGTCCAGACCTGCAGTTGCTCTACCGACCACTAGGTTCCGGGTCCAGACCTGCAGTTGCTCTACCGACCACTAGGGTCCGGATCCAGACCAGCAGTTGCTCTACCGACCACTAGGGTCCGGATCCAGACCAGCAGTTGCTCTACCGACCACTAGGGTCCGGGTCCAGACCTGCAGTTGCTCTACCGACCACTAGGTTCCGGGTCCAGACCTGCAGTCTCTCTACCGACCACTAGGTTCCGGGTCCAGACCTGCAGTTGCTCTACCGACCACTAGGTTCCGGGTCCAGACCTGCAGTTGCTCTACCGACCACTAGGGTCCGGGTCCAGACCAGCAGTTGCTCTACCGACCACTAGGTTCTGGGTCCAGACCTGCAGTTGCTCTACCGACCACTAGGTTCCGGGTCTAGACCTGCAGTCTCTCTACCGACCACTAGGGTCCGGGTCCAGACCTGCAGTCGCTCTACCGACCACTAGGGTCCGGGTCCAGACCTGCAGTTGCTCTACCGACCACTAGGGTCCGGATTCAATGCCTTCTATTTAAAATGTTCAACTTTACAGTTTTAGTCTCCATAGTTGGATTTCACATCCCTGACGACTGTACGGGGGGATTTTTATTTACCTCGTCAATCAAAGTTATAAAAAGCAACAAATATAGAATAATTAGGGGAGGATGACTCAGTGGTCAGTTGAGGAACTGCAACCTCTTTTGTCCACGTCATCAGGGGGTAATTTTGGCCATAATGTGGCCTCAGAGTTTCTGCAACACTTTCGTATAGAGGACTCTCGAAATCTGATTTTGTATTCGGTTTATTTTAGTTCTCTGCGAGTACGTCGGAACAACCCTCGTTATGCGTTAAAAAGAAAATGGAAATCTGAGTTCGAGCCCCCTTTTTGATAACTCCTCCTCTCCACAGAAACTATTGTCAAGACCGACCGGACCGCCTCAACGGGAACCAAAAAAGTCATCTTCAAGCGAGTGAACAGCCAGGCGCGCTGCTTGCTGAGCGACACCTCCCAGAAAAATGTCATTAAGCTTTCCGGAGAGATGAAACTGCAGGCCATCACTCTGAAAGGAGGAAATGGCGATCACAAAGGTAAAAACATGAGGCCAACAGTGACTACAATAATCAGAGCACTTGTACTCAAGTATTTTTAATTTACATTCACATTATTTCAGCAGCCTCCTTGAATACTGATGTCAGCGGGTCTCAGTGTCAGTAAATGTGAATTCTTTTAATACGTCTTCCTGAAGTCACCTGAGCTTCTCTTTTCTCTCTACTCAGTGAAGTTTAAAATGTCCAGGTACGCGCCTCCCTCGGTCTGTCGTGGCGACGGTCAGGTGGTCCTCCTGTCCATTACCGACAACGTGCACATTTCCTGCTTAAAGATGGGCGACTGCGTCGTGCTGAATCTGGAGGTGAAAACGCCGCGCTCGGGCTCAGTTTCACCGGCAGTTTAACGGCAGCGGTCTGTCGCTTTGTGGAGACCCCAAAGCCCGTGGCGCTCCCACACTCTCTCAGCCTCACTTCAGGGCTTCTGACGTACCTTCGTCATACCATCAACAACCAATCCCCACACAACTAAACCACTTGCTTTGGCAGTCTGAGCGGATGACGCGGTGAAGCGTCCAGAGACGAAAAGCCCCCAACATGACATATTTAGGTCCTATCTGAATGTTCTTCAGTGAAAGAAGGTGCTTGTGTCCAAAATTGTATGTAAACTTTTTCCCAATGTTTTATAAGAACAAACAGTTACCATAATATAACTAAACAACGCTGAACGGAACTCTATATCTAAATCTATAAATCTATTAATTTCAAGCTGTTTTGTCATAATTCTTGCTTATTACATTGAGTTATATTTTCAGCAACACAATTCAGATTTAATAAATTACTTTATTATTCCATGTCTAACTCTAAATTTAATAAATACATTTGGCTTTACACACCTTTAAGCTATGTAGCAATACCTCTTCTGACCACATGGGGCACACAGATGTGCGGCGCCGACAGAGCTGCTGTCGACCTGTGCTGATGGGAGGCGACACGTCGGCATTGAGCCGCGGTGGCGACGCCTACAAAAGAAAAAGCTGAAAAAAATGTGTTTCTGGCATTTTGCATGAAGCCGTTAATGAGTAATAATAAAACTTCTCCTCTTTGTCAGGAATGCTCTAAAGAGCAATTGATGGACATCACTAGGGGTGGAGACATGGACCGCTTCCTGTTCTTCAGCAGAACCTCAGGCATGTCCGTGACCACGTTTGAGTCGGTGAAGTACTGCGGCTGGTTCATCAGCACTTCCTCTGTGGACACGAACCCGTCCGTGGACATGTGCAAAGAGGGCGCTACCCACCGCGTCACCACCTTCAAAGTCATCTGAAAGCTGCTGCGAGTCGCCGGCGTACAGCTTCCACACGCCAGCGTTTACCTGACACCGGCTGTAGTTCTGCACATATTCTCTAGATGGGGCTATCGGTCCTCTATCGCCTCAACCTGCAGGTTTAAGCTTACAAAGACTAAAACTTAAAAACTTTATATTGACTTTACTTAAATAATACTGTTTCAGCTTTATTACATGTAATCCCATTAATCTTCTCCTACTTCTATGTTTTATCTGTCATGATGCTGTTCTGGAAGTTAAACTAAATCTTTAAAAGTGTAACAAGAACATTTCCAAGATAATGTCTTTTCTATATTCCATTGAAGCTCTTATTGTTTCAATTTTTACTGCTTTTGGAACAAATAAGTTGGAATAACTTAAATGTTCCTGAACTGACAAATGTCTGTAAGAACTTTTTCTGCTCTTGTTGGTAAATATAAATAATAATTTTATATATCAAATGTTTGAAGTGAAGAAACGTACCATCCAAAGAAAAGAAAAGAAAATCGATGTAACTTTGTATTAGATGGCAGGAACACGCCTCTTATACGTTGAATCATCTCCTTTTAACAACATCATGAAAACAAAACCTGTTGCATGGAAAGATGGACAAGCTGCACCTGCAAACGTCAAAATATAATTGCCTCATTGTTTTACAAATTTGTGGCTGCAATTCAAGTGTAATGCCTGTGGTCATTCTTTATGTGTTTAAATAAATAGTTTAAAAAAAAAATAGGTACTCGGTTTTGCTCGATACCCAAGTCCAGGTATGGGAGATCCGTATTGAAAGAAATGAAATGGAACCGGGACATCTGAAACATCTGCTGGGACGTCCACTCCTGACTTGTGAATAATCTTTCTCACCGTACAGCTTGGAACTCTGAAGAGTTTGGAAATGGTTTTACAACCCTTTCCAGACTGATTTACAGCAAGAACTACTTCTATGATCATCGCTGATGTCTTCCCCTTTTGGCACTGTGTTAACACACCTGAACGCTCCAGACCAGCGATCAGTTAGAACATCTGCTGATGGTCAGTTCATCTCCACGTCTGGGGTCCTACAGATGCAGTAGGGGGACTTGGATTGGCCATGTGATTTTTCTTCTCAGCTTCTGTTTTTTTATTGTTTTTGTTTTGTTTTTTTTAAACATCCATGATTTTAAAAGGATGTTCACTGTATTGTTCTTCTCCGACATGGTGAACATGAAGCTCTGCTGCAACTGCGTCCTTCTCAGCCGACATCCTGTAATCCGTTTCTACCCTCCGTAAATTAATGTCTTTACACTTTATCAAAGCAGACGTGGAGGATCTCAGCCAACCAGCGGCGGCGGCGGCTGCGGCGGCGGCGGCGTCTCATTGGTGCATCCTCCTCAGGCTTGCACAGCGACACGGGTGTTTTTTTTCCAGCTGCAGCTCAACATTTAAACATTTAAAGCAGATTATGGAGCATTTCCCTCTAAGCAGACAGCAGAAACAGATTTGTCCACGTTTTCTTTTCCTTTTTGGGGGGTTTTTAAACAAACAGACGTTTTCTCTGCTCGCTCCTAAAAAAACTAATTTAAAAAATCAGTTTGGATTAATTTTCTTTAAAATCTCCTTGAGTTTCTTTTTGTATTGTTTGAAGTTGTAGAAAAGAGAAATAAAAGAAAACTGGAATTAAATCTGGACCCTAAACTGGCTCACTGATCTCCACGCACACGTGCACGTGCACACACACATGCAGGAGTGTGTGACCGTCAGTCGACCTAGTGTAAGAGGCTACAGATAAGCGTGCACATGTGTTTGTTTGTGCACTTCTGCCGTGCACATTGCAAGCACATGGCAACAGAAGCTAAAAATAGCCCGACAGCACCGCTTCACTGCAGGATCAAGCTTCCTCCCGCGAACGGCGGCGCGGAGCGGCGCGGCGCGCCCCCCCCCCTCCCCCACAGCCTCTTTAAAACGAGTCCCATTCTGTCACCGCGGCGACGACTCTGGATTTCAGCTGCAGCTCTGCTTCAACTGTGTTGCTCCCTAAAGAGACCTGTTTAAGGTTCCTGCTCTGAAATGACACAGCTGCTATAAAATGTGTGTCAGAAAACAAAATATGTAAATTAAGTACAAACATCAGCAGACAGAGTAAATACGAGCGATGAAGGAAATCTGAACATCCTCTACTTTTAGGGCTGATGAAAACATTCACTAGTCCGTCATCGGTCACTCAAGCGTACACAGTTACACAACGACATATCCGTCCACGTCTGTGCACTAAAGGGCAGCCGTCAACTATGTCAAATGTGTGGACACCCCTGCAGACGGGGGACAGCAGCGGCGGACGGGGATGGCCTGGGTTACGGGGATGGCCTGGGGAACGGAGATGGCCTGGGGAACGGGGAACGCCGGGCGGACGGGGATGGCCTGGGGAACGGGGATGGCCTGGGGAACGGGGATGGCCTGGGGAACGGGGAACGCCGGGCGGACGGGGAACGCCGGGGAAACTCCAGAAACCCATTCAAGAACGCCTCAGTTCACTGGACCAAGATTCATCAGTCTGTCGTCAAAAATCAATTACTAAAGCGAGTATTAGATGAATTGGATTATAAATTGAGCAATAATGTGAAAACCATTTTATTTAGTTATTAGATTTTAAAATTAGATTGTCGTGTACCACGACCACGGACCAGATTCGCCAGCGTGTCACACGTATTTCCATGTCCAGTCTTCACACATCTGTAACATCGACGTCTCACTGCCGTTACTCCTAAACCAAATCCTCCCGACGCTGCAGCGTGACAGCCCGGACATTACGGTGACTGCACGCAGAGAGCGCAGCGGCAGCTTGGAGTCGTGACAGTCAGAGTTTAATCCAGGGTGGAGAGACATTTCTGAGATATTTGGGTCTTTGTCTCAGTTACAAACACGCCAGGCATGTTTTTGGTCGCGTGTTTACAGTTTTCTCTGCTCTTTGTGTCACCGAGGGCGGAGTTCTGCCCCGATGACCACACAGATGCGTGCATGCGCTCACAGGTGAGACACGCCCACCACATTAACCACCTGAAACAGAAAAAATAAATCTTTTTTTTAAAGCTTTAATGTCGTCTTTAAAAGAAACATGAACACGATTATTTGGTTAAGAAGTCTTGAACGTTTTGTTTTTTTCTCCATTCTTGTCAGTGTGTAACTGACGATACACCCGAAGTCGGACCTCAGCTTTTAACCATCACTAGTTTCACTGGGAGCAGCGGGCTGCTGTCCCAGCGCAGTCGGGAGTTAGGGGCCTTGCTCAGGGGCCCACAGTGATTCACCGTTGTTGCCAGCCCAGAGACTTGAACCTGGGCCCTCCAGGCCCAAGTCCACCTCTGTAACCACTAGGCCATTTAATCCCGCCGCCTGAAACAGGCGCCTGATGACGTCACCATCCAGTTTGCTGGCTGCTCATTTTGTCGTCTGATATTTGTTGCAGCGCCATCTGCGTAACAGTTTTAGGTTTCGGAGGAACGTTTGGACGGACTTGAGCCATGGATCCTTTACCAGAACTAGAAATCCATCCCATCACCATTTAATTTACAGATATTTTTTGTTTCAATTTATGCGCAGTTTCAGCAGCTGGATTTAATTTAATTTTGTATTTTATAGGAATTTGAATGCTAGTGTGCAATTGTTTATTTTTTGTATTAACTTAGTTAATACATTTTGTCTTCGGAAATTATTGTTTAGTTTGGAAAGAAATGTTTAAGTTGAGCCCAATGTCTTTAGTGTCTTCTTCTTTAACTAAACTATAAAACTGGTTTTATTTGGTAAAACATGTTTCTAAACGTATCGGTTCCTTCAGCTGGAACAGTTCTGGGTTTGTTTCCATCAGTGACGACTTCAGGATGTTCTGGCGCCCCCATGTGGAGCTGCTCCTGAACTGCAGGTGTTTGTACCAGGACATATCTGAGGAATGGCTGGATGAATCGGGATGACTGACACCTCCACGAAATCTTCACAGCCAATAGGATCAACGACAGCGCACAAATCCACATCGCTGGATCCATTATCTAATCCAAATGATGAAAAGATTTTATGGTTCCCAGATGCTGGCTCCGTAGTTGCTGATGCTGTACGCTTCTCTCAGTATCAGGAACAGAGTTCAAAATTATGTTGATTTGTCACAGAGACCTGGAATTCCATGAAGGCGACGGGGTTTTCCCACTGGAATATGATTCATGATGGTGAAACACCCGACAAAGGACTGAATTCAGAGTTGTCCTGTTAAAAGTGACGTTTTTTCTTGTTCAGTGGGTTTTTATCAGAGTCGTCATCCATAAAGGCCCCATTTTAATATTTTTCCTGATCTCAAATTGTTAATACGCAATTTCAGTCAGTCCGGCAGTCATTCCAGAAGCCTGTGATTGACCAGAATCAATCATTTAGCAGACTTTGTCTGTCACGATTTAATTAAAACAAATCAGTAAAAAGTTCTGGAAAAGTGCTCATATCTGAGGCTTCCTCAGTTCTGGTTATACAATCGCATCTCCAGATTGGTCCTCTAGACTCCAACCACGGTTCAACCCAGCCCAAGCGTCCATCCCCCTGTTGAGTCCGACCAAGCCTCCCTCAGATCTTCTCAGTAAGAATTAAAATACACTCCTCTAATTGTTGCTGGGGCAACGCGCCGACGGGCAGTAGCATGCCGGACTGGTTTAGGAAGGTAACCTACAATAGTGGAGTGAGCGGGGAGCAGAGGGAGGGGAAGGACACACATGGTGCTCACTGCAGCTCTTCAACTTGACTGACTTACAGGTTTGTCTGTGGTGGAAGGAGCTCAGGAGGATCCTGGATCTTCTCAAGTATGTCCAAGCATGTTTGAAATAAAGACGCTTTGAAATGAACAGAATTGAATCCTTTACATTCGTATCATCTTTTACCAGATTCCTGCTCTTCCAGAGTGTCACCAGAATTACTTTTCCAATGCTGTGTTGCAGCAGGACACACAAACAGAAAACTTTAAGTTGCCTGACTCTGGAGTAACGCTGGCGAACTGCTGGGAGCGTGCGGGGTAATCCTGGCTTGATCTGGAGCGGCGCCCGCTGAGGTATTACGTGTGCATGCTGGCACTGCAGGAAGGAAGAGGTAGGGACCAAAGAGAGGCCGGGAGGTCAGCAGGGACATTCAGCCGCCCAGTTTGGAAATCCGTCAAGTTACTGAGCAGACGAACGTCAGGAAGAATTCATCTGGACTTCAATGTCCTACAAGAGTCTCCTCAGGGGTGGACGTTCCCGGGAGCCTTGAAGTCTAGACGACCGTAGCCGGTTCCAGCACACACCTCTGGTACTTTGAGCAGAGATGCACCGACTGACTGGCCAGAAACAGGAATGTCGGATTGTCAGCGTGTTTCCTCCAAGACTGCAAATCTCAGTGCTAATTAATACTTTACGTGTTTCTGATCAAATCTGTCCAAACACGTTTTATTTCAAGCAGCACTGTGTGAAATGGTGCCGCCAGAGCTGAAACGAGGACTCCCCGAGGCCGACTGGGACCTGCGGTTAGCCCGCCGCTAGCAGGGTTAAAGTCGTTATAGCAAGTCTATCGACAGACTGCCGGCCCGGCAGGATTTTGCTCCACATGGTTCTGAAATGATCTACTGGTGCTCCCGACTCCTTCAGCCAAACCACGCCAGAGGAGCTGTGAGACCTCCCGTTTCCGATGTCGTTTGGGTGCTGATTCGCTGTTTTAGGTGACGCCCACACAAGCTGCCTGCTCCTCAGACCCCCTCCAGACCAACCCAGAACCAGTCCCGGTGGTCTGGACCAACACAACAAAACGTATTTTCTTTAAAATATGAATGACTATTCAGGCTTCATTCACAGCTCCGACGTCAATACAGAACTGAGCTCTAAGTGGCTAAAAGACGCAGGTGACCACGCGCCAGCCGTCCAACTTCTGGGTCGAGTCATGTAAAAAACTAGGTGTTGTTGCAGTTCCTCGACTGGCCGCTAGAGGCTCCAAAGGCGAGTCAGTCAGGCGACTCCCGTGTTAAAAAGTCCAACTTTGGAGCACAAATAACATGTTTGATTTCCACCCGTTACTTCCCCTAATAGTAAGTATGTCAACATCTTGTGACAACAGATGTTTTTCTGCATTTTCGGTTTGTCTGAGTCCTTCTTTAATACGTGAAACAATTGTAACTATAATTATGTCCGGATTCATTTTTATGTTTCATTTCTTTGTTCTTCCAATTTGACTGAAGTGACAAACTTTATGCTGAAGCAACTATTCAGAGATTTAATGAAAAAAAAACACTTTATAGTCAAAATGTTGACGAGCCGAACCCGCGACTTGGAGCTCCTGTTTGTTATTCATCCTTTCATGTAACCTTATTATTCATCCATAACTTTGACTCTGATTTTTGAATTAAATCGGCGTACTTCTCGCGGGTAGTTCTGTATGTGCAATGCGCTACTTCATTCCAATTTTGAAATATGTTTTTATGGCATTTATTTGTTAATTAAATATTCGCTTCGTGTCCATGTGATTAACTTTTACTCGACTCTGTCTCAAAATTCCAACACAACGTGAAAAAATAAGTTTTAAACTGCAAAGTTTACCTGAACTTCGTCCGTGAGGATGGTGGAGCTTTCGGGACTTTGTTAGTTTCCGATGTCCGGTGTCCGATGTCCGGTGTCCGATTTCCGGTGTCCGGTGTCCGATGTCCAGTGTCCGGTTTCCGGTGTCCGGTTTCCGGTTTCCGGTGTTCGGTGTCCGGTGTTCGGTGTTCGGTGTCCGGTGTCCGGTGTCCTGATGCTGGACTTCGCTGTGACAGCCGCCTGTGTCGCCGAGCTGCGTTAGAACAGGTTCTACAGCAGGTGTTCAAACACCTGGAACACGTGACCGTTCCGGGGCGCCTACGTCTGTCAGGTGGTAAAAAACGGCATCATTGTCGATGGTGATATTAACAGTTAATGTAGCTTTTTGTTTTTAACCCAGAGATTTTCTGACGAGTGATTTTGAAGCCTCGTTATCCTCCTGCTGACACCGTGATGGAAACGGGATCCAAAAGTATCCAAACCTCCATGTTTATGTCCAACTTATTTACAGTCTGGTTCAAAAAGCAGTTTAGTATATTTATAAATGTATAAATGTATGTGTATTTATATATTTAGTATATATTCAGTTTTGTAAATAATTTAGACCTTTACAATGACTCTTTGAAAAGACTTAAATGAAATGATTACTGCAACAATTAACTGATGAGACACATGTATGTGAAGACTAACTAACTATGGAGACCAAAAAATAATTAATTGCTTTACCAGACTGTCAATATGTTTACTGGAGATCTGGATCCAGACCCTGGTGGCCAGTAGAAGAGCTACAGCTTTTCCTACATAATAATAAATAATAATAATATAATAATAATAATAATAATATAATAATAATAATAATAATAATATAATAATAATAATAATAATAATAATAATAATAATAATAATAATAATAATAAGTCTTTAAGGGCTTCAAGGTCTGTTGGATTTAACCAGAAGTTGAGGTTTAGATAAATTGCAAGGAAATATCTGGGGGAATTTATTCACTCATTGTAATCCCCAAACTCTTTGTGACTCATGTTGCCTGCCAACAAATTCACAATGTTTGTCTCCCGTTTAACACTGAATCTGTTTCTGTGCTCTGTGGTCGAAGGTCTGGGTTATGAGATTTGTCAATCATTGCTTTTCATTTCTATTACATTTAATAAAGACTGTGTTTTCCGTCCCGAGGGTTGAATGTTGCTCCTCAGCTGCGAGACACCTTGGATTAAGGCTTTTTCACATTTGTTCAGCCTCATTCGTGTTTTCCAGTTGTGCATCTGTTTGGGATCGTTCACATTCCGTTTCATCTCCTCAAAGACCGGCTCTGGAGCCGCTGCTCCCCGACACTCTGACCTCTTGGGCCGCTGGTCCTACTCAGTGTCATGTCTTTAAAAAGTTCAATGAAAAGGCTTGAATGAGTCTTGTGGTTACTCTCTCCGGAGGGCATTTTAATCTCTTGGTTCATTTATTGGACCATGATCATGAGCCCACGTTTGGAACCCAACTTCAGTGAGGCAGCTCCTGGGGCTGCAGGTGACCCGCTGCAGCCGAGAGTACCTGTCTGCCTGGAGGCGTTTCAGCAGGACGATCTTGTGCGTTGGCACATGTGGAGCAGCACAATCGGACCGTTGTACGACCCCCCCCCCCCCTTCATGGAACAGCTCTGACTCCTGGACCAGGAATGTCAAGTCTGCGAAGGCCTCCCACATTAAAATAGCCGGCGTGCCCCGTCAGCACACACTCCCTGCGTACGCATGGCTGCCTAACAGCTGCTAAAACCCGCCCAGAGAAGAAGAAGCACGCAGGCCTCGACAACAGGCCGCCACCGAGGAGGAGGGGGAGGGGTCAGGTTACTCGACACTCCCCCTCCGACACAGGTTCAGCGGCTCACTTCCACTCACAGCAAAATGCACAATATAGAATTTTTTTCACCATTTATTTAATTAACTTGAAGTCATGAAATAAATAATTTAATATTGTACCTGTTAGCGTCTCCATGGAATATTTATAAGAGTAAAATAACCAGCCCCCTCCGATTTGAACTGATCATCATCATTGATGAACTGATCAGAACTGATGTTCTGTCAGTTTTGCTGTTCTGGACCAGTCCGATCTGGTTTTAACACAAGCCAAGAACGGGAACGACTTCCACAATGATTCAGAAGCAAACTGTTGACACATAGATCTTGGAATGGTTGATAAAACCATTTCCAGACTATTTAGAGTTCAGTGTTCTACAATCTAGAACATTATTCACAAGTGGAAAACATCCGTCCCACGTTTAGCCCAAGATCAGACCTGATAAAAAAAGAAAAAGGGGAGATGTTTGGTCTTAAGGTCGTCCATAACCATGTTTGCAGAAAACCAAACAGTATATGCAGACAGAAACACCTCAGACCCACCATCGAGCACGGTGGTGGAGGGATGATGGTCTGGGGGGCTGCTTTGCATCCACAGGATCTGGTTGCATTACAGCCACTAACTGTTACATTGGCAGATTCCTGTTTAACACCTGAGTCTAGTGGTGGCGTTTTGAGCTGGCCCCGCCCATAACTCGCCTCTGATGGGTCACTGAATCACGGGTCAGGGCTAACAGCAGGAGCGGCAGAGGAAGACTGCTGCTCATGTTTATACAACACGATTTGGAAGTCGCCGCCGGAGAAGCCGAGCAGCCAGACGGCAGGTCGTCGGGTTGCGTAGCACCACTGGATGACGCCTCCCAACTCGTCTTCCCTCCCCTCAACTCGGCTTCAGGTCCCGGGGAGGCGATCACCCCCCCCCCCGCGTTCATCATCCAGCGATAACAACAGGGACTGACTCCTCCTCAGGGGCGGGCCTCTCCTCGGCTTGGCTGAAACTGGGTCATGTTACAGGACAAAGATCCCAAACAGACACAAATTTACATCAGAACAGCTGAAATATACATCAAAGTTTAGGAATAATCTAATCAATAATAATGTTCAAATTATTGCTGATCTAAGAGGCTCTGCAAAATGTTGGATCCTGGCAGTACTTAGGACTGCCCATGATTCGTTTTTTGATTTTTTGTTCAATAACAGCAGTGAAAAAACAGACTCAGAAAAGTCTAATGCTTATAAAAAAATAAGAATAAATTAAATTTGAGTCGACTTTGTTTAAGAAATTAACTTCTTTTATTTTCAGTCTTGGAATTCTTTTAAACAATACATGTTTTATAAGTATTTGAAAATATGTTTTAGCTTGGTTTGTCTGATAATATCTTTCCTCTAAGTAGAATTTCTTTTCAATATAGTTCTCTTCTGGGAAAAAAAAAGAAAAAAGAAGGAACACAAAGACAACAAAAGAAATCATCCATCGATGCGTTTTCCGTCCCGGATGTTGACGTGTTGGAAGAACGCAGCGCTCAGCTGCGTCAAACATCCGTTTGTTTTTGTCGTGTCTGGCCGCCAGAGAGGCTGATGGGAAAACCTGCAAGCGGCGCTGTCCGGCGACCCGCAGGTCTTTGGACCCTTGAATGTGGGATTAACGAGCGTCGTACTAAGGTGCAATGGTGAGTCCTGGGTGGGTTCCTCCACCCACGTGTTTTTCCAACACCAGGGATGCTCTGGTGGAAAACCAAGCGACTGAATGCTGCTCTGCTGATCATATGTATAACATAAAACCCAGCTGATCCGCCTCTGGTACTGACTGCTGGAGTTCAACGCTTCAATTTAGTCCGTGTTGTTGGGGCTTACAGATAATCTCTCAGTGACTCTTCCCCCTGTCATTTTGGGTCATCATTTGAATCGCAGCCTTTCTACGGTTTCCTCCTCTGATTGTTCTGCCTGGTTTCGTTGCAAAAAAAAAAAAAAAAATCCCACAAGCTGCTCCCGGAGGAGAGACCTGGACCGGAACAGGATGGATGCTCTCCTCCTTAAACCGAGCGAGAAAAGTCACTTTTACGTGTCTTCACTCGTTAAATACAAACAGAAAAGCAACCACTGGCTTCATTTCTAGTTATAGGTTCTCTCTTTTTCTTTTTTTATTCCTTAAGGAGACATATTACAACCCCCACACAAAAAAAAATAAAAAAATAGTAAAACCGCTCCTTTTCAGCACATCTTTACAGCTTTGTTTACAGCAGCTGATTCTTAGGGGGCGGAGCCATCCACTCCACCCCTCTCTACAGCATTTTTAATTGACATTGCATCTTTGTGGCAACCACGTCAGAGGTGCACCAACACAAGATGTGAAGCTGGGCGGAGCTAAAGATGTAAGGTGGCTAATTGTACTCTGATCTGGGTCTTGTGATGTCACAGAAACCTGTAAATCTGATTGCTCACCCAAAACTAAAGCATTTTTAATTTTGTAGCCACATCAGACGTCCTTGTATGATCTATAAAACTTGTGATAGTTGCCGGAGGTCTTACTGACAGCCAAATTACATATTTGAAAAAAAATCAGAATAGCTCCTTCTTCGACCATCTTTTTACGGCTCTGGTCGCAGCAGCCTGCTTCAGGCGGCGTAGTCAGCCTCTCGACAGGACTCCACCCCTGTCTTCTGCTCTAAAAGGTGTGGCATCTTTTGAAACTGGTGCTACAGCTTTGCACTACCTCAGAGCTACAGCAGAGGTGTGATCTTGTGGGAGGAGCTACATAACACCATTCTGAGCTGGGACTGTGATGTCACCGGTCATGGATGATCTTGAATGGCTCACTCATTAACGGATTTCCAGGCTCAGGCCGTCTAAAACAAGTAAAAACTGCTTCACTAAATTTGTTTTTGTATTGGTAGTTACACAAATCTTTTCGGCACAGAAAATGTTATTTCTTCGTAATATGTCCCCTTTAAGTACATCATCCCTCTTTTTTTTTTTTTCAACCAATGAGCTGCATCTCATTTATACATTTTTGCACTTTCAGAGATTCACACAAACCACTCCAAACCCTCAACCCTACAAACTTTTAGAATAATACACCAATAATCCTCTCACATTTCGCCACAATACTTTAGTAGCGCTATTAACAGCACGATTTGTCATGCACTTATCCTGTCATTTCTGCTTTTTTTCTCTTTGATTGCAAACACTCCTACGCTGCAGATGTGTCACGCAGCTGGACTGCCAGCCGGGAGTGTTCTGGTTCGTCAGTCGTCGTCCACGTCGTCCCATTCGGATTCGTCCCTCCGCTCGTACATCTGTCCCTCTGCCTCTCCTGGATCTCCTTCATCTCCTCGGCGTATCTGCAGAAAGCCTCCTCCGAATTGCCTCCAGGCTTTGAAGGGGATGGTGATAGAGTTCCTGTAGCTGGGCTTCACCTCGCTGACGCGCAGGAAACACGCCCGTATTTGTTGGACCCCACGTCGAAGAAGAACCGCTTGGAGTCCACGATGATGGAGGTGCCCTCGGGGAGCTCGCCGTGGCCCCCCGCGGCAGTGCCCCCCGTCAGTTCGTCGTCATCTCCGCCGTAGTCGTCTATGAGCTTGGCGAGGGCGTCTCTGAACTCTATCAAGCCTGCGCTGGGAGGGCTATGGTCTGACCGGCCAACATGCCGCCCACCGGGCCCACCGACTCCGAAGCCGGGTCCTCGGTTTACGGTCTGCCGAATCCGCAGAAACCTCCCCCGCTGGTTCTCCTTCAAGTCCAGATAGTACTTGCGGTTTTCCCGGACCAGAAACTCGCTCTTGAGAGCTCGCCTGGGCCCGCCGTCCTCCCCCGCGGTGGCCTGGGCTATCTGCTCCGGGCTGCTAGGCCCCAGCTGGGCGTAGTGCTCGATGAAATCCCCGAGGTAGTCGCGGAACTCCGCGGCCACTGACAGCGACAGGGTCAAGCGACTCTTGGAGCCGCCGGCCCCCACCTCAGCGATTTTGATGAAACCTGCCCTTGCTGTTCTGCTTGACGTCCAGATAGAAGCGCTTGTTCTGGATGTCGAGGCGCTTGGACGCCAGCTCCTGGGTCTCCTGGTCCCGTCGGAGGTGCTGGAAGCCACCTCCTCCCCCGCTGCTTCCACCGCGCTCGCTCCCGCTGTCGCCATCCGCCATCTTCAGCTCCACCATTCGCCTTCTGCCCCTCCCCTCACTCTCCTGCCTGCTCTCTGCTGGAACTCCCGCCCTCCTCTCACGCTGACGGCGGGTGCCCTTCGGGAAGCTTCGTGATTGGCTCACCCCCTTGTCACTTCAACAATTTCACCGCGGCTACGGTTATTCTATTTGATCGTGAATTTTCCTGGTAACGCCCACCGATGACAGCTCTCTTTGTTCATTGGCTTGGACCCAGGTTCCGTTTGCGTACTTCTTAAAACTTGCTATTTTTTGTTTAGTAGTTTAATATATTTTTGACACAAACGTAAAAACGGTTTTAAACATCCTTGGATTGATGTGTGATCGTATTTCGACGTTCTTAGTTGCCACGTTGCTTCTGCTACGTTGCCATAGCAAACAAAGCCAGAACATCGTGAAGTGATTGTTTTTTAGAGGTAAATAACTGTTTGACTCGTTTCTTTCTGGTGCCAGCGAGTATTAAGTGCCCTGAATCTAAATAATGCCAATTATCTGGTAAAGAAGGGGACTAATTTGAACAAATAGGTGGTTCGTCCGCAGCAGGACTTCTGTTACTGATGCAGATTGTTGTTGTAGTTCTCGTCTCAGTCAACAGATGGCGGTTGTCGCAAAGGTTGAAACCCCTAAGTAATAAAACGCAAAGTTTGGATGCACAGCGCGCGTGTGTGTATGTGTGGGGGTGGGGTGGGTGGAGTAACAGAATACACCCACAGGTGTAGTTGTCTACTGTAGGTTTGTAGGAAAAAGGTGGCGGCTTGCAGAACTTAAAACACGTCCCTGCTGTGAGGCACGGGGGCGGCAGCATCTTCATGGGGTGCTCCTTTGCTGTAGGAGGGATTGTTTCAAGTCAAAACGTCACACTGAACATGAATATGATAACTGAAGCAACTTCTCAAGGCCTCTTTAGGAGTTGAGGGGTCTTTCAAATACACCCACCTCTACAACTCAGAATTAGCTGCAAAGTGGCTTCAGGACGACGACACGTCAAGTCAAAGAAGAGTGAAAGAACTGGCCTTTCAGTTTAATTGGACATTTCTGCATTACAAAGAAACTAAATATTGAAATGTTTCACTCAAAGACAACTAGAGCAAAACATCTGATAAACTTCCACAAATTGGATGACAACACATCAAATGATGATTTCTTTTAAAAATCTTATTTAAATCTGGTTCACATTCACACATCAAGAGAAATGTTCATATTCAAATTTAAATATATTTTAGAGCATACATAAACAGAGATCCACACTAAAATCACATTATTGCCCACACCACCCAGTTTGATTCAAGATCTCAGGTTTAAGATGGATCAGCTGCGTCCTAAACCATCCGCTTCTGTCTTGTTGGGTTATAATGATAAAATCATCACTCGTTTAGTCCGAGTCTGAAAACTGATGGCAGCTGACATCAGTAATACTGAGGGTACGTCGGATGAGTCCCGGAGGGTACCCGGAGGTGAGTTGTGGGCGGCAGGAGGACTCCGGGAGGCCGCTGTGCTGGTAGACGGAGTCCAGGGGCAGAGAGGAGGTGCCGGTCAGAGGGGAGCCGTACTGGAGGCCGTGAGGGCGAAAGTAGGAGGCCGGGGGCCGGGGTCTCCCGGCTGGTACGGGGCGTTAGGGTCCTGGCCGGTATGCCTGCAGCTCGGGGTAAATGCAGAAACTGAGAGGCGACGCTGGCCATGACAGGCGTGAGCCAGCGCGTCCTGCACCGTCCTCTTCAGCTTCATCCGCCGGTTCTGGAACCAGTTCCTGATCTGAGAGCAGGAAACACGGGGAATATTAAAGCACACGCCACGGAAAAGTGGTTAGAGGGCAGACGTAGAAATAATCTAAATTTGAGAACTTAAAGGTATTGTAAAAACAAGATAAATAGAAATGTCAATTATTACATTATTTTTAAAAAGAATTAAAAATTCAAAAATGTATGAAGTGATTACATATATATTATTTATAATTAAATTATACAATTATAAACTAACAATTCTTCAATATTAATAAAAAACATTTATGTAAACTTATCAGTTGTGCTAGAAATACCTGTTAAATAAAGTATAAACCCAACAAAAGTCAACATCAAACAATGATTTAAAAGAAAATTAATTGCTTAATTTTATTTTAATTACATAAAATATCTTTTAAAAACCATTGAGTATTCAAAAATGATCCTGATCAAAAGCTAGATAAAAACAACAAATAGCATAAATTAAATACAACAAAATGAAAATAAAATAAAAAATGTAAATAAAATTAAACAAAATAGGGCTTCACTGAAGTGCACACTAACAAAAAAACAACCAAAAGATTAAGAACTACATTAAAACGGGTCTTACTTGCAAGTTTATCTTTGATTCTTATTTCCAACTCCAATATAAACACCTAAATCCAGTTTTCTGCATGATTGACAGACGAGCATCCTGAGTGGGCGTGGCCCTGTGTTCATATTTACCTGTTTATCCGACAGGTTGAGCTTCCTGCACAGCTCCCGCCTGTCCTGCGTTCCCAGGTAAGCGTTTCTTTTGAACGCTCTCTCCAGGACGCCGATCTGCCTCCCGCTGTGAAAGCCGTGCGCGGCCTCCTGCCCACTGGTGGTGATGGCGTTGACACAGGGCGGAGTCGGTGTTTGCAGGAGGGAGAACGTGAACGACCACCTTCGCTCTCATAACCAGACGTCTCCTCCCCTCGGTGCGCTGCTAAAGTCGGCCTCAACCACTGGAAATAACATTCAACATTTGAATTTCATGTAAAAATCAGAACATTTAAAATAACACAATGTAGCAATTCTGCTTCTGACCACGTAGAGGCAGCAGAGCTGCAGATACCGTTTAATGACGTGCACTTTGTCGTGTCTGATGCAGGAAGTGGCACATTTTGTAATACGCTTGCCCCCCTGTGGTTAGGGGTGGTTATTGATACATAAAGTGGCTTTAATGAACAAAAACATTTATAAAAAAAATTTGAAAAGAAAAAAGACTGTAAAATGTTTATTGTGGTAAATTATTTGCATATAATTAGCTTTGAAATATTCATGCTTAAAATATGTTAACTAAAAAAACTAAAATTGAAATTTTTTTAAATATTTTTTTTAAAGAATGAAAGCATAACATAACATTTAATAATTAGCAGTAAAATACTTTAAATTATTTGCTAAGAAAAAAAGAAGAAGCCATAAGCATAAATTTAAAAAACGAAAACAAAAAGGCATATTAAGAGGATTTAGAAAGTAGAATATATCTTATTTCTTTGACATATTTATAAAATAAATAATATATTTATACATTTTAAAAAAATGACTCTGACTGACTGGAAGATATAAAATATCTTAATCACATAAATAGAAATAATTGTTTTATCAAAGAAAAACAAAAAGATATCAATTTAAATATTGTAAAAAGTAAAAATAAAATCTTAATTCAAACTCTTGAATTTAAGTCAGATGAAAATCACTCATTTAATTAAAAAAGAAAATTTAATGAAATGTCATTAAAAAATAAACAAATGTTATCTTCTTTAAATTGCAGAGAAATATTATAAAATGAAAAGTGCTGAAGAGAGTGGAGCTACTGGAGTCAAATTTCCCCTAAATGTCCCTGGTTTGCAGTTTCTGCACGTCCGTAAAACTCCCGTCGTGCCGTTGAAGCGTTCAGCTCATCTCAGCTTGTTGAGATGAGCTGAACAAATATGGTTGACTGATTGATTGATTGATGGTGTTGGACCGAGGTTTTCAGTCTCACCTGGGTCATCGCTGACAGACGCCTGCTGCTTCACAGCGTTCTGCAGGTGGATCCCGACGTCTCTGTGCTGGCGCTCGGCTGAACTTCCCAGATCCTGCCTGTGATAGAATCCTGGAAGACTCTCTGAATTCGTCCCGCAAGCCTCTGGTACTGGTACGGGTGGTGCTGGCTGGCTACTCTGGGCCATCCACTCGATGGAGAAGTGTCCTCTCATGGCTGATCAGTATTGACCTTTAAATCCTGCAGAAGTGTGGGGTTCTTCTCAGAAGTCCTGCAGCAGTCTGTCCTGAAGATGCGGTTGTGACTGTGCTGCGACGGCTGCTTTTAAAGCAGAAATACCACCTCATTCCAACCTGAAGATCAAAGCTGCGTCCTCCCCTCCCCTCCCTCACTTTTCACAACTGGAGTAATTAAGACGTCCCAATCAGTCTCAATGAGGCTGTTACAGCCAGGCTCCAGCGAGTCTGGGAGGAACCCCCCTCAGACTCCTCAACCCTCCTCCTTCCTGCCTCCGAAACAGATAAGAGACTCACCTCAGCCCGAACTGTCTGCATGTCCTCCACAGCCACATCCCCGCCATAAACATGAGTGGGCTGAAGGTTTTCCACTCCAACGGGGGAGGAACTTCTCCAAATCTACATCCAGCTCCTCTGAAGTCCTGACAGAAAACATTTACAATTTAAAAATCAGCCAGCTCTGTTTTCAGTGTGAAACAGCCACAACTGGAGTCTCAGCTGCTGGTTTCGGTCTCAGGACAGACGGCTGAGACTTTCTGCCGACTGACGGACAGAAAACTGCTCATTGTTCCAGCTTTTAATCATCTGATGGAGTTTAAATGCCCACCGAGAGGCCAGCTGATCGTCACGTCCAGTTAATCAGGAAAAAACTGCTTGAAAATGACGTTTCCTGCAGCTTCAGGTGAAAAGGAACCTTCAGGTTAATAAACAACATAATGAGAGCTGAGTGGTTTAGCATTCAGACAAGAGATAATCCTGGATGATCTGCAGATTAAAGGCCAGCTGTGTGACGGCTGATAGGACACAGACAGACACACACTCACTCACACACTCACACACACACTCACACACACACTCACACACACACACTCACACACTCACACACTCACACACCACACACACACACACTCACTCACACACTCACACACACACTCACACACACACTCACACACGCACACTCACACACACACACACAAACAATCACACACACACACATACACATACACACTCACACACACATACACATACACATACACACTCACACACTCACTCACACACTCACACACACACTCACACACACACTCACACACACTCACACACACACACACGCACACTCACACACACACAAACAATCACACACACACACATACACACAGTCTCACACTCACACACACATACACATATACATATACACACAAACAATCACACACACACACACACACAAACACACTCACACACAAACAATCACACACACACACACACACACTCACACACAAACAATCTCACACACACAAACAATCACACACACACACACACACACACTCACACACACAAACAATCACACACACACACACACACACACACACACACACAAACAATCACACACACACACACACACACTCACAGGGGCTCCGCTGGCTTTTAGATCAATAACCTTCAAGAAAGTAGGATGAAAGTTTTCCCACATGAAACATGAAAACAAAAAGTAAAAGTTTAAATATCCGTCAGACTATGAAGACGTGATGTTTGAGTCCAGCAGCTGAGAACAACGAGCACAGAAACACCCAGACCTTGTACTCTGGTATGACCCCACTTCCAAACAGAAAGAAACACAGATTTTATTCACAGTAGAAGAAACATCTCTGAGGCTTGAAGCGCGGAGCTGAAGAGAAACACCTGGAGGAACATCTACAACAGCTCAGGGACACCATCGGCTATACAAAGATCCTCCTAGACGGACATACGTTCACCAGTCTGAGAAACTGTTTCAGATTATTGTTCCTCCGTGTAAAACTGCAAAGACCGTAAACATCCCACCATCTGCAGGACATAGTATCATCAAAAGCTTCAGAGAATCTGTAGAAATCTCTGTGCACCGGGAACGTGGTCAAACATCCGTATTGGATGCCCGTGATCCTCAGGTGCTCAGACGTGATTCTGTCATGGACATCACTCTCTCATCCCGACATTTTCTTATGACATAAAAGTCTGTAGCATAATTATTGCCATTTAAATCTTATTATCCGTCCGACCTCCTCCAGATCACCAATCCAGCCCGCCCCCTCAGATGCTCCTCCTCCATCCACCTCCAGTCCGCTTTCAGTCGCTCTGCTCCCAAACTCTGGAACTCTGTCCCAGCAGACATCCGAAAGATCGTTTCTCTTCCCATCTTCAAATCCAGACTCAAGACCTGTTTAAGGCTGCCTACTGACTCTACGTTCCACTACACTGCTCTTAATGTCTTTGTTTTTATTTTGCTGATTTTATTCATTGTTGTTTAATCTATTTGTTGTAAAGTGTCCTTGGGTTTTATGAAAGGCTCTTATAAATAAAATGTATAATTATTAAAAGCAAAACATTCTTGGCTTGCCGGGAGGTGTGTGGATTGAGGGGTTAAAGGTGTTGCTATTGATGAGATAATGCGGGGACAACCTCCAACCTAATGTTCTCTGGAGCTCTTCAAAGCTCAACGTTGGCTCGAGGTTACAGGAAATAAAACATTTCTACCTCCTTACATTCGTTCTTCAACTTATAAAAATGTCAATACAGCTTTAAGATCCACATCTAGCAGCAGGAACCCTCAGTAAATGTTGCCTTCAGGAGCAGGAACCCTCACTAGATGTTTCCTTCAGTGGCAGGAACCCTCAGTAGATGTTTCCTTTTGGAGCAGGAACCCTCACTAGATGTTTCCTTCAGTGGCAGGAACCCTCAGTAGATGTTGCCTTCAGTGGCAGGAACCCTCAGTAGATGTTTCCTTTTGGAGCAGGAACCCTCAGTAGATGTTGCCTTCTGGAGCAGGAACCCCCTGCAGATGTTTCCTGTCTGACTTCATCAGTGTCTCCTGGTTCTGGAGGAGTTCTGGTCCAGTCTTCTGTCCAGCGTTGCTTCAGTTCATTGAGGTTTTTGGACCTTCACTTCTACACAGATCTCTGAAAGTCCCACCACAGCATCTCAACCAGGTTCAGGTCTGGACTTTGACCAGGTCATTCTAGAAACTTGAGACTTTTATTTTTCATCATTCTGATGTAGATCTGCTGCTGTGTTTAGGATCATTTCCTGTCACATGACCCAGTTTCAGGCAAGCTTTATCTGTCAGACAGATGTCCTCACATTTGTCTCTAGAAGACTCTGGTCTACAGATGAGCTCATGGTCAACCTGATGACTGACAGGTGTCCAGGCCCAGACCATCATCCCTCCACCTCCGTGCTTCACGGTGGGTCTGAGGTGTTTCTGCTGGTTTTCTCCAAACATGGTTCTGGACATAAAGACCAAACATCTGTGTCCACTTCTGGAAGGTTTGACACTTGTTTTGAACACTGAACTCTTTGAAAATGGTTTTATAATGGTTATAATGGTTTCCAGATTTCTTTCCAGCAACAATTCCTTTAAGGCAATTGCTTATGTCTTTCCCTCTTGGTATTATGTTAACACACAGCTGAATGTTTCAGACCAGTAATCTGACCAAACATCTGCTTTTCTAGAGGTCTGTAGACCTGATGATGACCAGGACCTGGATGAAACTCCTACAGAAGCAATGAGGGGGTACATAGTGTTTCCTAATTTTTTTCATCTTTTATTTTTCTTTTTGCTTCACATATGTTGAATAAATGACAGTAAAAAAACGGGGGCTTTCTGGTGTATCAGCCAACCCCGTCTGGTAGATCATGTGATGTCTTTCGTTTGAATTGTGGCATTCAGCAATAAAAATTCCTCGTTTTTAAAAAATTTGCAGCTTTGATGGAAGTTTCACATGTGAGAAATTGACACAACATGGAGAAAAGAGCCTGAGAGGGTTTGCGGACGTCCCTGGCTCCGGTTCCACCTCCGTAAGCAGAGTGAAGGGACTCTTTAAAGTTGCGACACACTTCTGGGTTGTGATCTCAGCCGTCTTCGTTTGTTTACATGTTCAGGCCTCTCGTCGTCAAACGCCGCCGTCTGTTTAACCGCGTGGACACAAACAGATGGAGAGTGATGTGTTTGTGTGTTAATGCTTCTTATCCGTGACAACGGGGGTCATCCATCCTCGCCGGCCCCCGTCCAGGGGCCGCTGCTGTCGGTGGGGCGGCGGACCCCCGCCGGGCTCCTCTTTGATTGGCTCCATTCAAACCCTTTCATCTCTAATGGGCCTGTTTGCTGCTCTGTTATGGACACAAACACACCTCGACACCCTCCTCCAGGAGACATACGTCCCAGCAGCTCATCTCTGTATATTTGAGTCTTTATGATCCTCAAGCTGAGTCAACTTCATCTCAGGGAAAGTCTTCTTCAGGAGCGGGTTAGAGTTAAGGAATATCCAACTTTTTGAAATCTTTCCTACCGACGAAACAAATCCAAATAAACTACATTTCTCTTGGTATTTGTTTGATGCTCTAGTGATCTTCTGGAGGAAGTGAGAACTAATCAGTATAGTCATGTCTGGTTCCAGACTGGAGGTTTTGACGATCAAGGGAAAACTGTCAGGATTTGTCTTTAAAAATGCCAAAACATGAACAGCAACCTTGCTGATAAAGTAAGCACTTACAGTAAAAGAGGATTTCAGTTCTTCATTCGTCTTTCACTCTCACATCCCATCAAAAGGCAAAAGTAAACGTGTCGACAAAGTTGCACTTCCATTTCTCTCTTCTGTCTGAGGCCTCGGTGTCGAGTCCCGACAATCCTGCAGAACCAACACTTGTTCGCATTCGATGAAGCCGCTGCAAACGCAGGAAAAGCTGGTTAAAGTGAGGAAAAGATGTCATTCTCAGGAACTATTTCGTTGTTGTTAAACTGAAGGTTTTGGCCTTTTTATCAAGAAATTAGGACAATTTTCTGGTTCCAGTTTCACAAACTTGAGGATTCATTAACGTTTGGACATCAATGAACAAGAATGTTAATTTTTCACATTAAGCAGCTTAAAAGTCCCCCAGACTGACGAAGGTGGTTTTTCTCCAAGCTTACAGACTCCTTCATCATATCAACGATAAATGTTGACTTTGACTTAAAATGGTGTTAATTAATCCCGTCTGGACGCTACTGGACAGACACACAACCAGTCTGAAAAACATAGGCTGAGCTACAACCAGACTGGGGCCTGGACCCAGACCTACAGGTCCTCTACTGACCACTGGGGCCTGGACCCAGACCTGCAGGTCCTCTACCGACCACTGGGGCCTGGACCCAGACCTGCAGGTCCTCTACCGACCACTGGGGCCTGGACCCAAATCTGCAGGTCCTCTACCGACCACTGGGGCCTGGACCCAGACCTGCAGGTCCTCTACCGTCCACTGGGGCCTGGACCCAGACCTGCAGGTCCTCTACCCACCACTGGGGTCTGGATCCAACAGTGAGTTAATCTCCACTAACCATCAGGTCAAAAGGTCCAACTTTACAGCAGATTTTTAAAGGTAAGGCATCGTGTTCTTCCTTTTAGTACCGGACCAGGGTGACTGGTTGTGGGCTGGTCTGAAAGGCTCCAAACACGAAGCTTGATGTTCTGCTGTGAAAGTTCGCTGGCAGCTCCTGCAGCATGGATCAGTCAAAATAGTCACAGTGGATCATTTCAGGATCCTTCTGAGCGGAGGTCTGCTGGGATCTACAGTCAGTCGGGCCGACACCAGTCGGTTGTCCGGCTCTAACGGGTCTCTACCCCACAAGTGAGGGTCGGTCCCAGTTGAGCTCTGATAGTCCTTGTTCTACATTTTGTTTCAATAGCAACACTTAAAATGAGGATGTGGACACGTTCGATCAGAATAAATGTAAAGTCATCTCAATTAGCAGAATAAGTTAACGGACCAGCTGTGATTGACATGAGGTGGGCATGTCACAGCTCATTTCTCTTCGTTCCGGCCATATGGAACATGCTCAGGGACGCTGACAGAGGCGGGCATCAGTCCGACAACCACCCGGTCCAGCCGTTCTCCGTGTTCATGAGGCAGCCCCGCTATATTTGAGAACTGATGTATTTAAAAGGAGAAGCTGCTCTTATTTCACACCTTGAAACTCCCACATCAGCGATGAGTTTCTCAATACTGCAACCAAACATCGTTCCCAGTTTAGTACGACTGAACTAAAACCAGCTGAAACTGAAGCTTCATTAGAGGAGAATCTGAGCTGCTCAAACTTCATCAAAAACAATATTCAGGACTAAAAAAGTCATTTCGGTCATTATTTGAGGAAAGAAATTGGCAAAATCTTACCAAATGATGATATGAGGAAAATGAAGAATTTTAAGGAAGAAACTGATGTTATTTTACATTTTCAGACTCCATCAGATAAAATAATTAAAATTAATGTTTTAGCCAAACAACGGCTCTGACAGTCCTCAGCCATCACTGCACTTTATGAACACATGCTTTTAAAATGTAGAGTTCTTTCATCTTTCTAAACTTAAGCAAACTGTGTTGCTCAAATATCTGCTGATTTTGTCAGATATCCCCCAGAAAATAACAATTTACTGTAAAGCAGGAATGTTGGTCCGGTTAAGGTATTTGTTAAAGTTATCCGGTTAACAGATTTGTTAAAGTTATCCGGTTAAAAGATCCGTTAATGTTGATCCGGTTAAGGTATTTGTTAAAGTTATCCGGTTAACAGATTTGTTAAAGTTATCCGGTTAAAAGATCCGTTAATGTTGATCCGGTTAACAGATTTGTTAAAGTTATCCGGTTAACAGATTTGTTAAAGTTATCCGGTTAAAAGATCCGTTAATGTTGATCCGGTTAACAGATCCGCTAATGTTGATCCGGTTAACAGATCCGCTAAAGTTATCCGGTTAAAAGATCTGTTAATGTTGATCCGGTTAAGGTATTTGTTAAAGTTATCCGGTTAACAGATTTGTTAAAGTTATCCGGTTAAAAGATCCGTTAATGTTGATCCGGTTAAGGTATTTGTTAAAGTTATCCGGTTAACAGATTTGTTAAAGTTATCCGGTTAAAAGATCCGTTAATGTTGATCCGGTTAACAGATCCGCTAATGTTGATCCGGTTAACAGATTTGTTAAAGTTATCCGGTTAAAAGATCCGTTAATGTTGATCCGGTTAACAGATTTGTTAAAGTTATCCGGTTAAAAGATCCGTTAATGTTGATCCGGTTAACAGATTTGTTAAAGTTATCCGGTTAAAAGATCCGTTAATGTTGATCCGGTTAACAGATCCGCTAATGTTGATCCGGTTAACAGATCTGTTAAAGTTATCCGGTTAAAAGATCCGTTAATGTTGATCCGGTTAACAAATTTGTTAAAGTTATCCGGTTAAAAGATCCGTTAATGTTGATCCGGTTAACAGATTTGTTAAAGTTATCCGGTTAACAGATTTGTTAAAGTTATCCGGTTAAAAGATCTGTTAATGTTGATCCGGTTAACAGATTTGTTAAAGTTATCCGGTTAAAAGATCCGTTAATGTTGATCCGGTTAACAGATTTGTTAAAGTTATCCGGTTAAAAGATCCGTTAATGTTGATCCGGTTAACAGATCCGTTAAAGTTATCCGGTTAAAAGATCCGTTAAAGTCCATCGAGTTAACAGATCCGTTGACGTGGATCTGTTTGTGCGGACCGTGTAGAAGCAGCAGAGCCGCAGACTCAGCTACAGAACGACTCAGGATGTGGCTCTTTGAAGCTGAGTGGATTCCTCTATGCAGATCAAGGTGCTGATGACGCCTAATAATCATTGATCTCCACTGCCGGCAGTCTCCAGCAGTTGCCCGCCCCGTCTGTAACACAGTCAGTTAAGGCCTCTTCCCCTGTTCCATTGATCCCTATCAACCTCATCAAAGGCTCCCGGGGCTTTGATGGGGCCGGCGAGACTGGTCCCGGTGGATGAGCAGGCGCTGCGACTCCCCTCATCAACCCGGAGGGACGGGGGGGAGGGACGGGGGGGACACTGGGACATTTACATATCTGATAATAATCTGTTTCTTTTAAGTAAATTGATCAAATCTGATCTTAATGTACAGACAACATGCTCAAAGAAATGATAAGTGAACAACTGTGATCTCTTATTGTTCCTTGGATTTGTTGAACTTTTCTTAATAAAAAAGTCAGTTCAGTTCAATTTCCTGGAAATGGACTCAATGTTAACTGAGTTTGATTAATAAATTAATTAAATATGTGTCCCAGTCAGTTTGACACTTTTATTTCATAACTTCATTCTTCTTTGAAGTCCATTATTTATTTAACAAGACTGAAGCAAAGCAAATTTATAACATCCATCGAGCTGCAAATGCTCCGATCATGTCAAATCATATTCACATTTCCTTTGGAACGCTTCATTTGTTTTCTAAAGGTTTTACTGATTCTTCAAGCCCTACTTATTTTTATTTATTTATACTCTCTAATGTCATCGCAAACTGTTTAGTCTTTTATAAATATATTTGTTTATCAGATTAAATTACATATATTAAGGGACATACAACCACACACAAACCCAGGTCCATACAGTAACACCCTGAAATAGCATAATAATTACATAATAATTACATAATAATTACATAATAATTACTAATCAGTGGCTTTACTTTTTTCCCTCATGTATATATATATATATATATATATATATACACACATATAAAGATTATTTGATTGCTGTTTACTTGTACTGCACAAGAACCTTTTCAGATGAACAACAAAATATAATTCAAGGTTTCTTTAAACTGTGTCAACTAACGATGAAGAAGTAGATCTGCTGTTATAGGCCTCTGCTGCAGGGGGGCACCAACATGATCCACTGAGTGGTGCCTTTCACCTTCTCTGTTTCTCTTTGCCTTCTCTGTCTCTTCTTCACCTCAACCCTCAGTTATTAACAATATCTCATAAACTTAATTGTGGTCCGTTGTTCTGGTAGTTTTTTGTGCTTGTCTGGCCCTTCTTTTCCTCTTCTGTGCATGTTCTACAGACCAGAGCCTCAGGAGCTGCTTGTTGACCTGCAGTTCCACCTCTGACCATCCCAGTGTCTGTCTTCACCTGTCTGTATGGATGTCTGTTGGATACTTGCTGACATCCCGACCTGCAGTCCTCATCCCCTTGGATCACCGTCTATCCATATATCACCCATATTCACAGAAGTCTAATTGGACTACTGATGATAGTTACTATTGTATCCTGTCTTGTACCTTTGACGGTGTCTCTATGTCTCTATTCTTTCTTATTTCTTCCTCTACCCGGCTGGCCTTTGGCAGGAAGGTCCCCCCTCATGATCCAGGTCCTGATCCAGGTTTCTTCCCTCTTAAAAGGGGAGTTTTTACTTGCTGTTTTTTATGTAATTATTGTTTTGGATCTTTGGAAAGCGCCTAGAGACAACTTGTGTTGTAATAGATGCTATATAAATAAAATAAAATTGAATTGAAAAAAAGAGTTATATTGACAATACTAAGTACCAACATGATTCAACAGCAGTAACTTGTAGCTGAGGTGATGTTCTCACATCTGTCTTTAGAAGACTCTGGTCTACAGAGTGACTGACAGGCATCCAGGTCCAGACCATCACACCTCCACCACCATGCTTCACAGTGGGTCTGAGGAGCTTCTGCTGAAATGCTGTTTCAAGAAGAAAGGATGCTACAACAGTGGTAAACACCAGTCTGTCCCAACTGTTTTGAGGCACCACTACACCTTCATACCATCAGAGATGCAGGACTGATGAGAAGCCGGATACTCCCTCTCATCTTATTTCTGCTGGAAACATCAATGGTTCCGAAAAAAAAAAAAATCTGAAATTGGAATTTGTATTTGTTTGACAAAAGGGCACTTTTCCACTTTCCCTCAGTTCGCGTTAAATGAGCTTTAGTGGAGGTAAGACGGTGGCGTTGAAGAATCACGTTCGTAACATAACAGACGATCTTCAAACATTAACATTTCAGTGTTTTCAGTGTTTCAGAGGTGAAGATTTGCTGGTTTTGTCATATTTCACTGTAAACTGAATATTCAAGACCAGCGTTCCCTTTGTTGGGCCGCGGGCCGCCGTGTTGGTGTCACACAAAGAAAAGTCAGCTGATGAAGAAGCATGTGGATGCGAGAGGGGAGAAGGTGTGAGCAGCGACGCCACCTTTGATGTGAAACCGGTGTTTAGAGGTTAATGAGGCTGTTGGGAAGAAGCGCCTGCAAGCTCACACCTGCAGGAAGCCTCTGCAGCTCCTGACGGACCTCAGCTCCACAAAACCAGGACTTCTGATCATTAAAAGCTGCTTTAAAAGGCATTAAAGGACCAAATGTACTAAAATCACTACATTCAGAATCTAGAAGAAAGCTCTCTTTTGATATTTTCCTGCTCCGCTTTGGGATTTAATTTGTACTAACTCAGAACGTTTTCTAAAATCATCACAGTATTTTATATAAAATCTTTAATTGACAAGTTTTTGTGGTGAATTACAAATAAAAATGCAGTATTGATGGCAGAGATGTTTAGGAGGAGAGCTGAAATATTACTGCCGTTTGCAGAAACATGAAGGATCATGAGGACCTGTATTTTCGGAAGCCTGGTTTTCCTTCTAGAAGCCATAACATAAAAGTCGATGAGCCTGCAGTTCCTCTACTGACCACTGGGGTCTGGATCGGTCAGTAGAGGAACTGTGTTGGCTGCAGAACTGGAGGTTGACCTTAAGGACCAGGCTGACTACATGGTCGTCTCCAAATTTCAAACTTGTCATTACGTTTTTGGAAGGTTTGAATCCATTAGCTCAAGAAACATGCATCTGTCTCTTGAGAGAAAGACCTAAAACTAGAACCGGAACTAGAACTAGAACCCACCCTGACAGTTCCACCAGGCTGAACAAGGAATGGCAGCAGACCAACTTCGTGCTTCATGACTACAAGATGATAACCGAGAAGTGGAAGAAAAACTGAACACACTTGTGGACAAAAAGAGTGTCAATCAGGAAGGTTTTAACTTCACATACATGGATGATAAACGGAGGCGACTGTTGATGCTGAAAGTGAAAGTTCCTCCAGCAGTGACACCTCTGCACATCTGTGTGGCTGCTGTTGTCAGGGAGATGTGGAGATACGACGACGAGGACGCTGCTGAATGCAGGTCACGGTCACGCAGGTGTGTTTGTGGCAAGGGACATTTTAACGGCTTTGTTCCTTTAACGCGAAGCTTTTACAGACTCCACACGCTGCAACTGCTAGAACTTCATCTGTTCTCACTGATCACGTGGGAAGAATGTTATCGTTCAGTCTGGTCATGTGAGATCAAAGTTTGAATGACATGAGATGCACTAAAGTTATGGTGCTTTTAAGTCCTCAGAACCTTCTAGATCAACTATCACCACCAGGAACCCTCAGTAGATGCTTCCCTCTGCAATGACCTGAGGCAATTTTCCAAAGAAGAGCAGAGCAGAACTCCGCCACAACCATAAGACACTGATGAATTCAGGCAGGAACCAGCATTGTTCCACAGGTTTGTGAACCTCAGTGGTGCTTCAATGTTCTTTCAGACAGGAGGTTTTTTTCCTGGAAACTTTTCCAAACAAACCATCCTGGTGCAGTTCTTCCAGTTGAGGTGTCATGGACTTAAACATCTAACATGTTCACTGAGAACTGTAGGCTTTTAGATGGAACTGTTTTGTTTTTTTGCATTTCTCGGATCAGCACACGGTCCGATCTTGAGGTAAATGTGCTGGGACATTTCCTCTTCCCAGGAAGATTGAAAACCATCTTCAAAGTTTTCTCTCTGCAAAACGTTTAACTCCACATAGTTTGGAAATGGTTTTATAATACTTTCAAATCAGATGTGCAGCAAAGACTATTGCTGATGTCCTTCTCTAGTGGCATTGTGTTAATACACCTGAACGCTTCAGACCAGCAAACTGACAAACATCGTCTTATTTAGGAGGTCTGCACACCTGCTGATCATTAAAGATGATCAGAAGCACCTGACTGCATCTCGTTAAGGGGACGCAGGGTCACCCACGGGAGTTCTTATTTATCTTTTGGGGTCAGGTGTAATTTTTGTTCAATAATGAACAATGTTATATGTTTTTGTTCATCTGAGCACATATCTGCCAACAACTGAGACCCAATATGAGCAAACAATTTGAATGCTTTCTTTTAGATGCGGTTTATGCAGTTAACAGCCTTTTCTTAACATGCTTATGATGTTTTTACTATTTGCTTTGCTCTTAATATCCGATGTCAGAGTGTTTTGAATACTGTGGCTGAACGCGTTCATTTTGTAACACTTTATTTGAAAATATCAGCCTTTCAAGAACAAAATGAGAAGATAAGCACATGCAGCAGTGAGGTTGCAGTTCTTCATGTTTGTCTAATTGTGCCAGTAAACGTCAAACATTTCAGCTGCTTTTGGCACGTCTGAAGGTGTAAATGCAGCTGCTCTGTTAAAGTCCAGGCCAGCGAGGGTTTGCGGATCCGGATCCGGCTTCCACTCCGCCATCTCTGTGTCACAGTCCTCAGACAGTTCTGGTTGGACCTCCTCAGGCATTCCTCTCCGATGGAGGGATGTACTCCAGTCCAAGAAGAGCAAATATCTCCTCCTCTGATGCAGCTCTCAGATACGTTTTCTGTAAGCAGGCAAAGTACCGGAAATGTGACGCACAGTCTTGTAGAAGTTTGTACAACCTTTTAAGCAGATTTTCTTTTCTTTTTCGTTTCATCACCGATTAACTCCTCATCACCATCAGGTGTGCAGACTGTAAAAGCAGATGTTTAGCAGGTCTAGACTAACATCTAGACCTGCTGCCCTGCTTCAGCCCACCGTGAGACAAGTAGGCGTGTCGTCAACAGAGTTGTCCAGAGCTCCGTGACAAGCTGAAGATGACCATCAACTAGGTGTGTTGATGCTGGGAAACATCTAAAACATGCAGGACGGTGGGCCCTGAGGTCCAGGATCGGGAAATACTGGTCTAGAGCATTCAGGCTCATTAAAAAACACAATGCCAAGGGGGAACTAGATCAGCAACAGTCTTAGGAAAGCAACTGTTGCAGCACATGAATCTGGAAAGGTTATAAAACCATTTAGAAACTATTTGGAGCTTTCTTCAGTCAGAAAGATTATTCATGAGTGGAAAACATTCAAGACAGCTGTCAGCCTACTCAGGAGTGGACACTCAGACCATCTGATGACCAGAGAAAAACAAAAACACACATTCACTTCAGAGCCTACAGGCCTCACTAAGCATGTTAGATGTTGACGTCCATGACAGAACAACTAGAAGAAGACTGAACCAGGACGGTTTGTCTGGAAGAGTTTCCAGGAGAGAAATCCTTCTGTCTAAAAAGGAACATGGAACCACGACTGAGGTTCACAAAGGTGCATCTGAACAAACCAGGCGACAACAAAGACCACAGTGGAGATGTTTGGTCCTAATGTCCAGAACCATGTTTGGGGAAAACACCTCAGACCCACCGTCACGCACGGTGGTGGTGGGATGATGGTTTATGGCAGCAGATCTACATCAGGCTGAATTTTTAAAAAAGTCAAGGTTCTGGAGTGACCTGGACAAAGTCCAGACCTGAACCTGACTGACATGCTGTGGTGGGACCTTCAGAGATCTGTGCTGACGTGAACGTCCAAAAACCTCAATGACCTGAATGAACGCTGGAAATGAGGGACCAGAAGTCCTCCAGAACCACGAGACCGTCTGACTCATGTGGGGTTCAGGAGGACGTTTGTTTCTGTGTTTGCTGATGCTGAAACCCACAACGGTCACTTATAATTAAGCTTTACATCAAAACAAAACATCGGGTTAAAGTGCAGGACTGCAGGTACTTTCCAGGTACTTTTGTTACCTGTGTGCCGTCATACAGAGCGTGGCTGCTCAGGGTCATGCCCCTCTCATACCCCGCCCACCGCCGCAGCTCCCTCTCAAACAACTGCAGAGAACATCCAATCAGTAGAAATGTTAGAAACACGGAAGGAAGTCGTTTCAAATTGAAAAAAAGAAAGAAAGAGGGCAGAGGTCAATCATCACCTTGGATCCAGTCCAGCCCAGCAGCGCAAAAGCAAACTGGCTGACAGGCGAGACGACCAGGTCCACCCTCACAGCTCTCCACAGCCTGTGAGTGGCAGGTTTGATCTGCTCAGGCTTTTCTTCAATTTCTACGTCCTGCGGCCCTCCAGCTCCGGGCTCGTCCGTCTTGGCCAGTTTAAAGATGGACAAACATCTCTCAAAGCGGTCCATGTTGGAGGACGGCCGACCAGGACCGTCTCCAGACTCCAGGTAGGAGTTCCTTGTCGTTTTCTGGTACAACAGGAATCCCTGTTAGACACAGAGTGACATTCTTGTTTAATAGGGACCTGCTGTGGTTCTACGGGTCATGATAAGTCCTCAAGCACAGCTTCAGGGACACTACGAGTATTTCCCTGAATCTTTGAACCTGAAGTACATCCAGGAACTAACCACCTGGAACAACTGCTGTGGCTACATGTGTAAAACTTCACATCTTGAACCACTTTCAGACGACGTTGTCTTCCATCTCCACTCTAAAAGAGCCGTTATCAGCCATCAGTCACCCCCAATTATCTGTGACAATAAGGTTAATCGAGCTAAATCAATCAAATTCCTCCTACGCCAGAGCTGGTCTTGGTGTCCCACAGGGTTCCGTACTTGGGCCATTACTTTCCCTAGAATTGTCCCTGGGGTGCCATCATCAGGCAGCGTAGTAGAAACTCGTATAAACTTGCCGTTCGTAAGCAGATGATACCCAGCGACATCCATCACTGAAGCCAGATGAGACCAGAAGACCACCTGGACGACAGAAGACAAACACCTGGACGGCTGCTTATTTCCCGTTACTAAACTCAGACAAGACTGAGGTTGCTCCCTTTGACTAGTCATTTAGTTGCTCATCACTTCTGCATTTAGTCCCACTGTGAGGACTCTTAGTTATATTTTAGTTATTATTTAAATAAGTTGTTATATGAATGAAGGTGAACTGATCTGAAAGTTGTAAGTACTGCAAAAACAAAAGTCTGCTTCTTGAGCAGCTCATCAACATCCACTAAAACGCTGAAATGCTTCACCAGATTAAAACCGTACCTGTGACTCCAACCAGGAGACCACTTTGGGCATCAGTCCCGCCTCTCTGCCCTCCTCTGGATGAGTTATCAGGAAGTCTACATCGTGGCCCGTCATCTTCCCTCTGGGAAAAGTATCACATTCAACCAGTCCTGAATTAAACTGCAGCAGGTTTTATTTCCTCCGTCGGCTGTGCCGGGACGTCTGCTGTACCTCCTGAATCCTCCGGTCAGAACCATCTGAGCTCCTGGTAACACGGAGGTCACGGCTTCCTCCACGACCGCCCCGATGGCGTCGGCTTCTGCCTTTGTGACTGGCTGGTTGATGTCGTCGTAATGCTCCAGACCTGCCAAATTAAGAAACGCTTTCTTTACCTGCCGCAACAAGAACCCATTTGACAAGAGAAGAACAATAGTTTTGTCTGTATTAAACATAATGACAATCGTTAGAGCAAGTGGCTCCATTTCAGTCTCATCAGACCACAAGACACAACAGGCGGGTCGTCTCGCGGCGAGCTCTGTCAGCTGGTACAGGAGGCGTTTTACTGACAATCATGATGCTCGTCCCGGCGGCAGCAGCATTTCTACAAGGTCATCCAGCGGTTGGATGACTGAGCTCCCCTGCTGTTAACGTGTGTGTTGTTGTAAGAACTGATCAACGTGGGACCATCAGAGACCTGGATGCCGTACTCATGGATGACCCAGACTCCTGAGGGGCCACCACGCCGTCCTGATGACCATGGTAACTTCTTTTTATTCTTTCTTCTGCAAGATGTCGTGTCATGAGGACCTTTTGTTACATCAAACACCAGTGAGGAAGGAAACGGCTGAATTATGACTTTTCTACATGCTGAAGTTGACTGAACAAGTCTGAAATCCGGCCAGGGACCCGGGGCTGGAGATCGATTCAGCCACCTTCTGGTCGGAGGGCAACCAACTCCACTAATGTACACTTTCTTTAAACAAAAACAAATAGTCTTTATGCTGTTTTCCAGGAGTAAATGGGAACGCACCAGCTTGTTGAGCTCGATTGAGTGTTTGTCCTGAATCTCGTAACTGCTGAAGGTCGTGAATCCCGTCTCGGATCCATCTGTCAGCTGTTTTTGCTCCAACTCCAAAAATACCCGTCAACACCTGAAACACAGAAGTAGGAAATCCTAAACACTCCACACTTCCAATGTTCACGAGTCAGTTAACCGCCTTCCGGGCTTTGTCTTGATTTAAGGTAAGTAATGACGGAGCAAAGCCCCGAAACCGAGAACAAATAATCACAGGAAGGGACTCAAACACAAATATGGACTTTTATGAGGAATTAGATGTTAAAACAAAGAACAAACCGAGAGAGAGGCTGACAAGCAGCAGTGCTTCTCAGGTAAATCTCCAAACGTCAGTAAAATCAAAGACGGTCTTGAATCATTTCATTTCCCTTCAGGTATTATTGAAGTATTTTTTAAAGTATTATGCCGGTAAATGAAATCTTCACTGTACGTTGAACTCAATAGTTCAGAAAAGCTTTCAACTTTTTCCAAATGGAGGTGAAGCAACAACTGCTTCTCTAAGACCGGTGCTGATGTCTTACCCTCGTCGTTGTACTGCCACAGCCCTAAACGACCTGAACCAGCAAACATCTATTTTAGAGGTGTGCACGTGCGGATCAGTTCATCAGTGAGGAGGATGAGCAGCACCTGAACCTCCTGAAGAAGCACTGAGACGTACTTCGTCTTTATTTCTTTTGGGTTTCGTTTGTTTCCAAAAATCAGCTGATTTTAATTGTGTTTCAACACAGAGAATATGGAATTAAAACAAGAGACGCCCACTTTTGCAGGACTGTATTGAATAAACATTATTTTATGACCATTTGTTAACTTTTGTCTCTAGTAGAAAGAAAAGTCATTATGTGGAGTTTAATTTTAATGTTTGCGTGTATCTGTCACAGAAAGAGCTTTGTTACAGTCAACAAGGGTGGAGGTCCCGCTCGAGGTCGCGGATCAGGTCCTGGCCCAGGTATGTCGGACTCTTGTTCACCCGTGGTGGGAGAATGGAGCGGGAGGTCGACAGGCGGATCGGTGGGGATCGCGCTGTCGGGGTGGAGACGGAGCTGAGCCAAAGACAAGCTCTTGATTTACCCGTCGGCCTGCGTTCCTGCCCTCACGAGCTGTGGGAGTGACCGAAAAACCAGATCCCGGATACAAGCGGCGGGAATGAGCTTCCTCCGGAGGGTGTCCGTGTGAATGTTTCACAAAACGAACCGATGTAGGAGATGTAGAGTGAGTGTGAATTGGCTTTTTCTCACAGACTCACCTTCAGCGCTTTGAACCGCCGGGACTCTCTGGTCGACTGAACCTCGAACGATGCTCCGGTCTCCAAAACGTCCTACAAGAGATCATCAGGACAGGATGACGGAGTCTGTGTGCGGGCGATGAAGGAAGTGCTTTCAGCGTCACTGACTCTGATGACTCGGAGCGAATGTCCTCCCAGACACGGCAGCCCTCGGAGCTGCGCCACGCTCGTCACCGGGGACGGCAGCGCCTTCAGGACGGCGGCGGCCCGGCGGAACGCGACTCCTCGCCCGTCGTCGTTGTGGAGCTCGGCGTTCTCGGCCAGGAGCGACAGAGCGTCCTGAGACACAGAAGTGATCGATGAAACATCAGCTTTTCAGGTGGACTCAGAAGTGCGTCTGGTGGTCGGTGGCGGTCGTACGGTGACGGCGGAGTTATGGTCCACCAGAGTGGTCCTCCTCTGACAGGCGTAGCTCGGCACCGAGAACACGACGCCCTCCGACAGCAGCGTCCGCTGCTCCTGAAACACACAAGCGACTTCAGCCTCTCATCCATGACGTTAGATAACGACTTCCAAACATCACCTCGGCAGCCGCGTGCGTCTTAAAACCGGCTCAGGAGCTGCTGATCACCAGCAGCAGCTGCGCAGAACTTTACAAGAGCAGATGTTTTACCAGTTTGCTGATCCGGGGCATTCAAGTGTGTCAACACAGTGCCACGAGGGACAGACATCAGCAATGATCTTAGAGAATAAATTGTAGCTGAACATTTCTAAATGATTTGCAGTTCAAGGTTCTACTGTGAAAACAGATTATTTACAGGCAGGAAACATTCAAGACAGACGTCGGACGGACAGATGGCACCTGCAGAGCATGTCTGTCCAGGATCTCCACCGGTTGGCCTGCTCGCAGGCTCTCGGTGTACCAGCTGACATCCAGCAGGTGAAGCGTTGGCGGTGGTCCTGCAGGTCCCTGAAGGTCCAGCCAGGTCCGGACTTCTTCAGCAGAGTTATTTTCACAAACAACATGTGTGACTCTTTCGCTGTGGACGAGTCACGTTTAACACATAAGCAGAATGAACAGACCGGAAGTAACCTGAAACGTATCCAGGTGAGCGACGACGTGATTAAACATCAGCTCTTTAACCGTCTCTGGACGTCCTGAAAGTGCAGGAACCCCGTCAGGCAACAGAATTGCAGTTTTCTGGCTGCGACATCGAATCCAAAACTCAAATCTAGTAACGACCGACGACCACCTGCCGGTCAAAGCCGTAACCATGGAAACGCGCGCGGTCAGCTCCCGTACGCGCACGTGACCGTTCAGCAGGAAACCGACGGATGTCACCCGCAGACGCGGTTCACGTGACGCGTTCGTCGGCCTCCCTCTTCTCACCTGAACAGATCCTCCACCTGGAACCCGTTCCTCCGTCCGAGCTGGGACAGGAACCTCCTCCGACTCGTCCCCATTTTCCTCTCCAGCAGGAATAAAACCACCTGCGGGAACCTGGTCCGGTCGTTCCCGGTGTTCCCGGTGTTCCCGGTGTTCCCGACAGCAGAGGAGCCGAGTTTCCTTCGCTTTAACGGCACCATCACAAATAAAAACCGTCAACGTCCGTGCTCGTACATGCACGGGTCCCGAACCCGAGCTTAAACGCGCGCTTCTTCAGCGCCCGTCTTTCCTAAGAGCTGGTTAGTTTGACAGAAACGAGATCAAGTTTATGTGGAAAACCGCGACGGGAAACAGCTGTGCTGCACTGGTGCGGGCGCTGCACCAAAATAGTTCCGACTGGAAACGTAGCGCCGTGAAGAAGACGAATAACTAAAAATAAAAAAACACAATAAATACATAAATACGTTTGTGGAGACAATATAAGTCTGTCAGTAAAAAGATAACAGGAATATAAATATAAATAAACCATAAAGAGAAACAAATGACTAATTTAATGAATTTAAAAACGTTTTAAGAGTCCAAAAAGAAAGACTAATAAAATACAACGAGGCGTTTATGTCCTCTGTTGCAATATGGGATAATAAGTGTCTCCATATCGAAAATGCACCTTTTCTGTTGCCTGATTATTCAGAGGGTGAGAGACGAGTGAGAGAGTTTCCCTCCTAAATCTGGAAGTTGATCATGTCAGTCTTCTGGAAACGTTTTTCTTTTCTTGAAAAGTCAGGAATTCTGAATCTCTCCCGCAAATTTGTAACTTAAAAAGTCAGATATTCAAAAAGCTTGCAAATTTCATATTTAGAAATTGTTGGTTTTTTGTTGCAAATTTACAACTACAAAAATGAAAATATGTGTATTTATTGTTGATTTGTAAAATTATACAGTTTTTTCTTTTTATTTATTTAATTACACATTTGCAACTTTATAGAGCTAGAAACGTTCAGGTTCACCTTCAGTTTTTCGTTTTTATTACTTGTTTTTTTAAGGTTTGTATCATTATAAACTTAACAATTTGTTGTTTATTTTGACAAGTTGCAATTTCATAAAACAAAAATTAATAATTAATGAACCAGAACTACTGAGTTTTGTTTGTTATTCACATATTTCGAAATGTATAATTATATTGTTTCAAAGTTTCTATTTTATAAAGGAAAACATCCAGATTTTTTTCATAATTTTGGAAACATATACAATCAGATCCTAACTTGTTGTCCATTTGAGATTTTATCAAGTTGGATTTCTTTTATATTAAAATGTTAGACTCTTTAAATTTTATTTATTTTTTTTTTTTCACTCCCACCCTGTACCACACTTTTTCAAACGAACCTAATTTGTCATCATGTTTGCTCAGCAAGCCTGAGCAGATTATTTGTAAGTTAATTTGCATTATTTTGCTGCCGGAACTTGAATTTCAAGTTTAGATTAACATATCATATAACATATAATTGATTAGTGGATTATCTTAAAGGGTTTGAATTCCACCATCATACTCGGATTTTACAATGAAGGTGCCCTCTAATAGAATCTTGCCCAGGGCCCCCAACAAGCTAGAACCGGTCCTGCTGGAACAGCATATTTCAGTAGAACTTATTTTTGTTATTAGTTCCGTGTTTCTTGACCTTGAGTTGTTTTCTTGTGAGTGAGCCGCGTGTCAGTTGTGTAAAACCTGTTTGCAGTTGTGGTGTTGTACACGGTATTCTCGCTCCTCCCACGCAGACCCCGTCACGTGACCGCGGGCTCTTTCACTCTTCCTCAAACTTTTTAGCGTGTCCGTCTGTCAGGCTGAGCACGCGGTTCGTCCTCCGCCCACCTCGAGATCAGGAAACGAAAGTGGACTAATCTGAAGTGTGCGCAGATCCGGCGCTGCGGAGGTCTGAGGTGGTCCGAGGAGCATGGCGGGTCCGAGGAGCGGAGCCGGAGCAGTCGCCGTCCTGCTGACTCTGCTCACCTGCTGCGTCAGGTGTGCGCACGGAACCAGAGCGAGCAACATCATCCTCGTGCTCGCCGACGACCAGGATGTCCAACTGGGGGGGATGGTGAGTAGATCAATACGGAAAAGCTGCATCGATCAAGATGAGGCTTGTGACTTAAAAACAATTTAACACACATGTGAGACTCCAAACACGTACAAGAGAGTTCCTCCACTGCCTGTTCTTCTGTGTGTGTAAAAACAACCAACAAACCCCAAAGTCGGACCACAGTGGGTCTCCGCAAATAAAATATAACCTCCGACCAACAAGGACCTTCTTACTTTGTCCTCATTTCTGTAACAACCACGAGTCCCCCAACCCAGGTGGGCACCACTAAGGACCCGCGAGTCAGACGCTTTGTCATTTTCAGCAGAAATAATTTTAAGCATTCGTTTCCTGTCTGACTTCATCAGCGTCTCATGGAGTTCTGGTCCAGGCTTCTTTCCAGCTTCAGGTCATTGAGGTTTGTGGACGTTCACGTCTACACAGAGTGTCTAGTGGTTACAGAGGTGGGCTTGGGCGTGGAGGACCCAGGTTCAAGCCCAGGACTGCCCACAGTCCCCCGGTAAATCACTGGGGGCCCCTGAAATGCTTCCCGGGTGCTGGTTCTAGCAGCCCTGCTCACTAGTGAAACTAGTTGATGGGTTAAAAGCAGAGGTGTATCATGTACGTACGTGGTGTTCCCGATGTCCACACTGACAAGAATGATCGGAGAAAAAAAAAAAAAAAGGTCCCACTATCCTTCTGATGAATCTGCCATGGACTTTGACGTCTAACCTGTAGACTCTGAGATGGAGCCTTCCAGGAGAAGACCGACTGAACACACCTGAACCTGCCAAAACAAGTGATTTTACAAGGATCAACAGGTCATAAAGGTCTGATATTTGGCAGCACCTGACTCGAATCTCCTGGGAGCAGTTAGGCTTCATATTTGTCATAAATAAATGTCAAATAAAAGTTTCATGTTGTTTATTTGAGGTGCATTTGCCCAAAATTCAGAGCGGCTGTGATAATTTTAAACAGGATTGTGTGAAATGACCCAGATGAAAATGTTTCTATGGTGTCGACTTCAGCGTTCCTGCCGAGGACCTGCCGATGTTTTTCTCTCGCTGGGAGCAGGTTTCCGTTGTCCTCTGCCTTTGTTTACACGTTGAGACGTGTTTCTTCTTGTTTCATTTCTGCAGACACCGATGAAGAAAACGAAGGAGTTGATAGGAGCTGCGGGAGCGACGTTTGTGAACGCTGTGAGTGTTTTTACCCTCGGGATAAAAGGAGCTGATGTTTCCAGCTGCTTTATGTCCCGGGAGATCAGCGGAGCTTCTCCTCTCAGGTTCTGCTCTGACAGAAGAACACCTTGCTGAGGGTTTTGTTCTGCTTCCTTGAGCACGTGTGGTTGAGTTGACGTTGTTGGCCTCTTCCTTTCCTCCTACCTTCCCTTTGCTTGTCTCCTCCTCCGGTGAAGTTCACGGTCACGCCGCTGTGCTGCCCCAGCAGGAGCAGCATTTTGACGGGTCGGTACCCCCACAACCACGCGGTGAGGAACAACTCTCTGTCCGGGAACTGCTCCAGCCTCCTGTGGCAGAACGGCCCCGAAGCCGAGGCTTTCCCCGTCTACCTCAGCAAGCAGGAGTACCAGACGTTCTTCGCCGGGAAATACCTGAACCAGGTGGGTTTAGCCGGAGGTGACGCCAGGATGCGTGGAAGAGCGGACGGGAACTGTCGGCTCTTCCAGCTCTCATGTGTTTGCTGTGGACATTACACATTCACTTAACCAGTTTTAATGTTTTAATATGAAGACCATCCATCCACCCCCCAGAGATCTCACGCTCCTCAGGACGACGGTTACTTTTGTGTGTGACTGTATGAATATTGATCACAACTGGCCCAAACAGATCCCACAGACTCAGGACGAGGTTCCCGTGGTCCCGATGCAGATACAGACTTGGGAAAGATAATATTATATTTAGTTTATGGTAAAGACCGCAGAACTTTTAAACAATCTGTCTCAACTTATGTGTTTTCTTCCATCAGTACGGAAAAAAAGAAGTGGGAGACGTCGGCCACGTTCCGCCTGGCTGGTACCAGTGGAACGCTCTGGTGGGTCCCGTGTTTTCACTCGGAACAGGATGAATAAATCCATGTACTAAATGACACCGGCGTTACAGGGTTAATGACAGTATAAACCAATTAATGGAATGAAATAATGAAATGCTGAACTAAAAATGAGGTATTTGCAGTACTTGTGGTCTCAGCAGCACCTGTTCCATCTCTGCAGGTGGGGAACTCCCAGTACTACAACTACACCCTCTCCGTCAACGGGAAACCAGAAGAGCACGGCGGCAGTTACGAGCACGACTACCTAACGGACCTCATAGTGAGTCACGATCGCGCTTCCACATGTGACTTCTGCTTGTGATCAGCTGGGTTTCATGCGATCAAACATCTGGATGGGCTCTTGCGTAAGATTTTATAACTGCCTGAATCAGCTGCTGTCGCAGAAACATGAGCTGCCCTGTAAGTTCCCCTCAGCAGCTGCTCAGCAGAACGTGTGTTCTTGTACGCGTCGGGAGAACGACGAAAGAACGCGTCTCTTTCTGCAGTCGGAATGGCAGCGAACTTGTTCTTGGTGACATCACAGCTCAGTAACACGTGTGCACTGCACATGCAACACCTGCAGTTTAATTGGTTTTAAAAATAAACGCTAAAACAAGTTTTTATCACCATTACTTTTATACAATGTGCTTTTAATTGACTTTGTATGCCAGCCACATCCATCAATGAGAATAAAGCTGAATGCTCATGACCTGTGGAGTCCCTCAAAGGTTGATCCTTGGACCACTGTTCAACTTTTACATGCATATGTGATAACAACGTTGCTCACCACAACTATCTTTGATGGGTGGTTCTGGTTGTGGTTCTGGTTGTTTGGGGTGGTTCTGTTTCCTCCACACTCTTATGGTGAACAGCAGGTCTGGATCCAGACCCTGGTGGCCTGTAGAGGCCATGTGTCTCCACTAAGAAGTTTTTTTTTTAACTCCTCCGTGGAACAAAGGCACAAAAACAGAGTTTTTTTTAAATGTAATTGTCTTTTCTTATTTATTTTAATCATAATATAATAAACTGTATGCATAAATAGAGTGAAAACGTAGCTCTCTTTTGAAGTTTCAGAAGCTCAACTCGTCATTTCAGTCACTTTTACACTTTTGTTTGTTTTTTCTTGTCTGTTCAGGAATTTAAAGAATCTCTGAACTTCCTCCTCTGCAGTTTTAATACAATATACGTTTGGCAGCAGAAGTGTGATTCCTGACTTTTGTGTCGATCCAGCTGAACCGGTCGCTTCACTTCCTGGACGACAGGAGCCCTCAGCATCCGTTCTTCATGATGCTGTCGCCTCCAGCTCCTCACTCCCCCTGGACGGCAGCGCCGCAGTACCAGGAGGAGTTCAACAACGTCCATGCTCCGCGAGGCGGCAGCTTCGACAAGCCGGGGAAGGTACGCCAAGGATGTCGGTCAACGCCTGTGAGGCTCGTTTTGGTCGTATTTCTGACGACGCTTCATTATCTGCCCGTTTCAGGACAAACACTGGCTGCTGCGCCAGCCGGTCAACCCCATGCCCAACAGCTCCATCACCTTCCTGGATAATGCTTTCAGGAAAAGGTACAAAGGATTTTCCTGTCCGACTTGTTCAGTCTCTCACATGATTGTGGAGGAATTTTAAACTGTTCTTGTCCTCCTTCGCTTATGCACAGCTTTCTGAAGGTCCTGAATAAGTGCTTCATTTAAGGTCCAGAAGCTTAAATCTTTTATTTTTATCATTCTGACGTAGATCTGCTGTGTTTGGGATCATTTCCTGTCACATGACCCAGTTTCAGCCAGTCTTTAGCAGTCAGACAGATGTTCTTATGTTTGTCTCCAGAAAACTCTGGTCCACAGAGGAGTTCATGGTCCAGTCAGTGAGTGACAGGTGTCCAGGTCCAGACCATCATGCCTCCACCACTGTGCTTCACAGGAGGTCTGAGGTGTTTCTGCTGGATTTCTCCAAACGCGGTTCTGAACATGAAGAGATTTTCTCCTGAAAACTCTTCCAGAAAACCATCCTGATTCAGTCTTCGTCTAGTTGGACTGTCATGGACCTTAACATCGGACATGTTCACTGAGGCCTGTAGGCTCCAAGATGGAGATCTTCAGTTCTTTTTTAAGGGCATACATTTTCTGAGATGTCCTCTCCTGGGAAGAATAACAAGTGTCTTGAAGGTTTTCCTCTTGTGAAAATCTGGACCATTTTTTTAGTGATGAATAACACTTGGTTCTCTAAGGCTACTGCTGATGTCGTTCCCTCCTGGCATTGTGTCAACACACACCTGAATTGCTCCAGTCCAGCAAACTGCCAAAACATCTGCTTTTCTAGAGGTCTGCACACCTGCTGACTATTCATCGAAGGCGGTGGTCAGCAGCGTCTGGACTATTAAAGCTATGGAAACAGTAGGAGGGCTGCGCCGCGCCGCACTGCCCACATGCGCTTCCTTCAGTTTTGTACAATGATATGGTTATAAAGGTAAAACATAGTTGTTCAGTAACTAATAGAACAGAAATGACCAGAATGTCCTTGTACTTGTCAGGTGGCAGACGCTGCTGTCTGTGGACGACATGGTGGCGCTGCTGGTGAAGAAACTGGACAGCATGAAGGAGCTGGACAACACCTACATCTTCTACACCTCAGACAACGGCTACCACACAGGTGAGCGCCGCCTGACTCCTCCGGCAGACGTTTCCAGCAGGAAAAACCGTTTAACATGTCGACTCGGCAGCCAACTCAAAAATGACCATCGCAGTCAGCGACGCTGGCGAACGACGGGCGGTTGCTTCACTAAGCGCGGTAGCACAAGTACAGAGGAGGAAGTGGCGACGGCCAGCGATTGGCTGAGCCGACTGTCAATCAGCGGTGTTACACATAAATGCTAGATCCAGCCCCCTCCGAGTCGTCACGGATGTGAAATGAAACGACGGCGACGGAAACGGATGTGAACCAGACTGTGAACATGTTTGTTTCTGTCGGACGTTTAAACATGGAGATCGACTCGCTTTTGGAGCCTCTAGCGGCCAGTTGAGCTGAGGATGTCCAGTTCTTCTTTAGTCTACCGGGGCTCACGAAGTCCCTCCTGTACGTTCCCCATGTGGTCGTTCGTGTGCCACGTGCTTCCCTGATCGAGGTCTGCGTCGGTGCTTGTACACTGCTGGAGGTTGTACGTAGTTTACCCGCCGGCCTCACAGCCACCTCCTCCATCTTTGTTCCAGGTCAGTTCTCGCTCCCCATCGATAAGAGGCAGCTCTACGAGTTTGACATCAGGATCCCGCTTCTGGTCCGAGGTCCTGGCATCGATCCGAACCAGACTCTGCAGGTCAGAGCAGTCCTCCCGACAACCACTACAAATGTCGTTGTGCGCTTCAGCATCCATTTGTGTTTGACCCTCTCAGGCTCCGGTGCTGAACATCGACCTGGCTCCCACCATCCTGGACATATCTGGTGTCAACCTGTCCACTGTGAACGTGGACGGACAGTCCTTCCTCTCTCAGATGGTCAGCCGCTTCTTTCACGTGGATTCTGCCAGTTTACCTGTTTTTCCTTCTGTCCTCCAGTCTTAACCAGAGTTTCTGTTCAGGCTCCCTCCCTGAGAAATGGCACGACACGCTCACTTTTCCTAGTTGAGTACAACGGAGAGGGATATCCGGAAAAGGACCCTGCTTGTCCTAAACTAGGACCCGGACTGTCTGTGAGTAGCCAACTGGAGCAGATCCAGACGTCACCAGCGAGGTTTCTGCTCCGGAATCAAACTTTGTAATATCTGTGGTGAGCAGAGAAAAACCCCAGTCTGAAGATGAGACCAGTCGTGTTGTAAAGCTGCAACCACGGCAGCAGGAACGTTTGTTCTGGCGTAGGTCTGAACAGGAACCGCTTCAGTTCAGTAGGAACCGTTGATGGACGCAGTTGAACTATGAAGAGGGACGGTTTCCATTTAGACTTGGTACACTTAACATTGTACCCCCCCCCCCCGGATCCGCAGATCTGGATCCGCGGGTCCGGATCCGGACCCTAGCGGTGTGTAGGAGAACCGCGGGTCCGGATCCGGACCCTAGCGGTGTGTAGAGGAACTGCAGGTTCGAGCCTTTCAGGACGGAGTCAGATGAGCTGACAGGTCGGTGTCGTCCAGCCTAACTACTGGATTCATGTCTTCATTCTGTGCAGGAATGTTTCCCAGACTGCGTGTGCGAGGACGCCTACAACAACACATACGCCTGTGTTCGGACCCTTGACGGCAAACAGAACCTGCAGTACTGCGAGTTTGCGGACAGCGAGGTAGAACCCGACTCCGACGGCTCCGCACATTCACACTTGACAGGTTTTTGTGGGACAAGCAGATGTGAGTGTTTCTGGTTTGTGTGCCCAGTTTTTTGTAGAGGTGTACAACCTGACGTCGGACCCGCACCAGCTGCAGAACATCGTGAAGACGGTGGATCCGTCTGTTCTGCAGACCATGAACCAGCAGCTCATTAAGCTGCAGTCCTGCGTGGGTAAAAGCTGCCGTGACGTCCAGCTGGGCGGCGGCCGGACGGGGATTCGCACTGTCGGAGAACCGCTGGCGCACTAAGCGGAACCAAGGCTGCGCACGGACCCCGTCACATTCTGGTTTAAAGCGTCTGCCTTTGATCCTCGATGCCCCGTTTTCTACACAAACTGAAGTTTTACTCTGGTCCAAACAAGGCGCCGTTGTGTTTTTAAGACCCGACGGGAGTTTGGCGCGTTTCTGGCTCATTTAATCGACTTTTTAAAGGATGTGCGTTTGCTACAAATCTTAAGTTTTCTTAAGTCTTTAAATGAAAATCCTTTGTTTGACTGTGTTTGATAAGATTTTTAAAACCGGCCTCATAAACAAACGTGTTGCTGCTGCTGGAATCGACCTTTTATAACATAATTTAGTAACGTGGGACTTTTATTGGCGCGTGACGGGACCGACAACTGCGCGTCTGCCGGTTTCCGGTCCGGACGTCGGATCCGACGGCGGCAGCCTGTTAAGATCCGGGTTTAAGGGACCGCTGGACACTTCGGGGTTCAGGTCTTCTCTTTAACCTCCAGCTGCCGGAGTCCCTCCGCAGCACTTTCAGCGACAGACGAGGGAAGTCCGGGTTCAGGTGACCGCCGTCCTGCGTCTGGACCTTCAGATCCTCAACACCGACTTGGTCTTGATGTTTACAGTTATACTTTGAATATTATTTGTAATAGTTTTAGAAATGTTTTCTAATTGTCAAGAACCAAAAGGGAACTTTAAGTATGTTCGAGATGATTACTTTAATCTCTTGCACCTTGTTTTTGCACTGAAGACGTGCACGTGCCTTAAATGTGAATTAATTTGCACTGTGATGAAAATAAAAATAAAGATCAGCATTTAAACATGGTTGTCAGTTCCTGCCTTTGACGTCCTCCAGGGTTTCATCTCCAGCAGGCTGTTTTTGGCCTGGTGAAGCCAGCTTGGACCTGGTCTGATGAAGACCGAGACTTCTGCACTTCTAAGCGCAGAAATGTGAGTTGTGTTTGTTGAAAAATGCAGCCTGATGGTGCCAAATATCCAACAAAAATCTGCAGGTTTATTTGAAGACGATGGGAATACTTTCTTACACAAAAGGGTTGCCTGTAAATGCAGTTTGTGCAGCGTGTTCTCCACTTCCACAGTTCATTTCCCGGAGGAGCTGCAGCCCGGACGTCGCATCGCTGCTGAAACTACGTATCAGATGTGTTTGTACACGACTTTCTCCTGCAGGGTCTGAACCTCCAGCTTGACGGGACATTTATAGAAATGCGACAGCAGCGACTCCGAGTACCCGATGAGGAAGTAACACTTCGGCGGCAGCAGCCTCTGCAGCACGACGGCGCACACGATGAGCGCGTTGCCGCGCCTCTTGATCACGACCTCGTCGGCCAGGCAGCCGTGGAAGGTCCCGAACATGAACCTCCGGATGAAGACGTCCTCCACGGTGCGCTCGGCCGCCCCCTCTTCTCCTTTCAGGTTACCTGTCGGAGGAGAACGGAGTTAACTGAAGTGTGTTCATGCAGGTGAGGAGCAGCCACGTACGGACGACGCGACCCGTTTGCTCCCCGCACGGAAATGCTAAGAAATACTAAATACCCGTTACTGTGTACACAACAGTTAAGAGGGTAGGTTGCAGCAGGTGCACACACCTCAGAGTCAGAGGGAAAGACATCAGCGCTGCTTTTAGAGGAGCGGCTGTTACTGCACGTCACTCTGGAAAGGCTAAATAATGTCTGATAATATTGGGAATTATAAAACAGAATAAAATAATTAAAACATCACTGGTGGATGTTTTTACATCCTGAAAACGCAAAAACACGTTTTCGGGGGGTTTCTACCACTAGAGGGCAGAGTAGCCATAAACCGCTGGAGTTTATTTGTAAACGTGGAAGTGTTTCATTTCAGTTAATGTGAAAAACGGTTTTCAGCGTCTGTTAACGGCACCCACTGGTGTGCTGCGACAGCCATCCTTTGCAGTGGCCGATGTGATGAGGATGATGAGCTTGCTCGTACGTCAGCGGCTTCTCTCCTTTCCCAACTCTGACACGGGCGGCTCGATTCTGAAGGACAGAAAAGAATAAAAGTAAGAACAACTCTTTTACGATTACACTTCACCTGCTTAGGTTCGGGCTAATGGTCTGCTGAACAAACATTGGTACCATTTCTTTCAGAAAAAATCACAGTAGAAAAAAGAGACCTGGGTAACACCAAGTACCCCTGACTGCTTCCACGAGAGGCGTGACCTGATCACCAGCAGGTGACCTCCACAGAAGCAGACGCTCCAGCGGTCTGCTGGTCTGCAACACTCAGGCTGTGTTAACACCAACCGTTAATGAAGATGCAGAAAATTACAGAAACTAATGGTAAACATTCAGGTTTGAGACTTTACTAACGGGAAAAGACATCAGCAATGGTTTTAGAGAAGCAAGTGTGTCTGCATCAGTCTGGAAAAGTTATAAAACCATTTCTAAACCATTTGGAGTAAAATATTGTTACACTGAGGAAGATTATAAGTGGAAAACATTCAGGATGGTCGTTTTGGAAGCGTTTCCGGGAAAAACCTCTGTCTGAAAGGAACGTGGAAGCAGGACTGAGGTTCACAAACCAGCAGACTTCTGGATCAACGTCCTCTGGACACATGAGACCAATGTGGAGCTGTTTGGTCTTCATGTCCAGAACCGTGTTTGGAGGAAACCAAACGCAGCAGCATCTCTAACGCAGCATCTACACCCGCAAACCTCCACGATGTCCGGTTGTTACCTTGTAGCTCGCTGCAGTGACATGGAGGCCTCTCCGTCCAGACGAGCCGGATCGAGCCAAGAAACTCTGGGAAGAAGATGCAAGAAAACCACCACAAGGTTTGTATTGGCTGCACTGAGGACAGACGTGTCAGCAGATCCCCGAGCATCCTCCGAGGATCCTCCGAGCATCCTCCGAGGATCCTCTGAGGATCCCAGAGGATCCTCCGAGCATCCTCTGAGTGTTGGTTTCTGATTATTCCAGGATGCTTCCTTCTCTGCTGTGGGACAAAAGCCACTTAACTGTTGTTATTCTTTTAATGGTTGAAGACGAATATAAAACAAAATAATACTCAAATGAACAAAGACAGTATGAACGCGTTTCTCTTGCCTTCAACATCAGACATGAATGCTAAAATAAACGTCTTGTTTTCTCATGTGAGGAGCTTCTTGTCGACTGCGGAGTAAAATATAACTTTACCAAAGTCGTTTTATTGTTATACACGTGGATTTAAACAGTAAAACCACTTGAGAAAAGGGCTTACAAATAAAACCAGAACCGCGCACGCGCCTACACTGTGAAGTCGATCTCAGACCCGCATCAGACAAACGTAAATGACTTTAAAAGATCATTTTATTACCAGCAGCCTCACGCCGCCCGAGCGGCTCAAGGACGCCGCCATGTCGTCGTCCCGTAATGACGCTGAAACGGCCTTTCGAGGATTCCTGATGTTTGACCCCAACGTGGTTATGACCTTTAAAACGCGCTCACACTTCTGAAAAACGCCGTAATAACAGTTTATGGCAAAATGGCAAAATTAACGCGCCTTCTCTCGTCCCCTCAACCCGGAACCGTCACGTTCGTTGCACATCGGTTTCCACCGGAGGTCCAGTTAGCCGTACCGACCGGAAATGAGAAAATAAAGCGGTTTTAAATAGTGATCGAAACTTAAAGATGAAATTTGTTGTTTTTTTTTGTTCAGAAACACACATTGGTGGAGCGTTATATCCGGTTTGATGACTTCTTATTGTTGGTATATCCATCCTACTTCCTCATGTCCGTGTCATTAAACATCAGTTTTGGTGATTAAAACCACCCGTCTTTGTTTGCAGCCATATCAATAAAATGTAGTTACTTCACTGTGAACCATTTTTAATGATGCTTCAGATTTGTTTAGTCTGTGTTGTGATTTAAAAGAGTCTTCTCACACATTCATGTAAAGACATAAATGAAGACCTCTTTTATTTAATTCAAATTCATAGAAATCACAACGTCTGACTTTTCTCTTGGCCAGATTTAATCATTTTGTCTTCTTAGCACTTTGGACCATATCTAAGCGGTGAACAAAAACCCGACAAAGCTGAAGGAGCTGGGACCGCGTGGATCATTTCAGGCCCTTTCAAGCAGACGTCTGCTGGAGCCACAGTTGCCCCCCCCCCCCGACCCCTGCGGCTCTAAACTACACTTAATTTTAAATAAAATTTTATTTATATCACATCTGTTACAACACAAGTTGTCTCCAGGATCTTTCCAGAGACCAAAACATGACCCCCGACCAGTTATTACATAAACAACGGCAGGTAGAAACTCCCCTTTAAGAGGGAAGAAACCTGGACCAGGACCATGATCATAAGAGGGAAGAAACCTGGACCAGGACCTGGATCTTAAGGGGGGACCCTCCTGCTGAAGACCAGCCGGCATAGAACAGGAAGTAGAGAGAGGAGACACAGACACATCGTCAAAGGTACAAAAGACCAGATCCATCAGTATAATTATCCGACAGCAGCAGAACTAAGACTTCCATGTGTATGTGACTGATACCTGATTAGGTGGTGGACTCCAGAAACCGGGTTTGTCCAGTTCTGTTTTATAACGTCTATGATTTATTACATTTAGATATAAAAATAATAACATAGGTTTTTCATATCATCTTTGCGTACCGATGACTGTTTTTTTCAGCTATATTTTAAACATTTCGTTTCTGCATGTTTTGTGTTCCAAGAAGGTGTGCTCTTATTTTGAAAACAAGGTACCGGAAGCGGTTTCATTGTTCCGAAAGGAGCAAAACAGTCGTTGAGAGCCGTGAGGTTGGCCGCTTGTTTCTGAAGTTTGGTCGCGTGCTCGTCGTTTCGGCGCCCAGCTAGTCGGTCGGAGCACCTCCAGCACCTCCACCGTCTCCACCTTTCTGCTTCAGACGTTAACGGTCGAGGCCGGAATGGCGTCGGAGATGTACGACAGCGCGCTGCTGGGGATCCTGCAGCACGTCGGAAACATCCAGGACTTCCTGCGGGTCTATTTTGGGTTTTTGTACCGAAAAACGGACTTTTATCGCCTACTGTCGGGTCCCAACGACAAGATGGGCTTCCCTCCAGGTGTTGCGGAGAAGATGGTGCTGAAGGTGAAGTTTTACAACATTTCGGCTCGTTTGACATAATGTTTCAGGGCCCATATCTGATGAAACTCCAGCTTAAAGAGACAGTTCAAACACTTTAATACGATCCGTGGTGACGCTTCAAGCGGTTTCCTTGTAAGAAGAAAACGGACTAGAAATGTGACTCTAAAATTTAAATTACAGTTGAGCTCGGAAAGTAAATTTTGCCGAAGCTTTCTTATAGACTGTAGAAGAAGAACTGGACCCGTCTCCTGTGACGTCACCAAGTTTCTGAAGGGTGTGTGCTAAACAGGGCTGGAAGCCGCTGGGACACGCCCACCCGATGTCCGTGACAGTTAGCCATGGGTCGCGGCTTCTTCTCGCAGGAGAAGCTGGGGACTAATATTGTATTTCAAATATTGTTGCAAAATGAAAAATAAGAAATAATCTACGCGTCGTCCAGTGGAAATGAAGGTAGAGTTGTGTGTCATCAGCATAGCAGCGATGAGGTCGTGTGAATGAATAATCTGGTCCAGAGAGGCGTGTGTGTGGCAAAGAGAAGGGGTCCAAGGACTGAGCCTTGGGGGACCCCTGTGGAGAGATGATGTAATGAAGAAGTTTTCCCTGCCGTGACACTTTAAGGGAATGTCCGGGAAGGTAGGAACAGAACCAAGAATGTACTGGTCCTGAGATGTCCAAGTTTGAGAGTATATAGCAGTATGCTGTGGTTAACTGTCGACGGCAGCAGAAGGTCAGGAAGGATAAATAAGAGGACTGACCCGCTGCTCTGGCTGTTGTCATGGCTACAGACAGACAGCAGAGATGTTTCAGTGGGACGGACCTTTTGAAACCAGACTGATTTATATCAAGAAGGTTATTTTGTGTGAGGAAGTCCGTGACTCGTTTAGAAACGGCTTCTTCGGTAAAAGGAAGGGAAGCGGGGAGACCGGCGGATAGTTCTCAACCAGACCAGGGTTGAGGGAGCAGTTTTTAACAGCGTGATTGTTTGAAGAACAGCCTTCAAAATGAGCAAATAAACATAAATGTTAGTTTTTAAAGCGGTGTGCCCCATACTGGTGTTTGACACAAAAGCTTATCAGCTACATGAATTAAGTTTTTCTAATTTATTGTTTACGTTTGTATTTCTGTTGAGCGTCTTCACAAAACACCATGAAGGGTTTTGGTTTGTTCCTCAGACGTTCAAGTTGTTTGAGAAAGTGGCGGAGCAGGACAGAGAGCGAGCACTGATGGAGCTGCAGAGAAGAAACGAGACTAAACGACTTCCTCCGGCAGTCCAGGAGGTGGAGGTCGCCTCCGAGAAGATGGAGGAGAGCAGCACAGAGGCGGTGCAGATGGAGAGCTCTCCTCCAGATGCAGAAGATACGACAGCTGCTGCTGCCTCGAACACAACCGCCGGGGCTCAGGCTGCCGGGGCTCAGGGCGCCGGGGCTCAGGGCGCCGGGGCTCAGGCTGCCGGGGCTCAGGCTGCCGGGGCTCAGGCTGCCGGGGCTCAGGGCGCCGGGGCTCAGGCTGCCGGGGCTCAGGGCGCCGGGGCTCAGGCTGCCGGGGCTCAGGCTGCCGGGGCTCAGGCTGCCGGGGCTCAGGCTGCCGGGGCTCAGGCTGCCGGGGCTCAGGCTGCCGGGGCTCAGGCTGCCGGGGCTCAGGCTGCCGGGGCTCAGGGTGCCGGGGCTCAGGGCGCCGGGCATGCAGGTCCTGTGGCTCAGGGAGATCAGGGCGCGGCTGCCGGTACACCATCAGCAGAGTGAGGAACCATTTATCTCTTAATTATCCATTTTGTGTTCTTTAAACTCCTGCGGAGGAGAAGTGAAGCCAACAGTTATTTCAAAAACGAGTAAACGTGCATGAGCAGAGGATCAACTGAGGCATTAGAACGTATGAGTTCAACTTTTCATCTTTTAACTTTCTGCGTGTTTCAGAAGTCAGGACCAGTTTCAGTCGAATCCTGACAGTTACAACGGGGCGGTGAGGGAAAACTACAGCTGGTCTCAGGACTACACCGACGTGGAGGTCCGGGTGCTGGTTCCTGAGACGGTGGTGAAGGGCAGGCAGGTGAGCGGGACCCGTCCAGCCTCCGGCCGGACTGCAGCTGGTTTCTGTGTCCGTCTGTGGGCCTGATTTGTGTCGTCGTCCTCAGGTCAGCGTCAGTCTGCAGACCGGCAGCATACGCGTGTCCATGAGGGACGGAGCCCAGGAGAGAGTCCTGATGGAGGGAGAATTCACCCACAAGATCAACACGGAGGACTCGCTGTGGAGTCTGGAACCGGGGAAATGTGTTCTCGTAAGGACGCCAGTGGCGACGTTTAAATGGCTGACGTTTGTCTAGACCATCAAAAATAAACAAAGTGACTGCAGCTGCTTCACGACCACAAAGAAACAATCCCGAGCAGCTCCAGGCGGTGGCGGGATGACTGAAGACCGCGCGGCGGGGTCTGTTTCAGTGAGCGTGCGTTTGGTTTTCTGACGTAACTCGTGTCAAGTCCTCATGAGACGCAGTAATAATGATCGATTAGTGTTACAGCGGCCCGATTTTGGTGACTTTAGATCGACGGCGCCGTCAGAGACGTGCAAATGCGGTAAAAGTGTTTCAGTGACACTTTTGTGATAAACTTGAAAAACCGCCAAAAGGTTTGTGATATTTGTGAGTTGTTTTTAAATTCTGTCAGTTTTTCTATTGAAGGTTTTTTGGGGGTTTTGCTCAGTTCTGCTGCTGCTGGAGACCTTCAACCACAGACGTTGGAGAGACGCTTTAATCTCTCCAACTTCAGGAGAAACAGGAGACTTTAGTGAATCTGAATTTCAAATTCTCATGAAATAAACCAACCTCAGAGCAGGACGGTGCATTAGGCACAGCTGGATCTCTTATGTTTGCACCAATGCTGGATATGGAGGCTGATCCTGCACCTCCGGGGCCTCCGGGGCCTCCTGGAGACTCTGCAGAAAGAAGGAAGATGGATGGAGAAGCGTCCGTCACCTGCAGGCCGGTCTGGTAACTCGGTTCATCTTGATGTCTCTTGCAGCTGTCGCTCAACAAGACCTCCGAGGTCTGGTGGAACGCGGTTCTGAAAGGCGAGAAGGAGATCGATGTAAACCAGATCAACCGCGAACGCTCCATGGCGACGGTTGACGAGGAAGAGCACGCCGTCCTGGACAGACTCACGTTTGACTACCACCAGAAGCTGCAGGGAAAACCACAAAGTCACGAAATGGTGAGAAGTGACCAGACTTCAGAGATCCTTTCTTTCTTTCTTTCTTTCTTTCTTTCTTTCTTTCTTTCTTTCATATTTTGTTTTGTTATAACACAACTTCGCGGGGGTGATGGCGGCGGCGGCGGGGGGGTGATGGCGGCAGCGGGGGTGATGGCGCCCATCTAACTTCCGAACCTCCATGTTTCTCCTCAGAAAGTTCACGAGATGCTGAAGAAGGGCTGGGATGCAGAGGGCTCGCCTTTCAAGGGGCAGAGTTTCGACCCGTCCATGTTCGACATCCCGCCCAGCGCAGTGCAGTTCTGAGGGGCCCGCGCTCCAGACGGGAGCCGACTCCGGTCCATCTACAGACAGCAGGAGACATCACGTTCACCCGCCGGACCGTAGACGACGAGGGAGCTCAGACGAGGACGGCCGATACAAACGTGACGTTCTGGCAGAACAAAGGCGTTTCTCCACTCTCTTACCCGTGAACCCTGCAGGGCCTCTGTGTCCGATAGTTTGAGGCCTCTCTACCAGCCCCTCACGCTCAGCACCTGGAAGTCTGCCGTTTACTGAGTTTGCTTTAAAATTTGATCAAATGTTCAGGGCAGTCAGGAACATGCTAATTATTCCACCTCTGGTGGTGCTTTCACTGGTCGCAGACGGAGAAAAGAAAAGCCGGTCAGTCGGTGGAAAAGATGATGTGCGGCACGTTGTTTACTGGAAATGGACTAAAAAGCCTTTTATTTATCAATGTCAAGTTGTTTTTAATGCCCAATTAAAGATATGTGCACAAAAATCCACAGGAGGAAAATCTGCTTTTTGACTCAACAATTTAAGTTCAACAGAAACGTTAGATGAAAGTCACAATATTATTGAAAATAAAGATTCTTCGCCTTTAAATCTGAACTTCCATTTAAAAACGAATGCGGTTTCTGCAGCCATGTTGCGGTTGAGATCCTGAACCTTGTGGGCTGTTGGAGGAAGGTTTGTTCCTTCTTCAGCACGTACAACAGCCGCTCCTCCAACCCCGACCCGGCATCTGTTCACAGCAGCTGCTTCAATGGGGGCCGTCAGTCATTTAACCCCACCCCTTTGATCCAAGGGGTGTGTCTTTACACAATCAAAGCCATATGGCAAAGGCAGCAGCCCCTTCAATCCTGTGTTTGTGTGTGTTAAAACAAATTACTGGATCTTAGAGTCGCAGCAATGGACAACCTCCAAGGAACATTTATTTAACATAAAGCAAAAAATAAATAAATCAAGTGATCAATCCTAAGTACCCCCTTACTGCTGTCAGAGGTCTTTAGAGGGTATGTTTCTATCCGGTGCTGCTAATCATCTTCATTGATGGTCTAACCTCATTTAATGCAGATGTTTGTTGGTTAGAAGCATTCAGATGTTTTTAAACATAATGCCAAGAGGAACAGACATCAGCAGTGGTCTTTAGAGAAGCTGTTTACTGATGTGCACCTGCTCACAAATGTAACTACATCATCATCGTCATCCTTTATCCAGGTTAAAAAAGTGTCATTGAGATTATAAGCCTCTTTTACACGAGAGACAAGACAGCAGCAACAATGTCGGGTGGAGGTGGACCACAACAAATATTTCCTATCCCTGGTCCTCAGGACCCCTCCTGCGTGTTTTAGATCTTTTCCGATCTCGCCACACCCTGACACAAGTGACTGTCAACAGACTTGTGTAGACCTTGTTGACAAGCTGATGACTATTAATTAGAATCTGGTGTGTTAAAGCCGGGAAACATCTAAAACACGCAGGACAGAGGGTCCGGAGGACCAGGGATGGGAAACACTGGTCTACAGGATGGCATCACAGTTCACGCCACTATTTCTTCTTTTCTGGTGTTTTCAGGCTTTATAGAAAGATTGATTGGTGCCATGTCAGTAAAAAGTTCTGTTGCTCAGCGTTCATCAGCTCCAGCTCGCATCAGCCTTCTTCATTTCCTCTGTTGAACCACTGCGCTGCAAAGAAGAACCCACACTGCCACCCGGGGTTTGGTGGTCTAAGTACAGAGAGACACGAATAACAGATACGTCTAACCGCTGACAGGAGCCGGTCCCGCTGGTAGACTACATGTGTAGAACTGAGTTTTCTGTCCATCAGACTGATGCCTGGTTAGTTGGTGGACTACAGAGACCACTATCTAAACAGCTGTAGACAGCAGACACTGAGGTGGTCAGAGGTGGGACTGCAGGTCAGCATGCAGCTCTGGAAGCTCTGGAAGCTCTGGAAGCTCTGGAAGCTCTGGAAGCTCTGGAAGCTCTGGAAGCTCTGGAAGCTCTGGAAGCTCTGGAAGCTCTGGAAGCTCTGGAAGCTCTGGAAGCTCTGGAAGCTCTGGAAGCTCTGGAAGCTCTGATCTGTGAACATGTAGAGAAGAGAAAAAGAGAACAGACCAGCACAACAAACAGACATTACACATTTCCTCTGACCAAGTGGAAATGATGAGCTGATCATGTATTTTCACATCTAAGCGTCCGCACAGCCATCTACCTGGCCTTCAAAGATCCAAAGATCCCAGTCTGCTCCAAATCCACAGTTGGAGTCTGAGCTAACCAGATCCAGAGAAGGAACCACCTCTGCGGCTGCAGGACCAACCCCCAGCATGCAGCTGAGCAGGACTGAGTATAAGAGGAGCGTCCACTGAGGACTTAGTCTTTCCAAGATAAGAAGTGTTGTAGCTCACCACTTAGTGCCAAAGTCCATCATCTATCAGGAAAAAATGAAATAAGCGTTCAGGACCTTTCAGCTCCAGATGTTCGAGTTCTGGTCTCTGTACAACTGGCATTTATCAGCGATAGGTTCTATTGCTGAAACAGTTGCTCCTCTAAAACCATAGCTGATGTCGTTCCACCTTGGCATTGTGTTAAAACACACCTTTTATTGAGGTGTGTACACCTCGTGATGATCACTTCATCAAAGACCGATGATTACCAGCACCTGGTTACAACGGATCTGTAATCCGCTGGAGGCAGGAAGGGGGTGTTTAGGATCGGTTACACCCCCCACTCCCACTAATATTTTTTATGCAATAACTAATGGCGTGGGGAAATGAATTCAACTTTGCTAATCGTGGGAGGTTGTATTTGCTTGACACCGAGAGCGATTATAAAAAACTGATTTTTATTATAATTTTACACAAAAAGCCGCAGATTTTAAGAGGGGGTACTAACTTTTGCTTATGGTTTTCTTTGGCAGAGGGCTTTTCCTCGCTGAAGTCTAAAAATAGACACATGCAGTACTCTGACTGCATTGAAGTAAAATCATCATGAGCCCGGGGCTTTTCTTCGTTTCATGATTTATTATAATGAGTAATGAATTTCTGCTCTTGCTCACTCTTCTACCAGATCACTCCCAGCCTTTTAATATCACTTTTTCCTTATCTATTTTTATTTTTTTCTCTCCAGAGGATCACGTCATGTGGTGAGCTCACATTACCGTGCGGTGCGGTATTTAAAGAGTCCGTCCTCCTCCTCCACGCAGAGCGGGGAGCGCTGCGGTCGGAGCCGGGACTCGTGCGCTCTAGAGCGGGGCTGTAGCTGAACCCACTCGGCGTGTCTGGAGCTCTGAGGTGGGCGGAGACTGAACCCCCTCCAGGTCCGCAGCCAGAGAGGCGCAAGTCCGAGGAAGTCATGGCAACGACTACCTGCACGCGTTTTACGGATGAATACCAGCTGTACGAGGAGCTGGGCAAGTAAGTGGCTGGTTATGGACGTTCATGATCTCCTGCATGCAGCCTGATCCTGTCAACCCCCCCCACCCCCCCAATACATAGAGATGGAGGTCTGCAAAAATAAATCAGCTTCAGTTTCTTTTTGCCTTTCTTTAAACCGCGACAGCCCCCAGATGCAGCTGAATGTTGCATCAAATATGGGGTTTCCATGGTCCCAGAAGCACTTCTGGGCATCCCCCTCTTCCTCCTCCTCTCGGCCCAAAGGCTAATTAGGGACAAAACAGGCCAAATATGCAGAAAAGGCTGATGTGGTGGAATTAAGGTCCTCATCATCAGCTGGCTTTAATCACAGTGGCACACAGCTTAGAGAGTGATGCTGCTGCTCTTGATCTGCAAATCTAATGAGGCATGTCTTGTGATTGAAAAATAATAATAATTACAAAAAGACAGAGATGGAAGGGGGAATGGAGTTTGGGGATGTTTGGCCCCTAACAGGATGCAGACAAATGGAGAGAGACTTGAAGAGCTTGTGGGTAGACTGGACTCAGTGTCTCTGTCAGGTTGTGCGTGGGCAGAGAGCATCTCTCTGCAATGTCTGCCTCACAGGAACATTTACTCCACAGCTCCGCAGGAGCAGAAATGACACCTGACTGCTGTAGATGTTCTCACTCAACCCCTGGGGTCCAGTTTTCTGTGGTCCCGGTTTAGTCAAACAACAGTACGATGAGGGAGTTCGGAAGGCGATCCATTATTGTGAGCATTTTAGGAAGGAAATAGGCTGGATTTGTAAAAATAAAGTTCAAAATCAAGCTCAGCTCACAAAGTAAACCTAGAAGCTACGAAATTTAAATAAAAAAGAAAGTGTGTCATAGAAGGGCGATAAACATTCAAAGAAAGAAGAGTCAAAAGTAATACATTTAAAATGTTGATTCTTTAACTTGCGCAGAGACGGAGTTGAAATATCACAAAAGAACAAAATATTTCTTCACAAACAGTTAAAGTTGAGCGAGTAAAATGAACCTGAATGTTGCTGAGGCCGCTCAGTTGGCGTGATGATGCATTATGGGTATTTGGAATGGGATGTTGGAACGTTGGTGAGCAACTTGACCGTGAGGATTTATTGATCTAAGCTGTTACTAGCGGGTTGATTTGGAGGTTTCCGGGGGCAGAAACTTCCTCTGATGCTGCAGCGAAAACGAAACCAATCGGACAAATGACGCCTGGGACAGCTGCCATCTTGGCTGACTTGGATCCTGTACAAGTCGCCCGCCCTGCCGGGTCGGTTCACCGGGTACCAGTACCAGATCCACTTCGCCCTGCCGGGTCGGTTCACCGGGTACCGGTACCAGATCCACTCTGCCCTGCCGGGTCGGTTCACCGTGTACCAGTACCAGATCCACTTCGCCCTGCCGGGTCGGTTCACCGTGTACCAGTACCAGATCCACTCCGCCCTGCCGGGTCGGTTCACCAGGTACCGGTACCAGATCCACTTTGCCCTGCCGGGTCGGTTCACCGTGTACCAGTACCAGATCCACTTCTGGAAAGAATATTCAGGAAGTGAAAGTCTCCATTATTTCAATGTTTATTTCAGTTTGTAGTTGAATCACTGACTCCAAACCACCTTGGAACTACATCCTAAAGCAGTTCCCAGAACTATAGAGTCAGTCCCTCAACTACTGAAGCGGTTCCTGAACTACTGAGTCCGTCCCAGAACTACTAAAGCAGTTCCAGAACTACTGAAGCAGTCCCAGAACTACTGAAACAGTTCCTGATCTACTGAAACAGTTCCTGAACTACTGAAGCAGTTCCAAAACTACTGAAACAGTCCCAGAACTACTGAGTCAGTCCCTGAACTACTGAAGCAGTCACAGAACTACTGAAGCAGTTCCAGAACTACTGAAGCAGTCCCAGAACTACTGAAGCGGTTCCTGAACTACTGAAGTGGTTCCTGAACTACTGAAGTGGTTCCTGAACTACAGAGTCAGTCCCTGAACTACCGAGTCAGTCCCAGAACTACTGAAGCAGTTCCTGAGCTACTGAAGCGGTTCCTGAACTACCGAGTCAGTCCCTGAACTACCGAGTCAGTCCCAGAACTACTGAAGCGGTTCCTGAACTACTGAAGCAGTCACAGAACTACTGAAGCAGTCACAGAACTACTGAAACAGTTCCTGATCTACTGAAACAGTTCCTGAACTAGTAAAGCAGTTCCTGAACTACTGAAGCAGTCCCAGAACTACTGAAGCAGTCCCAGAACTACTGAAACAATCCCAGAACTATCGAGTCAGTCCCTGAACTACTGAGTCAGTCCTTTACCACTGAAGTGGTTCCTGAACTACTGAAGCAGTTCCTGAACTACCGAGTCAGTCCCAGAACTACTGAAGCAGTTCCTGAACTACCGATTCAGTCCCAGAACTACTGAAGCAGTTCCTGAACTACCGATTCAGTCCCAGAACTACTGAAGTGGTTCCTGAACTACTGAAGCAGTTGTTGAATTAAAGTTTCATTTGAAAAGCTGCTGTTAATTTTAATCAATCATTACTATTATTACTTTGGCTAATCAAGTCGTTGTGTGATTGAAACACTTCTTCCTTAATTGTGAACCACTGAAATCAATAGACTTGTTTAATAGTTGTATTTTATGAATATGACACCTATTGTCTGCACTTGAACGTAATGTGTGGATATCTTTGTTAATAACTGATAAGAGGAGTGTTGTGCCTTAGAGATGTGTTAGAGTCGGCGGTGCCCCAATCCCGCTTTTGGACCCAGATCCAGCCCTCGTCCTGGCTCTCACCTGCCCTGTAGATAACCTGCTATGTTGAAGCTCTGCTGATTTCCCAGCATGCTGTGGGGTGTCTGGGTGTCACGCTCCTTATAATGTATGTGAGATAGAACCTGGTATGAAGCAGGGTCTCTGAGGGACGGCCAGCGTTTCATTGCGTAATATGACTGATGGAAGGTAAAATTAGCTCTGAGAATGACCGCAGTGGTTATTTCTGTCGGTGTCTGCAGGGTTTGAGGTGGATACCTGCCCCCAAAAAGCTCTGGATACACGATAAGAGTACTTACGCTTATATTCCTATTCTTCAAGTTTTTCTCCTGTTTTAACATCACTGACATCATTGAAATGAATCAAATATGCGGGAAAACGGCCACCGATCAACCGTAGATGCTGTGTGAGCACAGGAGCTGCTGTTGGAGAAGGGAATTGATTTGTCTTTTGTTGATAAGATGGTTCTTGAATCACTGACAGTGGCAATGCAAACGTTTCTCCAGATTATATCAAATATATCAGATATATATCAAATTCAGTCACACCAAGAACTTTAATGATGACCATGAAAAGAAGATTGTAAATGTTGCAGAGTTGAACTGCAGCGGTAACGAGGATCAGTCATCCAATCAGAGCCATTTCATCAGTGATGAATTCGATTCAGTTCAGTTCAGTAATAGTTTAATAATCCCTGAAAGGAAATTATATCAACAATAAACAATAAAATTTCATATAGATGTATTATTACATTAACAACTTGAGAAACAAATACCCATTCAAAGTATAAAAAAAATAATGAAAATCATTTTTGTTAGTTTTCTTAGTCAAACCAGCTGCCTCGTAGCTCGTCAGTGGGCGTGTCCACGCGCCCTAAACAACAGACAGCCAATGAAAAGATGGCAATAAAAACACATAGATTCTAAAATAGCTTTTCAATGACAACACTGGCTTAAAACTAGCTTATTATTGATTTCAGGCTGCGAAATCTGAAAGAAATGTCAAACAATAAAAATATGGCAAAGAAGAAGCATGTTTGGTTTCTACGACGACAGTCGCGAGAAAGTAGCAGCCAGCTGGCCGGCTAGCTGCTAGCGAACTACCTAATGCTTACTTTCATAAACAATTTATTCATAATTATAAAGGGCATGCTGTTTTTTATTTAAGATAAGAAACAAGTCCTGTCCTCTTATTTTAACAACAGGAAGCCTTTTAAGATACGATGAAAACCAGCCGCTCGCTAGCGTTCCGCTAACATTAGCTGGTCGCTACAGACCGTTTGTGGAGGGAAACGTGGAGAACAAACACTTTCAGTGGTTTCACGGATGCTTCAAAGAAATCTAATAACGGCTATGACAACTAAGCTGCGCTCAGGTGCAACATCTCAGGTGGAACATCTCAGGTGGAACATCTCAGGTGGAACATCTCAGGTGGAACATCTCAGGTGAGAACATCTCAGGTGAGAACATCTCAGGTGAGAACATCTCAGGTGGAACATCTCAGGTGCAACAACTCAGGTGGAACATCTCAGGTGGAACATCTCAGGTGCAACAACTCAGGTGGAACATCTCAGGTGCAACATCTCTGGTGGAACATCTCAGGTGGAACATCTCAGGTGGAACATCTCAGGTGCAACAACTCAGGTGGAACATCTCAGGTGGAACATCTCAGGTGGAACATCTCAGGTGGAACATCTCAGGTGAGAACATCTCAGGTGAGAACATCTCAGGTGGAACATCTCAGGTGGAACATCTCAGGTGGAACATCTCAGGTGAGAACATCTCAGGTGAGAACATCTCAGGTGGAACATCTCAGGTGGAACATCTCAGGTGGAACATCTCAGGTGAGAACATCTCAGGTGGAACATCTCAGGTGAGAACATCTCAGGTGAGAACATCTCAGGTGGAACATCTCAGGTGGAACATCTCAGGTGAGAACAAACACAGATTCATTATTTGATAGATCAAATGTCGATATCGGGTCATGCGTGGAGGGTGGAGACAGAGAGGAGCTGTAAGGTTTGATGCCGTCAAAGCTTTGATGGCATCTCAGGCATCTCTTCTTTCTTCTTCTTGTCTTTCGTTTCTCAGAGGTGCCTTCTCGGTGGTGCGCCGCTGCGTCAAACTCTGCACAGGCCAAGAGTACGCCGCCAAAATCATCAACACCAAGAAGCTCTCAGCCAGAGGTGAGATGTCCTCAGATACGCTGCAGCAGGCTTTCAGACACACTCGCTTGAAGAACAAGAATCTCATGATGATGTTTGTCCCAGATCTGAACACTCACATTAGCATATTTTAACACCCGTCTGATTCCGACGTGTGAAGACTTCACGTCTGTTCACGAGAGACGCAGATGATGGACTCAGTAAGAATCTAGACCGTCTGAGCATCAGTCATGTTGCCCCGCCCCCTTAATTCTGTGTTTAATGTAAAAACATAATAAAAAATTCACCTGATTGTTGTGGCTCAGCATTGGAGAACTCCAATAATCATTTGGGAAATACTAAGTACCCCCGCATGGGTTCCAGAGGATAGTAAGTTACATCCAGGTGCTGCTAATGATCCCCGTCGATGAACTGATCATCATCATTGATGAACTGATCATCATCATTGATGAACTGATCATCATCATTGATGAACTGATCATCATCATTGATGAACTGATCATCATCATTGATGAACTGATCATCATCATTGATGAACTGCTTGAAGAGCGGAGCTTCTACCTTCAACTGCGGGTCCTAGACTACACCTGAATCTTTCTAAGTGACAGTAACTTTCTTAAACATTTAACTTCTTTACTTCTTTGTGTGAAACGTTTATGTTCCTTGTTCCTGCAGATCATCAGAAACTGGAGCGAGAAGCGAGGATCTGCAGGCTGCTCAAACATCCCAACATCGGTGAGCCACAAAGATCGTCTTGAAGCAGGGACAGCAGTCCACCAAGCTCGAGCCAGCTTTGTTGGGGTTCTAGTTTGTAAAAGTACCTGTCCTGCTGCATTAATCTGTAGGGCTCCAACAAGAAAACAGGCTCAGACATGACGTAGACGAAGTTCAGTTGGAACAATAAGCCGAGATATCTAACATACACTTTGCTGAAGCTAAATGAGCTACCCGGTGCTCGGTGAGGTCGCGGTAAACTTGAAGACTTTTTGGTTTTATAAACTCGTGAATTTGCAAGAAAACTGTCCACATTTGTGACAGGACCTGATTAGACGGTGCTATAAATGAAGTCAGGCCCATTTGTTTCTCCACCAAACGCTGGATGCGTTTGCGGATGCGGATGCGTTTGCGGATGCGGATGCGGATGCGGATCGTGTAGTCTGGTGGCCTTGGGGGTTGACGCATGCGTACAGTCTGCATACAGCGGGCAACGCCTCTGCAACACCAGATGGCCTCCACATGTGTTGAAATGCTTGAGGACGATGATGTCATGTTCAAAGCAAATGTTGGTGCTGAAGAAAAGAGACTTGAAGTTTTGTTGATGTCAGAAACAAAACACAACAATAGTTGGTGTTTTATCACACCAGTAAACTTGGGTCTGGTGGAGTTGGCTTCAGCTCGTCGGGTTGTGGCTCCGCCTACGTCGCGTAATGCTTATGTTTCTCTGATTGGTTGAACGTCTATCCAGTGGCGTCCATAGGCAGCTTCTTGTTGGTACCGACAGAGAGCGGAGAGGCACAGACACACCGTCAAAGGCACAAAAGACAAGATTAGTATTAGTGTTAATTAGTATGTTTCTCTTTTCCTGCTCTACCCGGCTGGTCTTCAGCAGGAGGGCGCCCCCCCCCCCCCCCCCTTATGATCCAAGTTTCTTCCCTCTTAAAGGGGAGTTTTTCATGCCACTGTTGGGCTTTTACCTGCCGTTGTTTATGTAATAATTGATCGGAGTCATGATCTGACCTTCACCAGCCTAAGTTCAGGTCAGGTGAAGACCTGAGTCAGAGCCGTTTTCTGCTCTTGTGGATCATGCAGATCCACCAGAGTCACCAGAGCCGCTTTTTTTCATTGATTTTACTCTATCCCTACACTGATTTCTAGTCTTAGATGACTTATCTTACATATCTAGGTTTATTTTGCAAGTTTAACTTGAATTTGAACTGTAGATTTGCAAATGTCGTTTTCAGTTTTCTTCTTAAAGGGTGACAGATTAATGCATCAGTCTGGATAATATTAAACACTTTGAACACGAGGCAACAGGTGTCACCAATACAGAAGCAGGAAGGGCGGTTTTCTTCTGTCAAAACACAGTAAAAATAACCTGTTTTTAGTGCGTCTTAGTATTAGACAAATACAAACTCAGAATTAAACAACAAATAACCTTTTTCATTTTACTATTATTTATTGAATTAAAATGAAGTCATAAACAAGCTTCCATGGGATTTAAGAGTGTAAGTTGCAGTCAGGTACAGTAATAAGGTAGTAATGATGTAGTAATAACAAAGTAATGAGGTAGCGAGGAGGTAGTAATGTTGTTGTACTGAGTAGTAGTAATGTTGTAGTAATGAGGTTGTAATGACGTAGTAATGTTGTAGTAATGAGGTTGTACTGATGTAGTAATGAGGTAGTAATGTTGTAGTAATGAGGTTGTAATGACGTAGTAATGTTGTAGTAATGACGTAGTAATGAGGTTGTAATGACGTAGTAATGAGGTAGTAATGTTGTAGTAATGACGTAGTAATGACGTAGTAATGAGGTTGTAATGATGTAGTAATGTTGTAGTAATGAGGTTGTAATGACGTAGTAATGACGTAGTAATGTTGTAGTAATGACGTAGTAATGTTGTAGTAATGAGGTTGTAATGTTGTAGTACTGGCGTAGTAATGTTGTAGCAATGAGGTTGTAATGACGTAGTAATGAGGTTGTAATGACGTACTAATGTTGTAGTAATGAGGTTGTAATGACGTAGTAATGAGGTAGTAATGTTGTAGTAATGAGGTTGTAATGACGTAGTAATGACGTAGTAATGAGGTTGTAATGACGTAGTAATGAGGTTGTAATGACGTAGTAATGAGGTTGTAATGACGTAGTAATGTTGTAGTAATGAGGTTGTAATGACGTAGTAATTAGGTAGTAATGACGTAGTAATGTTGTAGTAATGAGGTTGTGATGACGTAGTAATTAGGTAGTAATGACGTAGTAATGTTGTAGTAATGAGGTTGTGATGACGTAGTAATTAGGTAGTAATGACGTAGTAATGTTGTAGTATTGAGGTTGTGATGACGTAGTAATTAGGTAGTAATGACGTAGTAATGTTGTAGTAATGAGGTTGTGATGACGTAGTAATTAGGTAGTAATGACGTAGTAATGTTGTAGTAATGAGGTTGTGATGACGTAGTAATTAGGTAGTAATGACGTAGTAATGTTGTAGCAATGAGGTTGTGATGACGTAGTAATGAGGTTGTAATGACGTACTAATGTTGTAGCAATGAGGTTGTGATGACCTAGTAATGAGGTAGTAATGACGTAGTAATGTTGTAGTAATGAGGTTGTAATGACGTAGTAATGAGGTTGTAATGACGTAGTAATGTTGTAGTAATGAGGTTGTAATGACGTAGTAATTAGGTAGTAATGACGTAGTAATGTTGTAGTAATGAGGTTGTAATGACGTAGTAATGAGGTTGTAATGACGTAGTAATGTTGTAGTAATGAGGTTGTAATGACGTAGTAATGAGGTTGTAATGACGTAGTAATGTTGTAGTAATGAGGTTGTAATGACGTAGTAATGAGGTTGTAATGACGTAGTAATGTTGTAGTAATGAGGTTGTAATGACGTAGTAATGAGGTTGTGATGACGTAGTAATTAGGTAGTAATGACGTAGTAATGTTGTAGTAATGAGGTTGTAATGGGAAACATGATGGATTTGCCCTCATTATTCTTTTTCTCTGGCTTTGTTTTGTTAAATAAATAACGTTATGATCTACAGTTGCATTTGTCCAATAAAGAGACACTCTACGATGGGACGAGTTTTATTATATTTTTATACAAGAAACGAGGATTAAAAGCCATTTCAACATGACTGGATGTTATATCAGCTTAAAGCGGAGTAGCATTTTTCAGTCTTTTAGTACTTTTATAGCAGCTGCTGTACATAAAAACGTTTTATTCTAGCTGAAAAACTGCTGCAGTCAGTTCATGTTTCCATCTTCAGCTGCAGCAACTACACATTTGGAGTTGTCACTGAAGTCTGTCGGCTTAACCAAAGAAACACTCGTGTTTGTGCTGTTTAGGAGGAATTTTAGTGCCTCGGGTGTCTGATTGACTCTGTTTTCCAGTTCGTCTGCATGACAGCATCTCTGAGGAAGGATTCCACTATCTCATCTTTGACCTGTGAGTTACTGCCATTCCTCCTCCTGCTCATCCTTCCTTTCTTCCCTTACTTCAAGTCCTTCCCTCCTCCACCTCCCCTCCTCATCCTCTGCCATTATTTGCCATCTGCTTTGGATTTTTGTGGCAGCATCGTTCCTCCTTCTTTTCTTCATGTTGCATCCCTTCACCCCATCTCGTCATCTTTTTCTCACCCCCCCCCCCCCCATTACATAACACCCCTCCCCAGCCCCCCCTCCTCCTCCTCCCTCCTTGCAGCTCCTGCTTTAGCTTTAACACGCACACAGAAGCACTCCCTCGCAATGGAGCCAGTCTCCATGGCAACGCAGTCGGAGAGAATCCTGCAGCCGGGGTTTCCCCCTAATGAGGACATTCCCCTCCTGCTTCAGTGTGTTTCTGTGAGAGTGCACGCCTGAAACAGAGGTCTGTAATTTGAGGCTCGGTCTTTTCTCAGGGTGACAGGAGGCGAGCTGTTCGAGGACATTGTGGCGCGAGAGTACTACAGTGAAGCAGATGCCAGGTAATCCCGCTGCCATCCCCGGCCGCCCTTCCTCACCTCCTCTTCTTCATCATCCCCTCCATGTGTCGTTCCTGCAGCCCTGCCAGCAGGAGAGCTCGCCTCCTCTCACAAAGACAGTTTAGACACACACATTATACTTCTCCTCTGTTTGTTTCTGGCGTCGGAGACTGCGGCTCTGCTTTTCCGTGAGATGCATCACAAATCGAGGAGCTTTTCCACAGAGTCAGAATTTAGAGAGATGGATACATGCACAAACATAAAAAAGAAAAGGCTGCACACGCCCACTCGGTAACCCCTCAGGAGGTAAATCAATTCGACAGTGGAGGCGGTTTGTGGAGGCGAAAGCTACCAAAAGAAGGGGACAGAAACATTCAAAAGAAGAGCGAAGCAGAGACGGAGTTGTTTGGAGCAGAAACCGTCTTCTTACTCAGACACTTATTTTCATTTCAATCCCCAAGTTTAACAACCTCATTCCAAAGGTATTTGTGACTCTTTTTTTGTAAAGATTTGCAAATGTCACAAACCCAAAATGTATTCTCAACACAGAAAACATGATTACTTACTTTCATCAGACGTTGAAAGTAAGAGGAACTTTAGCTCATAATGAAGTTGATGTCAGCAACACGTCGCTGGAAACAGCTGGAGGCACATCTACAACTGATCAGGTTAACCGTCGACAGGTCTGTGTGAAACGAGCAGGACCGTTTCCTCACATGCAAAAGTCATCAACGCATAGATCCACACAGGCGCCTTCGCCCAGAAGAGTCGCGTTTAGGCTCAATGTGCCTGCTTTTAGTTGTCTGGCGTCTTTGCAGCATTATCCAGTCAGCACATTTGGTCTCAGGCTGTTTTGTCTGTTTTCTGCAAACCAGTGCAGATTTCACATATGAGGCGTGCAAGAAACAAGTCACACTAGCACCATCCACGCGCTGAAGATAAAGTACACATGCAGAACATGTGCCAACAGCGTCCGGATGTTTTATAGACGTTTATAATAATTACTGCTGTCCTCCACATCTGCACGTGCAGGAGCAACGTCTCTCTGCTTCTGCTTGTCAATAGGAGAAAGCAGCTACTTCCAGTTTATAAAAGCTTTCAAACAATGACATATCCGCTGAAAAGGCGAACGCCGGGCACCGCTGTAGTCGCTCCTGCAGCTGAGTCGCAGACGAGCTGTTTCCTGATTTGCTGTCTCGACTGCAGCGGGATGAACTTTCATTCGTTTCTTGTTTTTGTGGCTCAAGTGGCTTTAGTTTTAAAGTACCTTCACAGCAGTGTTAGAGCAGAGCGAAGTCGCCGTCCGGGATCCAAACTCCCCGCAGGATGGACGGCGTCCGAGTGTGATGCGTCGCCGCCTGGACTTCTGAAACTCCCTCGCCACCCTGCGATTTTAGATACATTTTTTCATGCTTCCATCAAATACTGGACTGCATTTAGAGTCATGTGAAAAAGTTTGTGACCCCTATTTAAATCCTACTTAAAAACAAATAGACAAATATAACCTCTGATCAGCATCAACAACAAATATTTTCACATCGCCATTATTTCTTTAAGAAAAATAGAAGCTGCAGTCGGAAACTTCCCAGAAATCCAAAATTTGAGCTGTGATTGACATTCTGTAAACACGCCCCCTGGCTCTGATTGGTGTCTCAAATTAAATAGTTTATGTAAATTATCTGAAATTCAGCAAATCTGAAAAAATACAATGAGCAGGTACAACTTCAGGAGTAAGTTGCAGCCAGGTGCTGCCAATCGTCATCACTGATGAACCGATCACCTGCAGCTGAACGGACTTCTAGAAAAGCAGATTTTTTAGCAGGTTGCTGGTCTGGATCCTGAAAAACAATCACAAACCGAAGAGCTCCATCTCAGAGCTTCCCCACATCACCAAACTTGTTAGTTGTTAAAGTCCACGACATCACAACTGGAAGACGGAACCAGGACGGTTTGTTTGGACAAGAGTTTCCAGAAGAAAACATCAGATCATGGACTGAGGTTCACAAACCTGCATCTGAACAAACCAGCAGATTTCTGCATCAATGTCCTCTGGACAGATGAGACCAAAGAGGAGATGTTTGGTCTTCATATCCAGAACCAAACCAAACCAAATCAGCAGAAACACCTCAGACCCACTGTGAAGCACGGTGGTGGAGGGATGATGGTCTGGACCTGGACGCCTTCAGTCATTAAGTGGACCATGAACTCCTCTGTAGACCAGAGTCTTCTAGAGACAAATGTGAGGACATCTGGGTCATGTGACAGGAAAAGATCCTAAACTCAGCAGCAGATCTACATCAGAATGATGAAAAATAAAAGAATCAAGGTTCTGGAAGGACCTGGTCAATGTCCAGAGTCCAGACCTGAACCTGTTGAGATGCTGTGATGGGACCTTCAGAGATCTGTGTAGAAGTGAAGGTCCAAAAACCTCAATGAACTGAAGCAACGCTGGACAGAAGACTGGACCAGAACTATTTTGTTTTTGGTTTCAGGTCTGTGAAATGAATGATGACGCGGTGTAAAAAGTTACGTGTGTGCGTGTGTGCGAGTGTGTGCGTGTGCTTGTCTGTGCGTGTGTGTGTATGCGTGTGTGTGTATGCGCGTGCGTGCGTTTGTCTGTGCGTGTGTGTATGCGCGTGCGTGCGTGTGCGTGTGTGAGACGAGCTCAGCTGGTCTTCTGTCCAGCAGCATCTCCGTTTCCTCTCCGTCTCTACTCTGATCTCTCTTCACTGAAACGACAGAAAAGTGCGGTTTGTTTGCGTCGAGTCGGTTTGCTGGTTTGCTGCTGTCCAGGTTTTGAGGCGTTGTGGGCGGGGTCGTTGCTGCGGGAGGGAGTGGTCTGCCATCTGTGGGACGCCCAACCAGCAGGCCGTGACTCCGGGGGCAACGCTGATCCGTTACCTCTGTGGCGTTTGTGTTGTCTAGGACAGTTCAGTTTAGGAAAAAAACAACTACGCAGCTAGTTTAGGACGAAGACACTTTGTAAAATAAATTTGTACTTTTTTTAAGAAAAAAAAATCAACTCCAGATTTAGGGAAAAAAAATCCAGTCAGGTTTAAGGTTAGATTTGGGCATAAAAAAGCATCTTATCTTGTTTTTCTCTTCTTTTCATCTCACAAACATGTAAACTTCTGTATTAATTCCACCATCTGGTAATATGGGCGTGTCTGTGAAAGTTGCCAAACTCTTTACTTTCCCGTTTTGGAAACGCTCCGTTTTCAGGGGAAGAGACATTTAAGCCACAGCCGAGTTTAAATGGAAAAACAATTGAACAGGTCCAGCGTGGAGACGTGTAAGTGGGCTCAAACCCGGGCAAACACACCCGGAACGATAGGCTGCTTGTTCCTCGCCTGTCCCGCCTTCCTCCACTAGTCAGCGTTCCTGTCTTTTCCTCCCTGTCCTTCCCATGTTGTGTCCTTTTCCTGGTCCTCACTCTGTTGTTTTGTCTCCACAGTCACTGTATCCATCAGATTCTAGACAGTGTGTCTTACACCCACCAACATGACATAGTGCACAGGGACCTGAAGGTGTGTGCGCGTGTTTCATTGTGTTGGATTGTTGCATTCACACGCCTGTGTTTTATGTTACTTCAAATTCTTGCCTGTGGTTGGAAACGCGTTGCCTGTGCCTGCTGTCTGTCTTTCTGTCTGCCTCTTCATTAGTCTGCCTGTCTTCGGATTTTGCTTTTGAGAGTCTTGTTGCACTTTTAGATGGTCTGAACCACAATCCCTTACAAAAAGAAATAAGAAACCAATAATCACCTATCTTGGAGGATGCTTGTTCAGCTGTTTTACTTTGTAAGAGCAAAAAAACCACAAAACTGTTTCATTAAACGGCTGAAGAGTCTGGCTTTTTAAACCAGGAGGCAGTGGTCCCATGGGCACAGATGCGCCCGGCGTCGAGCCGTCCTCTGGGTTATGTTTAGGTAAGAAACGCTACTGGTTTAGGAAAACCAGGCGAAACAAATACTGAGCTAGGTTTAGGAAAACAAAACCTGGATAAGTTCGGGTGAAATTAATCACTATTCAGTTAGGTTTGGAGACAATAACTTTTTCTTTTTGGTTTGGCAAAAAAAGAAAATCTACTTGGTTAAGTATATAAGTTGTGGTGGAAATTGAAGAACAAATAAAGCAATGCTCCATTCTGCAAATCTGAGCGTCACTGATGAAGAATTCTGTTTTTCATCGGGGAAATTCATGACTTTGTTTTTTATTGTTGTTTTAAATGTGTAATAGTCAGAAGTATAGAATAGTTTGGTATCATATTTGTGATTTGGTGTTTTAGGAGGTAAAACAGCTGAATGAAGATCCTCCCAGACCGGGGGTCCCGTGTTTCTGGCCTCTGGCGATCATCTCATGCGGGTCTTTGCAGACTGCACCTCCACAGTCTGAGAACGGGGGAGTGAGTGTGAGAATCGGCGAGTGCGGAGGCCGTTGCTGCTGCTGTTTCTGCATACGTTAGACAGGAAAATGTTCAGCTTTGGCGCTGCAGCTCACTCCTACGACGCCAGACTCACGTTCCCACCTTCGACAAAACAGAAAAAAGCGAACGGGTCTCCGTCTCATAGTTCTTTATTTGTGTGTGTGCAAAAGTACTCGAAATGTGCAGCGGTCTCAGACTGAACATGTGTGTGTTTGAGTGAGAGAAATGCAGTGTTTGCCGCTGCCTCTGCATGAATGTGACTGTCTGGAGGCTGAACGTGGTCGGACTAACCTGCTCCCCCTGCTGTTTGCATGCAGTCATTGCATCCAGCAGATTCTGGAGGCCGTGCTCCACTGCCATCAGATGGGGGTGGTACACAGAGACCTCAAGGTGAGTCACCTGCAGGGGTGTGCGTCTGTCTACCTGTCTGTACGAATGTTTTAAACCTGGATAAACAGGCATACAGGACTTTTTTAGCAGGAGCAGAGAGTCAGAGATGGGAAAACGATTCTGCTTCTGTAGCTCTATTTATTGTCTTTTTTCAGCTAAAGTGCAAAGTTGCACACAATTTAACTCTGCATTCATAATTTATGGCAAAACTTGACAATTGAACAAAACCAAAAAAAAAAACATGATTACACAAGGAAATCACAAAACGGTAACGTCTTCTCACCAAGCACCCCTGGTACCAGACAGACGAAATAGAGATCATTCAAGTCTTTAAAAAAACAACACAATTCCAACACAGAGCAGCTAATATTGGAAAAAAGGCAATAATACAGCAGAAGACCAGAAGTAACCAGCGATGATTTCCACATACGGAAGAAGACGCCACTCTGAGATTAAAAACAAGAAAGAAACAAAAAAACGACTTCTCTCTCTACAGCCTAACTCTGAATTTAGTCTTATCTTTGATGTTTCACCATCAAAACTAACAATCTAGTGGAAGACTACGCTGTATTTATGTAATCCCAAGTCTGTGTCAACTCAAAATACTTTTAGATCCCTTGGATCGATAATAATTGATGGATTGATAATAATGAGCAAAATCTGGATTATCAAGAACCGTCTTGGGCCTCAAAGACTTGAATTAAAGGCAACCGGACTTCTTTTTCTTGGTTCTTCAAGATGTTTCCTCCTGCTGATGGAGGGTGAAAACATCCATCTCCTTCTCGGTGGAGCTCATAAGATGTACAACGTTTAAGCTTGAAACTCCCCACTAAAGCTTTGGGAAACTTCTTTAAGAAAAACCAATAAAGTCCAGTTGCATTTAAGGATTGGAGGACACGGGCGACAGAATAACCCAGTCTCTTCTTTGTTCTGATTGGATCATTTTGGACGTGACGAGGATTTGTGGACTGTCCGTTGAGTCTGTTCACCGTGATGATTCGGTAGAGGTGTCAATCATCCAACTGTGACGGCATTCCTGAGATATGGCATTTCTGCTGAAGAGGTCACCGATACAAACAAATCTAATACAGGTTTACAAAACAAGAATCTAAAGAAAAAGGACCTCCAACATTTGAAACTTTTGTCAGAGTAGCAACATCCTTAAAAAGCCAGTTCTACGTTTTGCCACAAACTGTGACGGTAACGACAACTTCAGCAGTTAAATCCTGATATGTGCATCCATCTCATCTCTACGGTTGGGCCGAATCTTTGCTGAAGCGCTGTTTTTATCCTGCATACTTGTGAACTTTGTCCGTCTGTTGTTGTAGATTTTGTCGGCTGGTAAGTTCAGCATGTCTGAGCACGTGTTGCATGAGTGTGTGCATAAAGATGCTGCTGCTAGACTGACGTACCGTGCATGAACTTTATTGTTTGTTCTTTATTTGTTTGATTGAAATGAAATGGACAACTGTGCTGAAGGAAATTGAAGCTCCTCTACCGACCACTAGGATCCGGAGCCGCAGTACCGATACCGACCACTAGGGCCCGGACCCGGACCCACGGTTCCTCTACCGACCACTAGGATCCGGAGCCGCAGTACCGATACCGAACACTAGGGCCCGGACCCGGACCCGCGGTTCCTCTACCGACCACTAGGGCCCGGATCCGGACCCGCGGTTCCTCTACCGACCACTAGGGCCCGGATCCGGACCCGCGGTTCCTCTACCGACCACTAGGATCCGGAGCCGCAGTACCGATACCGAACACTAGGGCCCGGACCCGGACCCGCGGTTCCTCTACCGACCACTAGGGCCCGGATCCGGACCCGCGGTTCCTCTACCGACCACTAGGGCCCGGATCCGCAGTACCAATATCGACCACTAGGGCCCGGATCCGGACCCACGGTTCCTCTACTGGCCACTAGAAACACATTTATAGTCTGGTACAAACACAGTTTTGGTCTCCATAGTTACGTTTCTCATCCATGACGACTGTACAGGGAAATTATTATATGAACATCAGGTAAAATATAAAAAGCATCAAATATATGTATAATTAGTCGTGTGGTTTTGATTGGCAGCAGGCAGAAGCAATCATTTACTGTGATCACTTTATGGACTTGTATACGAGAATAAGCAGCTCAAGGTCCTGGCAGAGCTCCAGTCCATGTTTCAGGTGTCGTTTCAGCCTCTGAACTGAGGACGTGCGTTAGCTTCTTTGCTCCACCCATTTGGCCCAATGTCATCCAATATATTTACCGCAATGATCAACTTGAGAGCAGCGGGAAGTCCAAAACCCAGAATCCAGACCAGAAACATTGTTTTCCTTTTTGTTTGTTAGTGTCCATCGTGATGGGGATGCAGGTCCCAAAACGTCAAAACAAAATAGTTCATCTGACAGGTTTAACAACCTGGAATAAAACACATTTGAACTCATTTAAAGGGAGCTGTTCCAGACTAAAGCTGGAAAACCAGGTGATGAAGGTCTGAGGTGGATGTGGGATGAGTTCCCAGGTGGAGGTTTAAGGGCATCTTGTGTTTGGAGGATCCTTAAACATCCAACAAGATTAGGTGGCTTTTCATGGAAAAAAGGCAGAAAAAGGACCAAAAACTACATGATATTGTTCTTTTATACTCTTATTAGTCGTCTGGTGCAGGAAGGAAACACGGGAAGTGGGAACTGCTTGCAGACCGTGTGGTTCTGTGGCTGCGTGCTGTTATTCACTCTGCAGTTAAAACAACCCGACGTCCGAAACACGAAGACAAACTGTCACATCGCAGCTCGCAGGAGCCATTTAATCTGAACTAAACGCTCTTCTCCGAATGACGTGTTGGGCTGCAGCTGCAGCTGCTTCTTCTTGCTGCTCCTTCAAAGTAAAGCAGTTTTATAGTTTGGTTCCTGAACACGTTTAGCTGTATATTTCAGCACCGGCAGCAGCTGTTCGTCTCCTCTGACTGAGTTTTGGACCAGCCAGCAGGCGGCGCCGTCTCGCCTGCCTTGCAGCTGGAGCCCTTCGTGCGTCCAGCATCAGCCGGCAGCAGCGCGAGGTGCCGTGGCTGTTTGATCGTCAGATCGTTGTCTGATCAGCGTCTGAGTCGACTGTAGCGAACAGACAAGCTGTGTTTGCTCATCCTCTTGAAAACAAACAGCGGAGAGGCTTTGAGTCCCATCTGTCAGTCTCAGCCGGCGCGTCTGTGCTGCGTCCATCACTATTATTAGTCTTCTGATGCTGATTTAACTCCTTGTAGGAGAGAGATGTTCCAAACGTCTTCTACAAATTACATGAATCCAAGTTTTACGGAGCCAAGAAAACACAAGCTGCTAAGGTTGCCAAGGCAACCTGAACGTAATGGCAGCGACACTGGTGTGTGGTGGAGGTGTTCACCGCCGCGTAGCGGCTCCTCCTCGTTACCGGCAGTCCGCATCCATGTGGACGGTCCCTCGACTGGTGTCCATGGTCTCTAAGAAGAATCTCAAATGTGGATTCTTGTGGCCGCAGGACAGTTTATCTAAGTCATTTTTAAAGTGTTTAATGAGTTGTGGCCCAGAGACGACGTTGGTGAAAACTGGGTGGAAAGAGACTTCCGTCCCAGAACAGTTTTAATGCAGGAGCCCTGAAGATGCAGTCTTTTGCTTGATGTTCACTACATGAGAATTCTCTCTGGTGTCCCCCAAGCCACCGCCTTTTCCAGTGGTACAAAACATACCGAACCAATCGCAGCAGGGCTTTATGCAATGACTCATACAGGAGTGTCCACAAGCTACTGTTCAAACCACCTAACGCCTGCAGAACCTCAAGTGACACCTTGGATAAATACGTTTTTACGGTAACAATCGGTCACCAGCGTCTTTTGTTGATACCAGTCTGGTTGTCACACACAGTTTCTTCTGCACCTGTTGGTATCACATCCTGGAAATCCCAGAAATCCTGGAAGTCCAAGTCGGAGGCACACAGAGATTTCTTCAGATTCAGATTCAGATTCAGATTCAGATTGGAGTGCTGTGATGAAGTTATGTACTTTAGATGACCAGACTTTTAAAATATTCACAAAAATAACCACAAAGAGTCAAAAAAAGGGCTATATAGATAGTACAGAGTCAAAACAAAGAAATACTAACACAAGGACCCACAACATCAATACACAAAAAACAAACATGCGGTAAGAAGCAGCAAAGGTGAAAAAATAAACTCCACAGATAAAAAAAAGACTCACCACAAAGAGGCAGAATCACCCTGAAGATGAAGAGACCTTCAAATAGATGCAAAGAACCCACTAAAGAGGCAAGATAAACAACTACACCGCTGGAAACTACCACCAACAGGCAAAAGCAGGATTTAAAAGGATTATGATCAGGGAACAAAATTAAAAAGAGACCACAGAGGCAGAAATAACCACTAAGACTCACATACTTGAAAAACCTACAGACAAAAACTAAAACTCAGAGAAACAAAGAACGATCACAACAGAATAGCATAAGAACGCAAAAAGAGATTCAAATAACCTTTACAGAGGCAAGACGATATTTAAAAGGGTAAAACCACCACCAACAGGCTAAGAAACAATCCCATATTTAAATAAAACAGACGAAGTGGGTCAACGTTTTTTGGACTGATTGATTACAAGTCCTGCACGGTCACCTCCACTGACCTCCGCCACCAGTCACGGCAGCGCGTCCCGGGCCGCTCCGGTCTAGTACGGCGTTTGTGAGCCAGCTGGTCCCTCTGATGCTGCTGACTCTGCCGCGTTTTTATGTTCCACCTTCAGCCGGAGAACCTGCTGCTGGCCAGCAAGTGTAAGAACGCAGCCGTCAAACTGGCGGACTTCGGCCTGGCGATCGAGGTTCAGGGAGACCAGCAGGCTTGGTTTGGTAAGTTACACACAGCGAGTCTGATATTTTTCCTGTTTCCGCTTCTTTCACTCATGATCACAGACTGCACATATGGGCCACGTTTGGGCCACATATTGTCTTCTATCTGGCAATCAGCTGTGGTTCAACATTTTAATGTTTGCTAAGACACTTTGTGTAGCTGCACCACCCCAGACCACATGGGGGCAGCATATCACCAATGAAATCCATCCATTTTAACGTAGCTTCGCTTGTGCGAACCTACGATGCCAACTAACGACATTTGTTCACTGTCTGAGAAACGAGAACCTGAGAGACTTGCTTTCAGATCCAGACCGCCCCAAACAAAGGGAAGCGGCTCTGTCAAACCAGGTTTCGGTGTGGAGATACCCACGGGCACAAGAACAAAGTATTTATGTCATGATTTGTCCTTTAAGAGTTAAGCGTTACAAACCAAATCAAGTTACAAAACGGTTCTGCATCAAGACGAGGCATTGTCAGAAACAGAAGCTGAGCCGTGCTGAGAGGTGGTTCTTGTTTTGTGTGCAGGCTTTGCAGGAACTCCGGGTTACTTGTCCCCGGAGGTGCTGAGGAAGGAGGCGTACGGCAAACCCGTCGACATCTGGGCGTGCGGTAAGCTTTCCGCTTGTTTTTCTGCACCGCCGCCTCGTCGCCGTCCTGCCTGTCACTCAGACAAAGACTGTGTTTCTGTGCGTAGGCGTGATCCTCTACATCCTCTTGGTTGGGTACCCTCCGTTCTGGGATGAGGACCAGCACAAACTCTACCAGCAGATCAAAGCTGGAGCCTACGATGTGAGGAAGACCAGCTTTCACTCACTTGAAATAACGCACTACACAGTTTACAGCTTTAATGTTCTAATCTGTGGACTCGCTTCAGTTTCCCTCTCCAGAGTGGGACACGGTGACTCCCGAGGCCAAAAATCTGATCAACCAGATGTTGACCATCAACCCGGCCAAGAGAATCACCGCCCAGGAGGCTCTGAAGCACCCTTGGGTCTGCGTAAGTATGCACATCCACCACCCTGTTACTGTTTATATGAATAATGATTAAAGTAGTACAGTCTGGGACCATTAACATCTAACATCCTCAGGGAGGCCTGTAGAACTGGAGCTGGAGCTCATGTTTTTTGTCTTGAATGTTTTCTGCTTGTGAAAAAAATGTTCTCACTGTAGAAATTTGAACATCTAAGAGTTTAGAAATGGTTTCATAATCATTTGCAGATTGATGTGCAGCAGCAGTTGCTTGTCTAGGACCATTGCTGATATCTTTCCCTCTTGGCATTGTGTTAACACCCACCTGAATGCTCCAGACCAACACACTTTAAAAACAACTGCTTCTGTAGAGGCCTGAACACCTGCCAGTTCATCAATCCTGATGATGCTGACCTAACTGCAATGTACCCTCTTCAATCCTGTGGACTCTATAAGGGTGTACTTAGTATTGCCTATATATTTATTTTTATTTTTTTCTATTTATGGGTTTAGTTTTTGCTAAATAAATAATGGCATGGTAAAGTAAAAACAAAACAATAAAGTTAAATAATTACTTGGTTAATGCTACTAGACCCACTACAATGTGATTATTTTCTTAAGTATATTTTACACAAAAAAAGCAGGCGAATGAATCCCCTTTTCTGAACATAAACCATCAGGACTGTGTTGTTCCAGCCAGAAGCGAAGCCCAAGCTCACTAATCTTTGGTCTCACAGTTCAGCCTCACCAGCACCAAGTTCTGCTTCAGAAACACAAGAAAACCTGAATCACCAGGAAAGGCAGCGTGAATGTTTATGGCTGGATTTCCTCCAGAACGTTGTTACTTCAGTCGGTGCATTCATGCAGAGCAGATTCTCTTCGACAGTTTCTGCCCACATAAAGCTGTCACTGTCAGAGCTGCTCTTCGCTGATGTTTTATTTTCAGCATCTCTTTGTCTGCTCACAGCAACGCTCCACGGTGGCCTCCATGATGCACCGGCAGGAGACGGTCGAGTGTCTGAAGAAGTTCAACGCCAGGAGAAAACTCAAGGTGTGCAAACGTTCAGTGTGGCCTCATCTCCGACACAATCCAGCTGGAGTTGTAGTTGGGAATAAAACACATGAGTGAGGATTAGTCACATTGGGGTTGGACTGATCAGTTGTTACCAGCTGATTAGATCTATATATATACCAGAAAGTGTGGAAAAAAGTATCCAGATCAAAATTTAAAAACCTACAGTGTCCTGTGGTGGCAACAACAACCCTCTAAATGTTTATTTACTTCTATCTTAGACAAAGACATTAAACTAGTTAAGAGTTCCTTATTGAAGCAAGAAGCAGCCTCTGTTGGCTTCTGACATTTGTCCAAAGTTCCTGAGTTACTGTCCAGTTGAAGCTTCTGACCAGCAACTCAGAAATGCCAAATTTCAAATACGAATGGAATACACTATTGTATTATGGTTCCATTCGAACCATCAACCTTTATAATGTAAAGCCTTTTCCTCCAAGCGTTAGTCTGTGCTTAAGAAAAAAACAGCTACTTCACATCATGCCAACATATATGCAGTGTCACAAAGAAGGTGGAAGCGGCATAAAATCACACAGAGACGTGGCTGCAGACCAACAAGCTTGGCAACGTAGCTTGGCAACGTAGCTTAGCAATGTAGCTTAGCAATGTAGCTTAGCAATGTAGCTTAGCAACGTAGCTTAGCAATGTAGCTTAGCAACGTGGCTTAGCAACATAGTTTAGCAATGTAGCTTAGCAACATAGCATAGCAATGTAGCTTAGCAACATAGCATAGCAATGTAGCTTAGCAACGTAGCTTAGCAATGTAGCTTAGCAACGTAGCTTAGCAATGTAGCTTAGCAATGTAGCTTAGCAACGTAGCTTAGCAACATAGTTTAGCAATGTAGCTTAGCAACATAGCATAGCAATGTAGCTTAGCAACATAGCATAGCAATGTAGCTTAGCAACGTAGCTTAGCAACGTAGCTTAGCAACATAGCATAGCAACATAGCTTAGCAATGTAGCTTAGCAATGTAGCTTAGCAATGTAGCTTAGCAACATAGCGTAGCAATGTAGCTTAGCAACATAGCTTAGCAATATAGCTTAGCAACATAGCTTAGCAACATAGCTTAGCAACGTTTTATTTAAACAGCTGGATTCACTTAATAAAGTGCATAAGTTAAACAATTTCACCACAAAGAATGTTGGATGTTTTTGTTGAATACTTTTTATTTATTTATTTATTTATTTGTTTTAGCAAATAGCTCAACTAAAAACCTAAAAGCCGTCGTTTGGCCACAGCTAGCAACACAGTATTAGCTTTTTCCTAGCTTCCACTGTTCTCATTCTTCTCAAATATATTTTATTGTGCCAAGTTGAAGTAATTTGTCCTGTAGCTTATCACACAAATAAAAGAGTGGTTAAATTAACTAAAATTTAGAAGAAAAACAACATACAGATTGTTATTGTAAGTGCTAACAATCCAAGCTAACCAGCGTTAAACACGTCTATGTTATAAATATTCCAACAGACGTTGTTACAAAGAAGAAGTGGAAATGGAAAAAAGACCATATTCCCATTGTTTTTAACAACATGTATTTATGTCATTTGTTTATTTATTTTCTATTTTAGGTCACTGAGTGTGGTAATTGCCTCAGATACATAAAATTAAGGTCTCAGAAGTTGAATATCTGCTAGTTATCTCCAACTGTCATTACTAACCACTTGTTGCTTCGATCAATCTCCAATCACTGCTAATCCTTGTAGTTGTCAGTGATTCGGGACATTTTACATGACACTCTGGACAACAGGTTAAGTTTAAGGTCTTTTCCTTTTCCTGTACAGGGTGCCATTTTGACCACCATGCTCGTGTCCAGGAATTTCTCTGGTGAGTATCATAGACTGCTTAAGAAGAACTGGACAGACGCCCCTGTGATGTCATGCACAAGTTTCTCAGGAGTTCTGCAGAGCACCATGTTAGTAGGAACTAACTCTTCCCAACCTCAGATAATCCAAAGATGGGAAAATAGAACCACTATACGGCCAAAAGTATTCACAGACCTTCCTTGACTCACATATGAACTTTAGTGACCTCCCATTCCTGATCCAGAGGGTTCAGTATGACGTCAGTCCACCCTTTGCAGCTACACCACCTTCAGCTCTTCTGGGAAGGCTGTCCTCAAGGTTTAGGAGTGTTTATGGGATCTTTTGACGATTCTTCCAGAATTACATTTCTGAGGTCACACTGATGTTGGACCAGAAGGTCTGGCTCTCAGTCTCCTCTCTGATTCATCCCAAAGGTGTTCTGTCAGGTTGAGGTCAGGACTCTGTGCAGGCCAGTCAAGTTCATCCACACCAGACTCTGTCATCCAGGTCTTCATGGACCTGCTTTGTGCACTGGTGCACAGTCATGTTGGAAGAGGAAGGGACCAGATCCAAACTGTTCCCACAAAGTTGGGACCTGGAATTGTCCAAAAGTTCTTGGTCTGCTGAAGCATTCAGAGTTCCTTTCACTGGAACTGCGGGGCCAAGTCCAGCTCCTGAAGAATAACCCCACACCATAATCCCCCCTCCACCAAACTTTACACTTGGAACAATGCAGTCAGACAAGTACCGTTGTCTTGGCAACCACCAAACCCAGACTGGTCCATCAGATCACCAGATGGAAAAATGTGCCATTTGTCACTCCAGAGAAGCGTCTCCACTGCTCCAGAGTCCAGTGGCGGCGTGATTTACACCATACATTTACATAGGGGAACCGCAGGTCTGGTTCCAGATCCTGGTGGTCACTAGAGAAACTGCAGGACTGGATCCAGACTCTGGTGGTCATTAGAGAAACTGCAGGACTGGATCCAGACTCTGGTGGTCACTAGAGGAACCGCCGATCTGGATCCAGACCTGGTGGTCACTAGAGGAACCGCAGGTCTGGATTCGGACCCTAGTGGTCATTAGAGAAACTGCAGGACTGGATCCAGACTCTGGTGGTCACTAGAGGAACCGCAGGTCTGGATTCGGACCCTAGTGGTCATTAGAGAAACTGCAGGACTGGATCCAGACTCTGGTGGTCACTAGAGGAACCGCAGATCTGGATCCAGATCCTGGTGGTCACTAGAGGAACCACAGGTCTGGATCAAGACCCTGGTGGTCATTCTCGGAGCTGCAGGTCTGGATTCAGACCCTAGTGGTCAGTAGAGGAACCACAGGTCTGGGCCAAGACTCTGGTGGTCACTAGAGGAACCGCAGATCTGGATCCAGATCCTGGTGGTCACTAGAGGAACCACAGGTCTGGATCAAGACCCTGGTGGTCATTCTCGGAGCTGCAGGTCTGGATTCAGACCCTAGTGGTCAGTAGAGGAACCACAGGTCTGGGCCAAGACTCTGGTGGTCAGTAGAGGAACCGCAGGTCTGGGCCAAGACTCTGGTGGTCAGTAGAGGAACCGCAGGTCTGGATTCAGACCTTGGTGGTCAGTCTCGGAGCCGCAGGTCTGGATTCAGACCCTAGTGGTCAGTAGAGGAGCTGTCATGTTCTTTAGCTCCTGGATTCCTCAGACTAACATGCCGGGTGTAGCTGGTGGGTGCTGTGCTCTGAAAAGACGAGGGTGAAGAAGACGTGGTGACAGGCCATCTGTCCTCTGCCTTCTCTTGGTTTTTGTGCCTTCACACATGACAGGTTGATGGGCGGCAGAGTTTCACTGATCAGGAGACAGCAGAGATATCTGCTTGGTGTTTGTGCCATTTCAGTCGGGCAACTCAGGCAGTCAGTTTTGAAACACTTTAATTGTAAAACAGACGCGGTTTATCAGTCACTAATCACTTATCAGTCTTACACAGAATACAGGTGTAGGACCTACCTGCCGTGGAATCAGAGCCCACAGGTGGAAACTGGGTGCAGGTGGGATGGACATTGTAAGAGAAACAGTGAGCTTGTTAGGTGAGACAGCCGAAGGCGTCTAAGAACAAATCCTTCTTGTTCCTTATGCAGGTCAAGGAACAACTGGAGCAACTGAAACAAACCATTCCGGGGGTAAATGTCGGCAGGCGCACGCCCTGCACAGATTTCCTGCCTGAAACTCCCACGGCTCGTTTCTAATAAGTTGTTTAGTACAAAAGTCATATAGATTTATTTTTTTTGTATAATTCCAAAGATGTACATTTACTAAAAGCATTGTGAATCTTAAAGTAGCTGCTATTGATTTTTTCTTTTGAATTTTTACCCTCAAAAAAGAGATTTATTTTATATGACATTATTAGTTTTTTTGATTTTAAAGAAGTGCTTTTAATTTTTATTATTCCATGGTGAATTTAATATTTGGTGGTAAAAGATGAGATTTTTATCCATTCAGGTTCTATGTGTCCCTCTGGCTCCACCCACTTAACCAAATATGGTCAATTCTGGCATCAAAAGGAGCTTGACTGCCAGATGAACCTGAGACTTCAAACAAGAAATGCACAAACAGTCATTATTCAAGTCATGTGAAAAACAAGAAGTACCTTGTTTTTCACTTGACTCCAGCTGCATGAATGGGTGTTACCATCCTGTCCTTACGGGTCTTGAAACTAAGCAAATACATCATCATATTAACAACGTATGGCATTATACCAGATCATTATTAATTTAATATAAACCAAGTCATAATGCAGAAGTAATGTGTGAAAGTACACCCTTAAGGAAGGTCGTCATCAGCAAATGTGAGCATCTCTTTTAAAGCTTCAGCGTTTTTCTGGTCTGCAGCAAAAAGGGAAAAACACATGCAGTGATTTTAGAGGAATCACTGTTACCATGACTCCGGTAAGGAGAATATTTTCAAACTATTTGGAGTCCATCTTTCTAAAGTAAGAAAGGTTATTCAGCAGCATATCTACAACAGAAAAAAGGAAATAACTAAATCTCTGAAAAGTCAAAGTCCAGACCCCAGCCTGGTTGAAATGGGCTCTTTTGAGAGGTGTCTGCAGACCTAAATGAACGAAAGTGATGTTGTTAAGAAGAGAGCCGTCGGTTCCTGGGGTGTACTTTCACACTCCGTCTCTGTACTTGGGCTCTGTCTTTGATAAGTAAATGACAATGTGGTGTAAGTATGTCCTGATACCTGATACATGCAACCATAGAATTAAAAGAACGGTGGAGTTTCTGTGTCATAAAACTGTTCATGAGTGAAGAGAAAAAGATGCGGCGGAGACGTCCAGTACAATCCAGCTTGGAAAAGTTTTTGAGGGGTAGCACATCGGCCTCTTGTGGTGGAATTACGTCACAGAAACCAAGATGGGAAACTGAAATGGGACGAATGAATATCTCACTGCGCTTTGGTCTGACCAGTCCAGATGTCAGAGTTCCCCGTGAGAGGCGCAGAGTCTGAGATCACATGACCTGACCTCGCCTGTCCCTGCATACAGGAAAGAATTGAAATACATTTTTGCTTGATCCAAGTTTGTGATTGTGCTGTTTCAGTGGGTCGGCAGACTACAGCACCTGCTGCCGTCAGCACTGTGGCAGGAACCACCGCCGGCATCGTGGAACAAGGTAAACCCACCTCACCCTCGGCCGTTCTCCCGTCAACTCCCCGCCGCTCTTAAAACTTCACAACCTTCCCTCTCACTGATCCGACGTGATTAAACGGAAACGTCTCACCCGCTCCGTATTGGCTCGTTTTAATCTCTCTTTCTAAATCTTTCTCTCCCTCTCCGCTCGCGTTAATGCTCCTCAAACGTTTGCCAAGGTAAGCATCCTGGAGGAGGCGGGCGTAAGTCTTCAGATTTCTGTTCCTGTCATGGGTTGAGACTTGTCTCGGCTTGTGGGGAATTAGGAGAGGAATTCCTGCAGTTAGGAGTGGATGAAGAGTCTTAGATGTCAGGCTTTAAATGTGAGGCATAAAGAAAAGCAAACACTTGTGAGCTGCACACCCACGGCGAGCCTCCGTGGCTCCGCCGGGAGGGATTAATGTCAACATGACTGTTGCTTTCTGCGCCATTTCTTCCTCTTTTATCAGCGTGAAAATCATTTTAAGAACTGAAACACAGACGTTGTGGCTTCCTGGTGGTTATTTTTGCCCTCATGTCCTGCTGCACTAAATCCATGAACGGCAGTAATCCAGCCAACTGCTGAGATTAACCAACCCATAACCACATACCTGCATCTCCATCCCACTTCCCTCCTGCTTCCACTTCTAATCTCCTGGTGATGTGTGCATCTCTGCGCCAGTGTATTTGGATTATATCAAGAATTAGTTAGACCTCCCCCTCCCAATGCCCTCTGCTTATCTAATACTTTGGGCAGTGGATCAGGGTCAGGAGGTGCCAGTCGGATGTGGTTTGGAGCCACTGTGGGGATTTTTCAAGGACGAAAGGAGGTCTTTTTTTCTTTTTTTTTTTTAAAGGGAGGGATGAATCCCATTCAGAGTTAGTCTTTCTGTCCTTCCGGGAGCTTAAAGTGGGGAATGTGTGGATCCTGCATGTTAGTTTGTCAGATTTCAGGCTTGTCGATGAGCAGGTTCCTTTTTGTTTTTTGTTATTATTACTTTTTGTCTGCATGCGAGCATGAATGACCATGCAGCTGCTTTGGTGTGAGCAGATCTGAAGAACTGTGGTCATCAGAAGGTGTATGATGTGTACGCTTCCATCTGAGGGTGTGTCCTTCTGCCTCTCTGCAGCAGCCAAGAGTCTCCTCAACAAGAAGGCTGACGTCAAGGTGAGATGGATTCTTCTTTCACTTTCCACCATGTCCATCTGCTCTGCATCTGCGTTTGCTTTTGTCATAAATGCTTTGATCAAAGCCACACATGGGTGATTATATTCACGAGAGAAAATAGTTTTATTCTGATTCATCTTAGCCAGATTGGCTCAATTCTCATTCATCCGATTCCAGTTTGTTCATGTGAACGAGGAGTCTTCCACATATGGCAGAGTTGGTCACGGTGTTCCACAGGGTTCTGTACAAGGGCCACTACTTTTCACTACATGCTTCCATCAGCTACTGTCACGAGGAAGCATGGCTCTCAAAGGTTTAAATCAAGGCAGTTGGACTTCCATTTCTTTTGTTCTGGAAGACATCACCTCCCATCCAGAGGGCATCATCAATTCTAACAGAAGAAAAGATAGTCTGGTTGCCTTAATTTTAAGCCTTTGAGAGTTACTCTGACCCGGGTAGCTGAGAGTCTACGCCAGTGTATTCGACAGCGTGGCAAAACCATCTAATCAGGCTCATTGTCAGGATTGTTCTGGAACCATAAATGACCTATCTGCAGTGCAAATGAGTTGGTGGCAAAACTTAGGATCATAGAAGGCTCCAAAGTGAGATGATGGCAGACCCACGCCATGAACAGACTGTCTACCAACTGGTATCGTCAGAGTCTGTAGTTGTAAAGAAGCAGTGCAGCTTAATTGTTGCTGAAGGTTGGAACAACAAACCACAGCATCACCGGTGATGATTCCTTGATTTGTTTCCTCTTGGAAAAAGGTTTTATCAGCAATACTGCAGCCATCTTGGGTGTTCTGTTATATGAGTCATCACGTAAAGCCCTCCCCTTCCCAGTAGTGATCAGTTTGAACGTTCAGTTGCTGTGGAAACGGCTGTTAATGGAACCAGGAGCTTTTCATCACAGAAGATGTTTGCAAAGTGAAGTTTTGAAGGGTAAGTTTGGACAGCTTGTCCGCCGAGTATTGAGGCTACGTGGAAAGACAAAAAGACCAACATTAACGGGTTATAAGTTTGATCCCAATAGACCAATTTAACAGCAGGCTCTGAATAATTTCAAGTCCTCATGGAGGTGCATGAGGTTGATGTAACAACAGCCCTAAATGGACCTGAGAAGCCAGGAAATGTTCTGACTCCCAGAAATCCAGTCACATATGATCATTGTTATCATTTCTGTGTTTCCTTGCTGTGTGATGATCCTCATAAATAAATAATGCTCAATAAATCTGTAGTTTTCTTTTGCTCCTTAATGGGAACATAATACATGTTTCCTGATTTTCAAAGGTTCAAAATTGTCTTAAACAGCCTTCAGGCTTTTCAGCTGACAAGTTTTAAAGTAAGTGTCTGCTTTCGCAGCCATTAACTGCATAAGCATGTGGGTCCTCTAACGCAGAATCAACCCAGTTCAGATCGCAGAATCAACCCAGTTCAGATCGCAGAATCAACCCAGTTCAGATCGCAGATCAACCCAGTTCAGATCGCAGATCAACCCAGTTCAGATCGCAGAATGAACCCAGTTCAGATCGCAGATCAACCCAGTTCAGATCGCAGAATCAACCTAGTTCAGATCACAGATCAACCCAGTTCAGATCGCAGATCAACCCAGTTCAGATCGCAGAATCAACCTAGTTCAGATCACAGATCAACCCAGTTCAGATCGAGGAATCAACCCAGTTCAGATCGCAGATCAACCCAGTTCACGCACCTGTGCCCACATGGGCTCAGCCCCGCCCCCTTAGACAGATCTGATGTCTGATTGGTTCAGGAGGATAATCAGTAACAGTGGAGTGAGCAGGGAGCAGGGGGACGGTAAACTGGGTACTCACTGGAGGACACAGATGTTGTAAGATGCACAATCTGTCAGATCCAGAGGTTTTTTTAAAGTAGTGATCAAAGTAAAATCCCTCAGTTGTGATGCTTAAATATGAATAAGGATCAAAAGTGCTTAATGTGGAACCATTAAGGAGGGGGAAAGCTGCAAACTTTAGATTGGTAATCAAACCTACTGTAGCACCATTCCTAAACCGCTATGGGATGGAAATGAAAATGTTCAGTGTAAATTCTGTGATTTCTGGTGGCGGTCAGCTCGGTCAGAGCTCCACTCTCGGACCCCTCGTTTTGGCTGAGCCTCCACTTTGGAGCAGTCCTCCACAGATGTTTCTCACACCAAACACCTCCTCTGTGCCAAAGCAGAGCTCATTACTGACCGACCTCTGCAGCGTTTGATTCCCTGAAGAGACTTCGCAGACGCTGAATCTGCAGTAATCTGGACTCGGCGCTGCATGTTAGTTAACTCCTCTCTCATCTTGAGTCTGACAAGTGTGTGTAGTTCTTGATGACATCATCCATGTTGCAGGAGTTACACCAGTTTTATTAAAGATGAAAGATCAAGCGTGTGCACTTGATATCATAATTAAATAATTATGATATCATGATAATTCAATCAAAATCTTGTTTGTTTTAAATAAAATTGTCATCAAAGGTCATTTGATGTATAAAATGTAGAAAAAAGAAGACGAGGTATAAAATAGAGATTTTGTTCATTAAAAGCCCTTTAATGCAAATCTTCTCATGTCTTTAATGTACTGTCAACTTTAGACAACATATGACTGTTTCCACTTTACCATTACTTATTTAACAAAAACGAAGCAAACAAACAAACAAAAGGAATATAATACATGTAAATAAATGTCACAGAGAAAAAAGTCATATGTTGTTCATCTGAGGATTTATTTGCCAAATAGTGAAAACAGCCAAGAGCAGATAGATTTTTATTCTCTTTTCACAAAAAAGTATTAAAAGAGGGATTATTAACTTGCACATGACTATAAAAGACTGTAAATCAGCTCCTTCAAAGAGTCAACATGTGTTTAATGGTGCAGAGTTCTAAAATTTAACGCCACAGCATCATTTCCTCAAATCTGGAGTGAAACCGGATCGGGACTTTCATTCCAGCTGGGAATCCTCCTGGGCTCCGAGTGTCATCCCAGGAATGTGAAACTGTAATTTGTGAATCTTGATGGGAAGTCAGTGTTTTCTCCGCGTTTGTCGAGTTTAGGAGCAGGAATTTTGAGACCGCTTTCCAAAACAAGATCTCCACCAGATCTCTGAAGATCTTGATTCAGATGTTTTATTTTTAAGAGAGAGAATAAAATGCAAATCTACGAATCTTGTTCAGATCTTGTCGTACGTTTCTTTTTATTTATTTTTAAATCTTAATTTGCATGTCTTCTCACTGTCTCTCTTGGCCCATTTCTGTGCCTCCTCTTCTTCCTTCAGCCTCTGCTCCTCCTCCTCCTCCTGCTCCTCCTGCTCCTCCTGTTCCTCCTGCTCCTCCTCCTCCTCCTGCTCCTCCTGCTCCTCCTGCTCCTCCTGTTCCTCCTCCTCCTGTTCCTCCTGCTCCTCCTCCTCCTCCTGCTCCTCCTGCTCCTCCTCCTCCTCCTGTTCCTCCTGCTCCTCCTGTTCCTCCTGTTCCTCCTGCTCCTCCTGTTCCTCCTCCTCCTGTTCCTCCTGCTCCTCCTCCTCCTCCTGCTCCTCCTGCTCCTCCTGCTCCTCCTCCTCCTCCTGTTCCTCCTGCTCCTCCTCCTCCTCCTGCTCCTCCTGCTCCTCCTCCTCCTCCTGCTCCTCCTGTTCCTCCTGCTCCTCCTGTTCCTCCTGCTCCTCCTCCTCCTCCTGCTCCTCCTGCTCCTCCTGTTCCTCCTCCTCCTGTTCCTCCTCCTCCTGTTCCTCCTCCTCCTCCTCCTGTTCCTCCTCCTCCTGTTCCTCCTCCTCCTCCTCCTGTTCCTCCTCCTCCTCCTCCTGCTCCTCCTCCTCCTGCTCCTCCTCCTCCTGCTCCTCCTCCTCCTCCTCCTCCTCCTCCTCCTCCTCCTCCTCCTGCCAACACTCCTTCCTTCTCTCCGGTTGGTTTGATGCTAATCTCAGATTATTTCCCACCAGATGATTAATCTGTGATTACATAATGGCAGACTCGCCTGAGCTGCACCCTGACGTCATGTGGAGGTGTGACTGGAATCATTTTAGAGTTTGTGTATGTGGACACACCATCATTATTATTTATTTATTCATTCATTTATTTATTTGTTTATTAATTACTGTTATGTCACAGCTGGAAGTTCCTGGTCTGTATCAAGGTTGTGCACAGCACAGATACCCGATCAGTGACGACTACAGGTTTGATGTTTTATTGAGCGCTGGTCGACACCTGGTCGATGCTTGGCTGTCGCCTGGTCGACGCCTGGTCGACGCTTGGCTGTCGCCTGGTCGACGCCTGGTCGACGCCTGGTCGACGCCTGGTCGATGCTTGGCTGTCGCCTGGTCGACACCTGGTTCAGGTCTGGCTGTCGCCTGGTTGTACCCTAGATGAAGCCTAGGTGCGGCCTGGTCCTCGGCTGCTCGACGCCTGCTCGAGGCTGCCATCACTTTAGCTGCTTGGCACGAAGTATTTTGGTGAATTTGACATCTGAGCTTTGAATTAGGAGATTGTGATGGCTGCAGTTGCTGCCACACCCGATGCCAGGTGAGGATTGCTGCTGCAGCAGCTGCTCTTGATGAAGATGAGAAACATGCAGGCATGAGCGCGGCACTCCTAAATACCAGACATTGCCAATCAAGGCAAACCAAGTCCTGGACTATGATGGGGGGAGGAAAGCCAAGTTTATTACTTTATTCATTTGCTTATATTGTTGTGTTTAGAATTGTAGTTTAATATATTATTTGATTTGCTTTGCTTGCTAAGTATAACAGATCGATTAATCTTTATTTATGTTTACATATTATATTATAGTTTGGTTGAGTTTGTTAACCCCTTGTGTGTGTTAATGGTCTGACCAGCTGTTATATTTGTCTTCCCCTCGTGTCTAATCAGGAGGTCAGTTTCTTTGTTTGGTGATCAGGTCTGTTGTGCTTAGTTGCCGTGTTAAATCGTTAAGTTGGATTTAGTTGACCTCTTATGGATTCAGTTTTGCGAGTTATGTTAAATTTGTTGGAAAATAAATTCCTTTTTGGTTTTTGAACCTTTTTCCTGATTCCTTGTTTTACTAGCCAAGCCATGTCTCTCACAGAGATAGAACATAATCATTCTTATATTAATGATAATTCTGTTAATTTTACAGAAACACTTCTGTGACCTTCCCTCAGTTGAACTGGAAGAGTCTGGGGGTGCAGGTGAGGTCCGGATCCGGACCTTGGTGGTCGGTAGAGGAACCACAGGTCCGAATCCGGACCTTGGGTCCAGATAGTTCCTCTACCAACTACTAGGGTAGGAGGAGGTACTTATCCTGATGTTGGTGGTCGGTACTGCAGATCCGGATCAGGTTTATGCTGACATGGACTGAGTCGCTTTAGAGTTGTTTTGTGTAACGATACCACTTTATAACCCCAGAGACCCTCGTCGCTCCAAACTCCTCCTCATAGTCCTACAAATGCAAAATAAGTACTAAAAATAGTTCAAACAGATGGTTACATGAGATGTTTTGAGTCACATAATCTCTACAGTCTTTTTTCATGCATTTTTAAAATCTTAATCCTAAAAGCAGTAGTTTTCTGTCAAACGCAGCTTTCAGCATCCGTGGAGGATAAGAAGCAGAAAGTTCTGGCAGGAAGTCCGTGTTTTTTTGTGTTTCTGCACGCTGGTTGTTAAACGGAGATGAGTTACGTCTGCGTGATTCCCCGTGAAACGCTGCCGCTCTGTATTTAACGTCATTCGTACCGTCTCAGGCCTGTCAGGAGCCTTTACTACGCCCGGCCTCTTGTCTCGTCTTTCTCCGATGTCCCGTCACGTGCAAAAGTTACTGCTGATTCTGTTAATCCTCTTTTTTGTATAAAAATCATCTAATTGAAGTAGGTCTTATTAGACAAACACAACTTCAGAACAACAACACGCAACTTTTTTCATTGTGTCTTTATTTAACAAAGATGAAGCCAATAAAAAAAACCCATCTGACAAATCCTAAGTTCCTCCGTTCTGCTTCCAGAGGTCTTCAGAGGGTCACTTGCATACATGAGCTGCTGATCATCATCTTTGATGAATTAATCATCAGCAGTGTGCAGATCTCCTATAAAAGCAGATGTTTTGCCAGTTTGCTGGTCTGGAGTATTCAAGTGTGTGTTAACACAATGCCAGCAGGGAAGGAGATCAGCAATAGTCTTTGTTGCTGCACATCTGTTTGGAAAGTGTTATAAAACCAACAACGTTCTACAGTGAGAAAACATTTTAGATGGTTTTCAATCTTCCTGGGAAGAGGAACGTCCCAGCACATTTAACCCAAGATCAGACCGTGTGATGATCGGATAAATACAAAATAACCCAACAGTTCCATCTCAGAGCCTCCAGGCCTCACTGAACATGTTAGATGTTAAAGTCCATGACACCACAATCAGAGGAAGTCTGAACCAGTTCGGTTTGTTTGGAAGAGTTTCCAGGAGAAAACCTCTTCTGTCTAAAACGAACATGAAGGCTGGACTGATGTTCACAAACCTGCATCTGAACAAACCAGCAGACTTGTGGAACAACGTCCTCTGGACAGATGAGACCAACATGAAGATGTTTGGTCTTGGAGAAACACCTCCTACCCACTGTCAAGCACAGTGGTGGAGGGAAAAGTCCAGGCCTTAACCTGGTTGAGATGCTGCGGGGGAAACTTCAGAGAGCTGTGTAGAACTGGAAGTCCAAAGACCTCAATGACCTGAAGCAACGTGGACCAGAATTCCTGCTGCTGAAGGAAACATCTACTGTGGGTTCCTGCAACTGAAGCTGGATGTACGAGCTGATGATTTATCTTTTTCTTTTCCGGCTTCATTTTTGAAAAGTAAATAAGTTTTGTTGTTCGTCTGAGGTTGTGTTTGCTTCGTAGTAAAACCCAGTTAAATTAGATGATTTATTTTCAGTCAGACACAAAAACAAGCATTAAAAGTGGGCGTACCAACTTTATCACACAACTGCATCTTTGTGCAAAGCACAGATGTTTCTGTGGGTCCCACAGATGTTTCAGACGCCCGCTGCTGTTGCTGGTTTTTAGGACTTATTGCAGTAAAAGTTAACAGTAATAAAAATGTTCAGGGTGTTTAGATTTTGGATCCGAGGCCGGATGACCACACGGTAAACCTGGTGTTTCCTCTGACTCTTTTTACTTCTGTTACACTGTTCTTCTTTTCCACACAGCGACCACACTCATCACGGCCAGCAGGTGGCGCCAGTCTCCGTATTTCTGCATAATCTCTGAGCACTAACAGCATCCTCTGTTTCCTGCACAGCCCCAGACAAACAGCACCAGAAACAGCATAGTCACCAGCCCCAAAGGCCACGTCCCAGCCACTGCTCTGGTATTATTATTACTTCATAGTTATCACTGTTTTCTTATTATTATTTTATATTATTTACCTATGATTAAGAGGTTTTTACAAGATTAAGACCACAAGAAACTGAACTAGCTCATTGATATGAGCTCATTTTGAATTTGGTGGCAGCAACACATCTCAAAACCAATCTGGACAAGGAGAACAGGACGTTGGAACATCTACAACTAATCAGTTTAATTGTTAAAACAAGGCTGAAAATGAACGTGTCTTTGTAAAGACATGGCTGTGTGATGGGAATGACAGCATGGACTCAGGAAGACTTCCAGAAATCTCTGTCTAAGAACATAGTTGGTCATGTCATCCACAAACACAAGTTAAAGAAGTGTCAATCAAAGAAGAAGACAGATGAGAACGTGATACAGAAGCTACACCGTCTTCTCTGGACCAAAGATCATTTACAACCGACTGAGGTGAACTTGAAAACTGTCCTCTGGACTTCAGAGGAGATGGATTTAATTCAACAGCCTGGTTCTGATGGTCTGGAGCTTTAACGTCTGTGGAACAGACAGCTGGCACATCTGGAACGCAAACAACAGCGATGATATCCAGGTTTTAGAGCAACACCTGCTCCCACCCAGACAACGTCTTCTTCAGAGAAGGCAAGATGATGCAGACCCACATACTGTGGTTTATTTAGAACCAAAGTAAAAGAACTGGATCTCTGCTATCAGCATCTAGACCTGATCTACAGACAGACCTGATCTACAGACAGACCGGATCTACAGACAGACTGGATCTACAGACAGACCGGATCCACAGACAGACCTGATCCACTGACAGACCTGATCTACAGACAGACCTGATCTACAGACAGATCGGATCTACAGACAGACGAGATCTACAGACAGACCTGATCCACTGACAGACCGGATCCACTGACAACCTGATCCACAGACAGACCTGATCCACTGACAGACCGGATCCACTGACAGACCGGATCCACTGACAGACCTGATCTACAGACAGACCTGATCTACAGACAGACGGGATCTACAGACAGACCTGATCTACAGACAGACCTGATCTACAGACAGACCGAATCCACAGACAGACCGGATCCACTGACAGACCTGATCTACAGACAGACCGGATCTACAGACAGACGGGATCTACAGACAGACGGGATCTACAGACATACCTGATCCACTGACAGACCGGATCCACTGACAGACCGGATCCACTGACAGACCTGATCTGAGGGCACCAGCACCAGAAAACCAGAAACCACATGGCCCAGTTTCAGACAAGCTTTAGCCAGGTCCTGCAGGTCTAAAAAGTGGTCCTGAACTCTAACACCCTCAGCGAGGCTTGTGGACTCTGAGATCGAGCACTTTTTTTTTGTTTTTTATTTCTCTGAGCATTTTACAGTCTTACAATCTTAAATGTTCTCCACTATTGAATAAGCTCTCTTACTTTATGAAGTACTAATAACTTGGAAATGGTTTATAACCCTTATTCTTATTCATTTTGTTAAATAAATAGAAGCACAGTGAAGGCAGTAATATGTTGTTGCTCAACTGAGGTTGTATTTACTAAGACCTACTATGTTCATGATTTCTATCATGTTTTTAGACACACAAATACGTTTTAAAGCCCCGCTATGTAAAAAGTTCCACTGACAGTACGCTGTCAATGACTGGGGACGGTCCGGCAGGACTTGTAAAACTACTTTGTGCCCCTCGAAGTGCACTTTGTTGTCTTACACCAGCAGTTGATGCATGAACGTTCTTGTGATGTGTTGCCCCCATGTGGTCAGAAGTGGAATCACTGCAAAAGCGGGTACTGACAGCAGATACAGAGAGGAATATCCGAGTATTCGAGTATTTCCTAGATAAGTAAAGTAACTTCCATCATTCTTCACCATGAACTTCTTTGATCTGTATCCTGATGTCCAAAACCTTTTCCTCTTCACGTCTTACACTCTTCTGCTCTTCCTCTCTCAATCTCTCATTTTTTTCATCATAAAACACCCTTCTTTTTTACCATCGTTTCTCTTTCTCCATCTTCCTCCAGGAGCCTCAGACTACCGTTATCCATAATCCAGTAGATGGGATCAAGGTACATCCTCCTCTCTTCCCTCCACCCCTCCATCCCTGGTCCCTCCCTCTATCCGCCATCCTCGCCTTCACTTGTTTCCTACCCGTCCGGGCTCATCTGTACTTTTGCAGGGTGTTTTTTTAATTCCGTTGAGCATCCGTGGTCATCTCTTTGTGTTTTTATGCATGTCAGAGTTGGCGAGTCGTGGTTCTGTGGGTGTGTGGAGGGTTCTGTTGTCTTTTGCTGCCCCTCTGTGCTCAGATGAGTGGAGCTCGGCAGTCCTGCCTCAGGCTGAGAAAGATCAGCGTTTGTCGGCAGAAGCGCTGCCAGATTAACCCGCATCCTGTCTGAGATGGGATTTAGCTGCACACTCAGAAGTACAGCTGTTGTGTTCTGTATTAAATGACACAATAGAAGTGTGTCGTGAGTCTGTGCATGCTTTTGTGAGTAAATACATCTGAATGTGTTTTAAGGGTCTTTCTTAAACTCTTTGATGGTCATTAGGATGTTTTCTGTGTTTTTTTAGGGATCATCTGACAGCAGCAACACAACGATTGAGGATGAAGATGTGAAAGGTACAAATGCATCGACCCGACACAATCTCCTTTAGAGAGTCACGCGCTGACGAACCGTACGGTCATAATCGCTGATTGGAAATTATGTTGTTGGAGTGTAAATTACTAAGAAAAATATTTAAAAAAGTGAAGATTAGATAAACATAATTAGACACACTTATAAGAAAGTAGGATGACCAGTTGATAGAGGCTTCATTGCAATCATAGTGAAAGCACTGGAGGGTTGTGTTTGTTGCCTGGCAACAACTATGCTGATGATGACATATGCAGCATTGGCAGGTAATGCAGGTGAACTCTCTTTAGAACTCTCTTTAGAAGTTTTAAAAAAAAGTTTGCATCGTCCAAAGTCCACATAGAAACAAGATACTCCTGCTGTTTCTTCATCGGCACAACAAGTTCCTGCATGTTACTGCTTTGAGAGCTGGGAAGAAAACGAGAACATTGTAGAAAAAGAACGAGAACTTTCTGGAACAAAGTCTTTCTATTGTAAGAACATTTAGAACAAGAACATTCTAGAAAAAGAACAAGAAAGTCCTAGAACACAAATATTCTAGAACAAGACATTCTACAAGCACTACAACTTTCTAGAGCAGGAACATTTAGAACAAGAACAATGTCATTCTATCCATCCATCATCTATACCCGCTTTATCCGTTTCCGGGTCACGGGGGTCTGTCGGAGCCTATCCCGACGCATATCAGGCGAAAGGCAGGGGTCCACCTGGACAGGTCGCCAGTCTATCCAGGGCCCAATGTCATTCTAGAACAAGAATATTTAGAACAAGAACAATCTCATTCAAGAGCAAGAACATTTAGAACAAGAACAATCTCATTCAAGAGCAAGAACATTTAGAACAAGAACAATCTCATTCAAGAGCAAGAACATTTAGAACAAGAACAATCTCATTCAAGAGCAAGAACATTTAGAACAAGAACAATCTCATTCAAGAGCAAGAACATTTAGAACAAGAACAATCTCATTTAAGAGCAAGAACATTTAGAACAAGAACAATGCCATTCAAGAACATTTAGAACAAGAACAATGCCATTCAAGAACATTTACAACAAGAACAATCTCATTCAAGAACATTAAGAACAAGAACAATCTCATTCAAGAGCAAGAACATTAAGAACAAGAACAATCTCATTCAAGAGCAAGAACATTTAGAATAAGAACAATGCCATTCAAAAGCATTTACAACAAGAACAATGTCATTCTAGAACAAGTACATTTAGAACAAGAACAATGTCATTCAAGAACATTAAGAACAAGAACAATCTCATTCAAGAGCAAGAACATTTAGAACAAGAACAATCTCAATCAAGAGCAAGAACATTTAGAACAAGAACAATGCCATTCAAGAGCAAGAACATTTACAACAAGAACAATGCCATTCAAGAGCAAGAACATTTACAACAAGAACAATGCCATTCAAGAACAAGAACATTTAGAACAAGAACAATGTCATTCTAGAACAAGAGCTGCAACAACATGGCTCACACTTTGGATCAAATGTTTGTGTTCAAGCTGCCGATGACAACGTTTTTAATCACATACTGACATTTTTTTAAAAGCTTATCTTTAAAACATCTTTAATACATTTTTAGCACATCTTTAATACATCTTTAAAACATCTTTAATACATCTTTAGCACATATTTAATACATCTTTAGTACATCTTTAGTACATGTAGGTAACATCCCTGTCAGCAGCAGTGAAGCGGTTTCATACATGTTGGCATCTTCGTATCGCTTCTTTGACTCGGATCATTAAAAAAACCGCTTCAGCTGCTACTAGCAACGACACATGTAACCTACATACAGAACCCACGTTTTCGTTTTATTTTGGGCTCACATGAAATCCTGCAGATCGGAGAGTGATCCGGGCAGACTTCCCATCAACTGTGGCTCCTTAGAGCTCCACGACTACGGACAAGCTTAGGACCCACTATTCCAGGGTTCTTCTGTTCTGGTTCTCGAGGTCCAGTGTCCTGCATCAACACACCTGATTTATATTAATGGTCATCCTCACCATGTCATCAAGGTCGGCACACGTCTGACACAGTCGTTTGTATCAGGGAAACATCTAAAGCATGTGGGACGCCAGACCTCAAGGACCAGAACTGAAGACCCCTGCACGGAGGTTTCATGTCTCGAAAGGCACCATACGACCTTACTGGAAACGTCCTGAGTGTCGCCGCCTGTCTGCTTGAATGGGGTGATGTCAAGCGAGTTCTGGGTGTTGCAGAGGCACTGCCGTGGAGGCAGCGACGCTGCAACCCGGAGAAGCTGAAGCGGCGTTGCCTTTTTCACCGCCAGCGTCACTCGTATTGCAGCTACGTAGTAAACGCCAACAAGGACATCCTACATGGGGCAGGACGTCATACACGGCTGTGGTCAGCAAGAAGAACTTTGATTGTTTATGGTATGATGACGTTAATGACGGATGGATGGATAGATAACACCCACTAGGATCAGGTCATTTCTGTTTTACATCAAGAAATGGGTCTGACAGAGCGGCTCTCAGCTGCTTATCAGAACCCCTGGAGTCTAATAAAGTGAACTGGGATGTTTCTTTTACTGAAACACAAGGATTCTCAGTTTTGTGGAAGCAGGTATATGAAGTGAAGTTTTACAACGTGGCATAAAATAAAACCAACAGCAAAACACAGAGAGTTAGCGAGGGAGGGAGGGAGGGAGGGAGGGAGGGAGCGAGGGAGGGAGGAGGGAGGACAGGAGGAACCGAGTCAATCCGAGCAAGTTAAGCCCTCCACTCAGTGTGAAGAGGAAGCGACGGGAGGAGGACAGTAAATCTCATCCGAAGGGCTGGGACAAGAATAGCGCCGTGAGCTCAACAGCGCTGCATGCACGCAGGAGATGTGACGGGCGATGGACGGAGGTGGAGAGGGACACAACGTCTAGACAGACGATGGGGGGTACGTAGGCAGCCCAGTGCGGACCGCCGGTGACCTGTGAGACTTATGAGCGGGTCTTCTGGTTCAGAGCAGCGTTCAGCCTCCCGCAGTCGTTGAAGGACTTTCTGGAACCGTGAGCCTGCATCTGCCCGGGATTTAATCTCCTCCTTCTCTCTGTGTCTCTTCTCCACAGCTCGGAAGCAGGAGATCATAAAAATCACAGAGCAGCTTATAGAAGCTGTCAACAACGGAGACTTTGAAGCCTATGCGTAAGTCCACCAGTTCTTCTTCACTTTTCTTCCATTCATGACTTCATCTGGCAGCTGGAAAAGTGCAAGTTCAGCCTGCAAACTGGACATCAAAGCTCTCCATCATCCACCAAGAACCATTAATCTGATTGACATACAAATGTGTTGTATTAAAAGATTAAAGAGTAATTACAGACATTGTTTTATCCGCTCTCCCCATCTCTACTTAACGTATAATTAAGAATAAAGCTGGGCAGGCGGGTGGGGGTGGAGGTTGGGTGGGGGTGGGGGTTGGGTGGGGGTGTCTGCACTGATGGAAGCCTGTTTCCACAGACAGGAAAAAAAGACGAAAGATTAAACATGATTTAAAATAAATATACGCACATGTGGCCCAAAGAGATTCATCTGTAGAAATCTGAGGCAAAGCTGGAAAGTCAGATTTAACTTTGACTTTGATCTAAACCCAAGTTTTACTCCGCTAGTCCTGGTTTCAGCTCTTCTAGTCCTGGTTTCAGCTCCGCTAGTCCTGGTTTCAGCTCTTCTAGTCCTGGTTTCAGCTCTTCTAGTCCTGGTTTCAACTCCGCTAGTCCTGGTTTCAGCTCCGCTAGTCCTGGTTTCAGCTCTTCTAGTCCTGGTTTCAGCTCCGCTAGTCCTGGTTTCAGCTCCGCTAGTCCTGGTTTCAGCTCCGCTAGTCCTGGTTTCAGCTCTTCTAGTCCTGGTTTCAGCTCCGCTAGTCCTGGTTTCAACTCCGCTAGTCCTGGTTTCAGCTCCGCTAGTCCTGGTTTCAGCTCCGCTAGTCCTGGTTTCAGCTCTTCTAGTCCTGGTTTCAGCTCCGCTAGTCCTGGTTTCAGCTCTTCTAGTCCTGGTTTCAGCTCTTCTAGTCCTGGTTTCAGCTCTTCTAGTCCTGGTTTCAACTCCGCTAGTCCTGGTTTCAGCTCCGTTAGTCCTGGTTTCAGCTCTTCTAGTCCTGGTTTCAGCTCCGCTAGTCCTGGTTTCAACTCTTCTAGTCCTGGTTTCAGCTCTTCTAGTCCTGGTTTCAGCTCCGCTAGTCCTGGTTTCAACTCCGCTAGTCCTGGTTTCAGCTCCGCTAGTCCTGGTTTCAGCTCTTCTAGTCCTGGTTTCAGCTCCGCTAGTCCTGGTTTCAGCTCCGCTAGTCCTGGTTTAAGCTCTTCTAGTCCTGGTTTCAGCTCTTCTAGTCCTGGTTTCAGCTCCGCTAGTCCTGGTTTCAACTCTTCTAGTCCTGGTTTCAGCTCTTCTAGTCCTGGTTTCAGCTCCGCTAGTCCTGGTTTCAGCTCCGCTAGTCCTGGTTTCAGCTCTTCTAGTCCTGGTTTCAGCTCCGCTAGTCCTGGTTTCAACTCCGCTAGTCCTGGTTTCAGCTCCGCTAGTCCTGGTTTCAGCTCTTCTAGTCCTGGTTTCAACTCCGCTAGTCGTGGTTTCAACTCCGCTTGTCCTGGTTTCAGCTCCGCTAGTCCTGGTTTTAGCTCTTCTAGTCCTGGTTTCAGCTTCGCTAGTCCTGGTTTCAACTCCGCTAGTCCTGGTTTCAGCTCTTCTAGTCCTGGTTTAAGCTCCGCTACTCCTGGTTTCAGCTCCTCTAGTCCTGGTTTCAACTCCGCTAGTCCTGGTTTCAGCTCTTCTAGCCCTGGTTTCAGCTCTTCTAGTCCTGGTTTCAGCTCTTCTAGTCCTGGTTTCAGCTCTTCTAGTCCTGGTTTCAGGTCCGCTAGTACTGGTTTCAACTCCGCTAGTACTGGTTTCAACTCTTCTAGTCTTGGTTTCACCTCTTCTAGTCCTGGTTTCAACTCCGCTAGTCCTGGTTTCAACTCCGCTAGTCCTGGTTTCAACTCCGCTAGTACTGGTTTCAACTCCGCTAGTACTGGTTTCAACTCCGCTAGTCCTGGTTTCACCTCTTATAGTCCTGGTTTCAACTCTTATAGTCCTGGTTTCAACTCCGCTAGTCCTGGTTTCAACTCTTCTAGTCTTGGTGTCACCTCTTCTAGTCCTGGTTTCACCTCTTCTAGTCCTGGTTTCAACTCCGCTAGTCCTGGTTTCACCTCTTATAGTCCTGGTTTCAACTCTTATAGTCCTGGTTTCAACTCTTCTAGTCCTGGTTTCACCTCTTCTAGTCCTGGTTTCACCTCTTCTAGTCCTGGTTTCAACTCCGCTAGTCCTGGTTTCACCTCTTCTAGTCCTGGTTTCACCTCTTCTAGTCCTGGTTTCAACTCTGCTAGTCCTGGTTTCAACTCTGCTAGTCTTGGTTTCACCTCTTCTAGTCCTGGTTTCACCTCTTCTAGTCCTGGTTTCAACTCCGCTAGTCCTGGTTTCTGCTCTTCTAGTCCTGGTTTCAGCTCTGTTAGCCGAATTAATTATTATGACTATAATTTTATTCAAATTACTACTTTATTAATCTCACATACTTTATCATTCCCCGAAGGGGAATGAATTATTGCTGTGTCATGATTTAAGTTTTAACCGCAGGTCTGGATCCGGACCCTAGCGGTCGGTAGAGGAATCGCAGGTCTGGATCCGGACCCTAGTGGTCAGTAGAGGGACCCCAGGTCCGGATCCAGACCCTAGTGGTCGGTAGAGAGACCCCAGGTCCGGATCCAGACCCTAGCGGTCGGTAGAGGAATCGCAGGTCCGGATCCGGACCCTAGTGGTCGGTAGAGGAATCGCAGGTCTGGATCCGGACCCTAGTGGTCAGTAGAGGGACCCCAGGTCCGGATCCAGACCCTAGTGGTCGGTAGAGAGACCCCAGATCCGGATCCAGACCCTAGCGGTCAGTAGAGGAATCGCAGGTCTGGATCCAGACCCTAGTGGTCAGTCAAGGAACCGCAGGTTTCTTATTTCCAGATCCGTTTCCACCTGGAAGATGGAATGTTGCTGCTTGGTTCCAGACAGCTTTCATGTCTGCTGGTTCTGCTTATTTGTCTGTTTTTGGATTAACGTTGGGGGGTTGCTGGTCTCAGTTCCTGCTAACATGGCTCCTCCTCACAGTTTGAGGTAAATGAGGCTTCAAAAACACTTCAGAAAACCTCTGAGTGACATCACAGAGATTTTTTAATAGTCTATAGTTTCAACTCAAAACTGCAGAACTGTTAGTCACACATTACACAAAGTTCCACTTTGATCATAATTAACTTTTTTTTACTTGTATCTTATAGAAATTGAATTTCCATGACATTGTGCACTTGGCATTTATAGAAAACACTATTAATCCTTCAAAGAGTGACATTTTTTGACTTTGGCCTTCGTGTTCTTGCAGGAAGATCTGCGACCCCGGTCTTACCTCATTTGAGCCTGAGGGCCTTGGAAATCTGGTGGAGGGAATGGACTTCCACAGATTTTATTTTGACAATCGTAATACGACAAGTTCTTCTTTTGTTGCTGTTTATAACAGATTTGCAGTGGACTGGGTGAATGTTTGGCGTAAACATCCTGACGTGGTTTTCCTGTCTCCCGTCAGTCCTTTCTAAGAACAGCAAACCCATCCACACCACCATCCTCAACCCTCATGTCCACATGATTGGAGACGACGCAGCCTGCATCGCCTACATCCGCCTGACGCAGTTCGTGGACAGCCAGGGACGTCCTCGCTCCAGCCAGTCGGAGGAGACCAGGGTGTGGCACCGCAGGGACAGCCGGTGGCAGAACGTCCACTTCCACTGCTCAGGAGCTCCTGCTGCGCCGCTGCAGTAATGAGGTACGACGCCCGCGGTGCTGACAGAAGTTACTGCCTTGTTTCATTCTTTAGTTTTCTTTAAAAACATATCAAAAATGATCCAACCATAGTTGTTCCCAGCATTAAACATAAACAATCTCAAATGAACCACAACATACAACCTTTTCCACCTCGCTATTATAATAACAATAATAATAATAATATATTATTATTATAAATCATGTATACTAAGTACCCCTAACTGAGTAATTTCTAGTAATTCCTAGATCCACCTTCAGCTGCAGGAACCCTCACTAGATGTTTCCTGTCTGACTTCATCAGTGTCTCATGGTTCTGGAGGAGTTCTGGTCCGTTCTTTCCAATGTTCCACCAGTTCATTAAGGTTTTTGGACGTTGACTTCTACACAGCTCTATGAAGGTCCCACCACAGCATGTAGACCAGTTTTAGGTCTGGACTAGGACCAACCGTTCATCAGTCTGATGTAGATCTGCGGCTGTGCTTTAGATTATTTCCTGTCACATGAGCCAGTTTCAGATTGCGAGGTGTCCAGACCATCATCCCTCCACCACCGTGCTTGACAGTAGGTCTGACTTGTTTCTGCTGGTTTCCTCCAAACATGGTTCTGGACATGAAGATCAAACATCTCCACATCTGTCCAGAAGACATTAATCCAGAAGTCTGCTGGTTTGTTCAGATGCAGTTTTGTGAACCTCAGTCGTGTTTCCATGTTCTTTTAGATAGAAGACATTTTCTCCTGGAGACTCCACACAAACCGTCCTGCTTCAGTCTTCTTCTAGTTGTGATGTCATGGATTTACCATTTTAATATGCTCAGTGAGGCTGCAGGCTGTGAGATGGACCTCTTGGGTTTTTATTTCATTTCTCTGAGCACTGCATGGTCTGAACTTGGGCTAAATTTGATGGGATGTCAACTCCTGTGAAGAGTCACAACTGTCTTGAATGTTTTGCTCATGCGAATATTCCTTTAAACCATTGAACAGTTAACTCCAAATAGTTTGAAAATGATTTTAAACCTTTTCCAGATTGGCGTGCATAAAAAGTTATTTCTCTGAAACCATTACTGATGTCTTTCCCACTTGGTATTAGTTTACCACACCAGCTTTGGGAAAACTGCCAAACCATCTGCTTGTATAAAGGTCTTAACAGCTGCTAATGATCTGGTCATGACTGATGATGATCACCTGGCTATAACTAACTCTCTTAAATCCTGTGGAAGCAGTGAGGGGAAACTTAGTATTGCCCAAATTACCTTTTTCTTTTTTTCTTGTTTTTGTTTAATAACTGATGATTATGAAGAGCCTCTGTGGCCAGATGGGTTTGTTTCTGTGTTTCTATGTACAGCAGCTCCTCATAAGCGTTTGCTGGTTTTATGTTGGTGTCCAGGCACCGTGAGGATCTGAAGCGGAGCGAGCAGTCGATCCCGGAGCAGGGACCAGCGCTGAGAGAGAGGTGCAGGTGGATGGAGGGCGGGTTTGGGGATCCTGGGACAGCGGTGGTCCTGCTGCACCCACCTCGCTCTTCTCTCTCTACAACCATCGCTGACACCGACGCTGCTGCGAGGAGAGTCGCGTCTTCGGCTGGACGGCGCCGGTCCTTCATCCCGTCAGCCTCTCTGCTGTCGAGGCTTTTCCTTCTCAACGTATTGATCTGTAATCCTCGTGTTGCCATGGCTGCAGTCTATCGTTGTTTCTCTGAACTGTATTTACTGACTGTCTGAACCCTCCGCTCCTCTTTTTCATGGCGAGCATGTGTTCTCGATATTTCCCGTGGCTGTTTCTCTGCACGACTAAGGTTGCCTGTGTGAAACAAACACACCCTCCGGTGGCCGTATTTAATGAAGCGTTTTGTTTTGTTACTCGTTGTTGTTTTGACCCTTTTCCCTCTGGAGTGAAGTGGACCCGGACCGACGCCCCCGTGTGTTTCACCGGACCGTCCGAGCCGCTCCGTAGTCACCGGTGAAACCATGCAGCATGTTTAAAATGTTAAAAATACTTCAGTTGTTCTTAAAGATGCTCAGTGCCGAACATTGCTGACTACCTTTTTAATCACCTTTGACTATGATTACAGTATCTCCCTGTTAATGTACAGTTACAGTCCCATCGTGGTGGTATTTACTTGCATGATATTCCAAGTTAATGAATTGCTAAGTTGGATGTTCTTGTGCATTTGGATTTATTCTCTCTTTGTCGGGCTGAGCTGCTGGTGAGCTTCAAGCTGTGGCCTCTGTTTCCTTGGCTGTGTGAACTCAAGACACTGATTTCTGTGTGAATATGATAAATAGCGTAGTGAGAGTAACGACGGCCTTCTGTGACGGATGTTTGGCCCCGCATCACATTGAAAACGGCTTTTTATTTGGCCATGGCCCAAACAGAATCAACAGCATTCCAACTGGACACTGTTCCGATTTAAGGCGGATTTAAAGGTGGAGTAGGTGACGCTGGCGTCCTTAAACAATGGATCCAATGTGGAAGCAGCCAAAACCACAGTTCCTCTACTGACCACTAGGGTCTGGATCCAGCAGTGAGTCGACCTCCACGTTAGAAATAAATATACTAGTCTAATAAAGTAAAGTCTTTGTCGTTATACTTAGATTACACATCCATGACGGCGATAGGGAGCAAAATGTCTCAAACCACAAACCTGCGTGTAATCAGGGCGTTTAGCAGTCTGGTGTCAACGGTTAGCTGCCGTCGTTTTAGCAACACCTTCGGGGACGCCGGAGCTGTGAATAAAGGGCTAACAGGGCATTATCGTTCTCACTGAAACTGGTTCTGAGCTGGTCTGGACCCGTCTGAGCGATGCTGACCAGATCTCTCAGTTTTAGCTCATGCTAAGCTATGGTGCTAACTAGCATTACTTGCGTTGATTCTGATCAAACCTTGTTTTTTCTTCTCCATACAAGTCTAAGAGAGTCAGTCTTGGTCCAGGTCCCCCAGGACCAGTCAGCCCTGGGAGACCCAGGGGAGGCAGCGGTTCCCCGGTCCAGCGTGATAAGATGGCGGCTGAACGGCAACAACAACTCTGGGTCCGATATTATCTTCATGTTTCACCGCTGTAAACGTTTAGGTGCCTCAAATACAGACTTTGTGTTTTTCATGTTCTAAGAATGATTTAACTACGTGTTAGCAGAATGTAAACGATAAAACAAACTCGTCGCCTACTCCACCTTTAATGCAACGCTAGCGTAGTGGCTAGTTTAGGTGGCTTCACAGCAACATCCTGTCTGCTAATTAGCAGTTTGTATCAATCAGCTGGCCAATCAGAGCAGACTGGGCTTTTTAGGAGGGCGGGCCTTAAAGAGACAGGCCCAGAACCAGAATGTTCCAGACTAAAGGGGAAATGAAATGTACATAAAGGAAATAATATTGTCTTTTTTTGAATGAAGCACTTAAACCTGCTCACGTGACCCCTAAAATAAAAGATCAACCTGTGAATGAGTGTAATGTGGGCTCTTTAAAGACTCTTTGGACCCAGTCCCATTTCTGGCCCATAATGAGTTCACCTGGGGGCGTTCACCTGGGGGCGTTCACCTGGGGGCGTTCACCTGGGGGCGTTCACCTGGGGGCGTTCACCTGGGCTGCTGAGGTCCCAGTTGTCTTCCAGATGAAGGGGGAAGGTTCACAGCTCTCCAAACGAAGACTTTCAGAACACACTTCAAACTGAGGCGTCAGGACAAGGATCAAGGATAAAGCAAGAATGCTTTAACTTTAAAGACCAGTGATTTGTTCATGCTAATGTTACACCATTACTGCTGATTTACACAGTAAACAGTCTTGGGACATTAGTACATCTGACACCCGCCTGACTCAATACTATGATGCAACATGCAGCCACATAAACTCACCACAAACTGGTCTGGTCACCAACAGATGCAAATAAATAAAGACGGAAGTGAAATGACCATATTTGATGTTGGCATTTTGGAAATTGTAACCTGCCATTGTCTAAGTAGCTCAGATGACATCAAAACAACGTCGTGGGGGTGTCCCGTTTTAGAGGGATGTTTGCTCTTAGCCCTCTAGGAGTAGGAGTTGGCTGAAGGGCTAACAAGTAGAAACAGGATTGGGCCTTTAAAGGTGCAACATGCTCAAATGGACGAGTTTCAGTATCTTCAGGTTTCATTCAAGAGTGAACGAAGAAGGGAGTGGAAGACCGGCAGGCGGATCGGTGCAGCATCTTCAGGAATGTGGACTCTGTACCAGTCTGTTGTCATGGAGACAGAGCTGGGCCAAAAGACAGGATTTGTTTATCAGTTGACCAATGTTCCTACCTTCACCTAGGATCACCAGCAGTGGGTAGTGACCAAAAGAATGAGATCATTGAGACAAATGACTGAAATGGGATTCCTCTGCTGGATGGATGGATGGATGGATGGATGGATGGATGGATGGATGAAAGGATGGATGGATGGATGGATGGATAAAAGGATGGATGGATGGATGAAAGGATGGATGGATGGCTGGATGGATGGATGGATGGATGGATGGATGGATGGGTGAAAGGATGGATGGATGAAAGGATGGATGGATGGATGGATGGATGGATGGGTGGATGGATGGGTGGATGGATGAAAAGATGGATGGATGAAAAGATGGATAAAAGGATGGATGGATGGATGGATGGATGGATGGGTGGATGGATGGATGGATGGATGGATGGGTGGATGGATGAAAAGATGGATAAAAGGATGGATGGATGGATGGATGGGTGAAAAGATGGATGAAAGGAAGGATGGATGGGTGAAAAGATGGATGAAAGGATGGATGGATGAAAGGATGGATGGATGGATGGGTGGATGGATGGATGGATGGGTGGGTGGATGGATGAAAAGATGGATAAAAGGATGTATAAAAGGATGGATGGATGGATGGATGGATGAAAGGAAGGATGGATGGATGAAAAGATGGATGAAAGGATGGATAAAAGGATGGATGGATGAAAGGATGAATGGATGGATGGATGAAAGGATGGATGGATGGGTGGATGAAGGGATGGATGGGTGGATGAAGGGATGGATGGGTGGATGGATGGATGAAAGGATGGATGGATGATAAGATGGATAAAAGGATGGATGGATGAAAGGATGGATGGATGGGTGGATGAAGGGATGGATGGGTGGATGAAGGGATGGATGGGTGGATGAAGGGATGGATGGGTGGATGAAGGGATGGATGGGTGGATTGTATGTGTTTTGAAGTCCTATGAGGGACGTGAAATCAATACTTTATTAATGTGAAACACCTAAAAAGTGTCAGAGCCTCCGAGTCATAAGACAAATATATATATTAAACGGTAGAAGACTCTTTAAGGATACCAAGTTTTTTCCAGTAATAGTTTGGTTCTTCTGGAGAGGATTTAGAAACTTCAGATCAAGTTATTGTCTAACTTGGGAGGCATCACCTCTACTTGGTTGGGTTCAGGTTGTTTCCGCTCGGCAGATAATGACGTGATATCAGACTGAACGACTGAATTCACACTCAGAGAGGTTTGAGAACAGGCTGTCATGTTGAGCATCTTCAGTATTTCCTGACAGCTTTGTTTCAACTTTTGAAGTTTTATGAAGTCGTAAAAAAAACCCCAAAGAACACCATCAGTTCAAGGCTTCACATATCAGGACATAAAAATAAAACTGGTCCTTTCGAGGTCTTAAGATGATATACAACCTCTGATCAGCAGCAGCGTGTGAAATGTGATTATTTATTCAACAGAAATGGTGCAAAAACTGCAGAAGGAGTCTGAAAAAGTTGTTAAAACATTTAAAGGGTGCAGGTAAGTAACATCCAGGTGCTGCTGATCATCTTCATTGATGAGTAATCTTTTTCATTGATAAACTGAGTGGAGTGGTGGCCTAGTGGTTACAGCGTGGAGGACCCAGGTTCAGGGCTGCCCACAATGGTAAATCACTGGGGGCCCCTGAGCAAGGCCCTTAACTCCCAATTGCTCCCCGGGGCGCTGGTTCTAGCAGCCCCACTGCTCACTAGTGAAACTAGTTGATGGGTTAAAAGCAGAGACTAATTTCGGTGCATCGTACATACAGCGTGTGCACGATGTCCACACTGCCAAGAGACAAAAAAAAACAAAAAAAACTGATCATCAGCAGTATCCAGACCTCTAGAAAAGCGGATGTTTTGGCTGTTTGCTGGTCTAGAGCATTCAGGTGTGCAATAATGTAATGCCAATAGGGAAAGGCATTAACAATGATCTCAGAGAAGCACTTGTTTCTACCCATTAATATGGAAAGGGTGATAAGGCCACAAAAATATTTGGACATTCAACAGTTAACCATCATTCACAAGGGGAAAACATTTAAGATAAGTTAATCTTTCAGGAGTGGATTTCCCAACAAGTTCACTATAACAAGACTATCTTGTTGATATACATTTAATTATCTGATTTAAGTTGTTCAAACATGATTTGGTTTTTTCTAAGGCTAGGTAAGTGACATCAAAGTCCATCTCTACATTTGAAAGGCCAAGAGGGAAAGACATTAGCACTGGGAAGGGGTCTGGTTGTAGACTCTGTGGAGTCTCTTCCATGGCTGGCTCCACTCTCTCTTAAATCTGTCATTAACAAAACGGCGTCTGATAAGAGTGCTGCCAGAGCTGAAGCCAGGACTAGCAGAGCTCCACTGGGACCGGTGCTCATTTGGCTTCCGGTTACCGGGGTGACACCGTCCTTCACCTCAGGTCTCACAAGACGACTGCAGCTGGCCGCCAATCGCAAGTCTACACTCCGAATGATACATACACTTATATATATATATATAAGTGTATGTATCATGCATGTCTGGATTCAGGCCCTAGTGGTCACTGGAGCACCTGCAGGTCTGGCTCACGACCCTACTGTTCGGTAGAGGAAGAGGTCAGAAGTGGAATTGCATAGACTGTTGGATTTATTTTTGTCCCTTTAAGTGTCCATAGTGAAAGTCAGATTACTGGCTTATACAAGCCGCGGTTACTGATGAAGACACAACAGGTGTCATGAGTCCAGACCACAACTTCTCTCTACAACACAAGCACAAAGAGCCTGCAGCCGGAGCAGCAAGCCTTCCTGTTTTGGCACAATAATTAAGGATTTGGATGTTTTCCTTCACCACAGGTCATGAATTACTCAGAGCGATAGATGTTTACATTGGAGATAAGAGACTTATTAACCTGCTGTAAAAGTGGCCAGTACCAGGAGGACAGAGGTCAACATTTATGACTCTGTTCTGCGTGATGTAAAAGTACAAGAAGCCAAAGTACAAGAGTTCATAAATCACGTTTTATCTGAACAGAAACCACAACACACTGAATCAGCAAAACTGCTTTGATTTGATAAATTTTTCCTGGACTCTTTACTGACTCTAGAAGTAAGTTTTATACCTATGTTTGTTGAAAAAACATAATAAAAATCATTTGATCATACTATTACTTAGTATTATGCAAATAAAACCTCGGATAAACGACAATGACACACCTTTCTTTTACAGTGTCATCTATTTAATATAATCGAAGCTGGAATATGTGGTCAATACTAAGTACCCCCTCACCGCGTCTGTAGGATTTGAGAGGGTAGATAGCGAGCAGGCGCTGCTATTCATCAGTCCGTGATAAACTGATCATCAGCCAAGGTGCAGACCTTAAAAAGCAGATGTTTTGGCAGTTTCAGGTGCGTGTTAACATAAGTCTAAGAGGGTAAGACATCAGCAATGGTGTTTGAGAAGCAGTAATTGCTGCAGATCAGCTTGGAAAGGGTCATATGGACTCACATTTGCCTTCTCTAGCTGGGATGAGGGGACCTGGGTATCTCTGCTTAGGGTGCTGCCCTAAAAAACAAAATTTAGAGAAGTGGAAATGGATGGATGGAAGACTACTGTGTCAGTCCTGATCTTACAGAATTTCTGAATTGTGGATGCAGACGTTTGTGTGTGATTCTCTCTTCTGCTCAGAGATCCAGACTGGTACCAGATGAGGAAGTCGCACAAGTCACCCATCACCTGAAGAGTCTTGCTGCTTGTCTGTTTCCTTCAGCATCACATGGACTTAATCAGCATCGCTGACGCTAGATTAACAGGAATTAACATAAAAGAAGCTGCCAGCAGGACGCAGAGATCCAGCCTGTTTGGACACAAGTTAACGAGCTCAAAGGTTCGATAGAGGACTTTAGTTCTGTTTGTACAGGGCTTTTAAATCCCCATGCTCCCACTATTGGACCGGATCCCTTAAATCAGCAGAGGTATTATTAATTAACTCCATAATCAGTGCAGCTGCAGCTTCCCTCCGACATCAGCTGATCCTCCATCTCCTGGGATCAGCTGGCTCTCCCTGGCAGCGTTCAGCTGACTCCCAACTCCTTCATCACTTCCGTAACTTTCATTTTACACTATTTGACATCCTGTTATCACCTTTTTGTGACCTAAATTACCTTTTTATTTAGGTATGAATGACTACACATGTGAGAAGCAGCTAATAAGAAAGCAGCTAAAACTCAAGTCTGACGCGCTTTCAAACTTTGTGTCCCACAAAAACAGATAAAACCGAACAAACAGGCACTTCGGTCTGGGATCAGTTCTTTCAGTTCAGTTCTGACGCAGCTTCGGTGACGTCAGTCAGATCCGCAGCACTCATTGGTGATTAGAGGCGAGCCCGAGCGGCCACCCCGCGCGCGCTCCGCCGTTCACTGCTCGTTCACAACGACCGCGGTGCGGAGGAGGGAACGCGCGCCGACAGAACCGGCAACGAGAACCAGAACCGGCGAGAAAGCGAACCGGGTGGAAACACAAGTTTAACTGTGGAACTCTGGAACTGAAAAGAGTTTAACTGACTGCGCGTGAGACCGACATTTATTTTGTGAGTTACTGTAAAAGTTACTGTACTCTTGTCTCTGTGACGTCACTTTACGGTTTGTTTGGATATTAAATGCAGGTTTAAAAGTCAGGTTCTAAGTTATAAAGCTGAGGTTGAATTTTAACCTTAGAAATCTAACATGCAGGTCTGGTGACACATTTATAATTATAGTAACATTAGTATTATTTATAAGCGGGGGGGGGGGGGGCAGAAATTCAGATGTATACATTTCTGGGTTTTTTCAGAAATTGTGACTTATGTCAAAACGAAAACTCAGAAATTCCAAATTTACTAGAAGACAATTTCAAACAATTTAACTTAATGAACTCAGAAATTTGGCAGAAAACATAAAGTGAATATCTGAACCATGAATTAAGTTCAGCCAAACACTCAAATGTTCTTGTCTAGATGGAGGGGCCATTTAATTCTCCCCAAAAATGCTTCATTTTGAGCTGATCTGAAAGTTTGGGCGCCCTCAAGTGGCTGCAGGGCTGCTGATGAGGAGAGCTTTTGGTAAATAATGTTTACATGTAGGGTCAGCTGGAATCATCAGCGAGTCGGGAGAAGAATCAGGATCTTCACGAGGACCTGAGGACTTTGGAGGTGTCTCCTCATAGTGCTGCTTCATTCTCCTTCCAAGAAGAGGACGGCGGGAGCTGTGCTGACCTGCAGCCATGCATCGTTTAAGGACTACGGTGGCGAGGCTTCGGCCTGCAACGGCTGCACAGACGGCCCAGAGCTGGTCACGGACCAGACTGTCAGAGAGGGCAAGGACGTTTCAGCCGGCGAGGCACCTGAACGCTTCGGTGGCCTCTGAGCCCTTTCTGAACGGCACCAGCTCCAACTATGTGGAGGAGATGTACTACGCCTGGCTGGAGAACCCCAGGAATGTTCACAAGGTACGATGACCGTGACAGACGCCTGCGTTTCACTGGAACCACGTTCATGCTTCATTTTCATACGTTTGTACACTGGTCTGTCCTTTGTGTATGTGCGGTTGCTAAGCAACACATCCACCAGGGGGCAGTGACTAGTCACCTGATATCAGCAAACATGGCGACTGTTTTATTTACGCAATTTCTGAGTTGAAGGAAGCAAAAACAAAGTCAGAATACAAACGGAGTTATTTTATTTCATTTCAGCCACGAGTGAAATCGCTGACGAACTTAGTTTTTAATACTTTGGGATTTTCTCATGTTTAAGGGTCGACTCGATGCTGCCCTCATTACTTCCAGTGGCGTTGCTCCATCTCTAATAAACGTGTAGAAGATGTGCAAAAAGACAGATGAAATCAGCGCAGGATACCGGAGACGGCTCCGTCTGTGCGTTCCCACCGTAAAACGCTGTTAGCTGAATATACAGTCAGATCTGTAATACCGTGCTTTCTGTGTAAAAACAATAAAAGTAGTCTGAAACGTCACGTAAACGCTGGACAGGTGGTGCTTCTGATGTGCCTTCGTCACGAGCAACCAATCACATTGCTGGACAAATTACCTGCGGACGGTCCCGCCCCCACGATGCACAGAGCCAACGCTTCAGTTTGGTAAAACGTGACGTCAGACGACAGCAGATGGTTCCTTCAGCGGCAGGAACCCTCAGCAGATGTTTCTTTCAGCGGCAGGAACCCTCAGCAGATGTTTCCCTCAGCGACAGGAACCCTCAGCAGATGTTTCCCTCAGCGGCAGGAACCCTCAGTAGATGTTTCCCTCAGCGGCAGGAACCCTCAGCAGATGTTTCCTTCAGCGGCAGGAACCCTCAGCAGATGTTTTCTTCAGCGGCAGGAACCCTCAGCAGATGTTTCCTTCAGCGGCAGGAACCCTCAGCAGATGTTTCCTTCAGCGGCAGGAACCCTCAGCAGATGTTTCCCTCAGCGGCAGGAACCCTCAGCAGATGTTTCCCTCAGCGGCAGGAACCCTCAGCAGATGTTTCCCTCAGTGGCAGGAACCCTCAGCAGATGTTTCCCTCAGCGGCAGGAACCCTCAGCAGATGTTTCCCTCAGTGGCAGGAACCCTCAGCAGATGTTTCCCTCAGCGGCAGGAACCCTCAGCAGATGTTTTCTTCAGCGGCAGGAACCCTCAGTAGATGTTTCCTTCAGCAGCAGGAACCCTCAGCAGATGGTTCCTTCAGCGGCAGGAACCCTCAGCAGATGTTTCCCTCAGCGGCAGGAACCCTCAGCAGATGTTTCCTTCAGCGGCAGGAACCCTCAGCAGATGTTTCCCTCAGCGGCAGGAACCCTCAGCAGATGTTTCCCTCAGCGGCAGGAACCCTCAGCAGATGTTTCCCTCAGCGGCAGGAACCCTCAGCAGATGTTTCCTTCAGCGGCAGGAACCCTCAGCAGATGTTTCTTCAGCGGCAGGAACTCTCAGCAGATGTTTCTTCAGCGGCAGGAACCCTCAGAAGATGTTTCCCTCAGCGGCAGGAACCCTCAGAAGATGTTTCCCTCAGCGACAGGAACCCTCAGCAGATGTTTCCTGTCTGACTTCATCAGTGTCTCCTGGTTCTGGAGGAGTTCTGATGTGTTCTTCTTTCCAATGTTGCTTCAGCTCATTGAGGTTTTTGGACGTTGACTTTTTCGCAGCTCTCTGAAGGTCCCACCACAGCATCTCAACCAGGTTCAGGTCTGGACTTGGACCAGGTCCTTCCAACTTGAATCTTTTATTGTTCATATTTCTGATGCTGAATTGTGTTTGGGACCATTTCCTGTCACATGACCCAGGTTCAGCCAAGCTTTATTCTGGTCTACAGAGGAGTTCATGGTTGATTTCTGTGTCCAGGTCCTGTGGCTATAAAAACATCTTCATATCATCACTCTTCCACCACCGTGCTTGTCAGTGAGCAGGATTTTTCCCGTGAGGAACTTGAGATGCCCACCTCAGTCGAGGTTCACGCCTCCTCAAGCTTCTGAGAACACAGGGGTGTTTGTTTCCTGCGTGGACGAGTGTTTCCAAACAAGTTTGAACTTGGTGTAGTTGTAGTCACCGCCCCGGTGATGAGATAGTGGCGTTGTCCACACATCACACAAAACTCCTGAAGAAGAAGACCGTGGGTTCATCTAGCTGGTGCACGTGTCTGGTGACGTTCAGACCGCTGGAAACAGATAAATACGTCCTGCAATCTGATGATTTTTATTATGTTTTAAAAATAAAAAGTCAGGACAGGAAGAGGAGGTACCTTCTAAACGTGACCTTAACTGTGCTGTAGATAGTAAATAACTTGGTGAACCTGAGTGGCCCTTCACCCTCCTGACGTGGTCCAGGTAGATGTCCAGAACGTTGCCGGGCAAAGGTCACGCAAGCGCACGCTCGTCCCTGCGCTAGAGACGCGTAACACGGCCAGGAGAACGTCTCATGAAGCCAACGTTTGGAATTCAGTTTATCGATCCCACGAAGAAAACTGAGTCATGTTGCAACGAGAACTTTGAGGTTAAAGGCTGATCCGACAAACAAAAGTAAAATCAGTCCTACGAACCGTTTTTCATTTGAAGGTTGAAACCTGCTGACAAAACTGAACAAAGTTATGACTTTACACCTCCTGGGATCTGTTTTAGGACCTTTATACTTTTACTTTACTTATTAATCCATTAAATCTTTCAGTTTCATAAGAAAAATGTCAATAAAGTCAGAATGCAGCGACATTGTCATGACATTGTGTCTGAACTGCAACTGAAAACACGTCAGACGTTTAAAACGAGACTTTATTTCCTCTTCTTGAATTTGAAAGCAGCAACACGTCTCAGAGAGGTTTGGACACAAACGCTGGAAAAGTTAGTGGTATTTAAAAGAAACACATCTGGAAACTAATTCTGCTCATTTTCAACAAGTTGGTGACATGGCAGAGTTTTCATTTTTATTTAAACACTTTCAGATCCGCGACCAGAAGCCTCATCATTTCACACGTCTCCAGACACATTCACATTCATGGTCTGAAAGTCTGCTTCCATCCTCCGGGTGGTCAGAGTAAACGGCACGTGGGCGAGCGTATCTGAAACTTTAAACTTTGCTTTGGTGTTTCGAGCAGAGCGGCGTCAGAGGCGGTCGAAGAGCCGATAAACATCAGAGACGAGGTTAACCAGGTTGGAGCAGGGTTGTGTCACCGGAACGGTTCAAACACACACCAGGACGTGGTTTCCAGCAGAAGACTGAACTCACACTTCTGTGGAGGGTGAAGGACATGTTCTACAGACGAGTTGACAAACGTTAATCTCCTCACGCGCCTCAGCGCAGCGGTTAAATCGTTATGTCACACTGTCACCTGTGTGATGATACAACTCTGACCTTAAAAGCCTCTCATGGCAGTAATCTAATTACTCTCCTCTCTGATTAGAAACTTAGATGGATAGTTGACCCGTAGAGGGAGGTCAGCGCTGGTGCGAAGGCTGTCCACAGAACGAAACATCTCAACAACTCAGTGGTGCCATGCAGGGATGCTTCAAATGGCTCTTGACCAGAATCGGACAATTTTCATCTGGTTCAGATCAGTTCAGTAATACTGGAATGGAAAACCTCACGGATCTTCTCAATCCCACCTACACGTCCTCCACGGAGGAACAGGAGTCTGTGGGTTTAAAAGCGCCACAGCTGGATGACGTCCACCCTCAGTTCCTCAAGGTTCTGGATGTTGTGGGGCTGCTTCATGGACATCAGGGGCAATGCCTTTGGCCTGCCACACTGGGGTGGTGGCTCTTTTTGTAAGAAGGTGTTCCAGGTTCCTCGATGGTAAGGTCTACGCAGAGGTGCTGGAGAAGAGAGTCTGGTTGATAGTTGAACCTCAGAGTCAGGGGAACAATCTGGGTTCTGTCCTGGTTGTGGAGCACTGGACCAGGATATCTATTCCTCCACTCGGGTCCGGGAGGGAGCAGAGGAGTTTACCCAGAAGGTACCTATGTGTTTAGTTGACCTGGAGAGATGATTTTGTTCTCTGGGCGGTGCTCCAGGAGTATGAGGTACCGGGTCTGTTGCTGCGAGCTATCCGGTCCCTGTCCAAATGTGTATATATATATATATATATATATATATATATATATATATATATATATATATATATATATATATATATATATATATATATATATATATATATATATATATATATATATATATATATATATATATTGGATCCATAAGTCTGGATGTTCTCCTGATCTGCAGGTTTGAACGTGTTGAGTAACGGACCTCTTCTTCTCCATGCAGTCCTGGGATGTATTTTTCCGGAACGCCAACGCCGGCGCTCCACCTGGAGCAGCCTACCAGAGCCCTCCACCTTTCGGTGGTCTTCCTGAGGGGCTGAACCGAGTCCAGGCCCCAGTGGGGGCTCAGCCCAACGTGGACAAGCTGGTGAAGGATCATCTGGCAGTGCAGTCACTGATTCGAGCTTACCAGGTAAACCCCGAGCACGCCGCCTCTGTTCTCTGGCGACACTGACTGCGTGATCACATGACAATATAAAGATATATAATGTCGTGTCCTGTCAGAACCAGATGTCCTCCAGCATCACGACTCCACCTACTCCAACGTGTTTAAGAGTGAACACCTCGTCCTCGATGACTTCCCTCCACCAAAACTCCCGTTTTTACTGCCTCCTTCTTGATCTCCACGATCTCTCCTTGAACTCTCCTCATCAGATCCTAATCCAAACCTTAGTTGATCATTAGAAAGTGCAGTCAGCTGCTCCTCTTGTAAACGACGTTCCCGTTGTCATGGCTACGCCCCGTCGCCAATAACAAACCCTCTGAAAAAGCTCCCTCAAAAATATTTGATTTGATTCAGTATATCTTTATTTGTAAAGCACTTTTAAACAACCAGGGTCGACCAAAAAATAATCATAAAAAAACAAAAACTTAGAAAATAAAAATATTCCAATAAAAATCTAATAGGAATAAAAGAGTAAAAGGTGTTCAGTTTGATCTGAGCAGAGGCGGGTCAGTGACTCGGGGGCAGCGCGGTCCAGAGGTCGGGACCAGCGAGGGCAGAAGAACATCAGCCCACGTTCCCACCCACGTTCCCACCCCCATCCGTGGAACCTCCAACAGGCGTCGGGATGCTGAACACAAAGTTCTGCCAGTTCTACGGAACCTTAAAACTTAATTTATGATTTCACTGAGTTTTATTTTATTATTATTTGTAATAATAATATAGTAATTATTTATTTATTTGTACCCTACTTTGTTTAGTTCTGTGTGCACGCGTGCGATCCTAAAAACCAGATGAATGTAAATTGTAATTATAAAGAAAAATATATAGGTGTGTGCACGTTGGGTACAGATTTATCTTATAGATTTATTATCAAGTGATTCTGTATGTTCAAATGTGTGTTCATGTATATTTATTTATAGATTGATACTGGTGTTAATGTCGTTATGCTTCACAGTGTTTTTGACGTGTCTGGAATGAACCAATCAAACGAAGCCCTTAAAGCAGCTCTGATCTGTCGTCTCTGCAGGTTCGAGGGCATCACATAGCCAAGCTGGACCCTCTGGGCATCAGCTGCGTGGACTTCGACGACGCGCCGTGCACAGTTGGTTTCCAGAACGTCGGTGAGGAAAGGACCTCGCTGCACATTTTCATTTCCCTCCCCGTTTCCTGCCGCTCCTCCTCCAGTCAGTTCATTCGGTGCTGATGTAGCTGATCTGCAGATATTTATTGAACTAAACAGCTCGTAGATCTGGTAGAACTGGAAGCAGCGGTTTCCTGTCGGACCATATGAGTCTGTCACATGGTTGAGGAGGAATTTCCGTCTGTTCTTCACTTCATTGATGTTTGGAGTCATTTCTAAACCTCAGGTGCACAAATCAGGTGCACAGATCAGGTGCACAGATCAGGTGCACAAATCAGGTGCACAGATCAGGTGCACAGATCAGGTGCACAGATCAGGTGCACAGATCAGGTGCACAGATCATGTGCACAGATCAGGTGCACAGATCAGGTGCACAGATCAGGTGCACAGATCAGGTGCACAGATCAGGTGCACAGATCAGGTGCACAGATCAGGTGCACAGATCTCACTGAGAGTTGAACCAAACAGCAGCACGGTGAGGAAAAGGTTCACGTTGCTGTTGGGAAACCTGCTGAACGTCATTTACAGAATTACATCCTTGCTTCTACGTGCTAGAGCAACGTGATTGACACGGTTGTTGATGAAAATGTCCCACGTGGTGAAGCTGACGGGTCCGGGACTGGTTTCATGGTGCGTCTGGAATGACAGCAGAGGGAGGGGAGCAGAATGTGGAGACTACTTCACAGCAGTACGACGAGCGCATGAAGGAATGTCCCATGTTCACACGGTTATGGAAAGACAGAAAAAAAAAAAGCCTCTGACCTCGCTGCCTCCACTGACTCTGATGTGTCTGAGCAGGTTGAGATGATCCGTTTGTCTGCTCTTCATGCAGGGAATCTGCTGAGCATGGGTGACAGTGAAAGGCTTCTCGCTCCAGTCATGGAAACCAGGATCCATCAACACCCTGGAGAGAGCAGCCACTGTTTAACCCACAGCAGACCATTTCACCACATTACTGTCCTTCATAAGAAATCTGAAGAGACGTTTCTTAGTCTCGGGGCCTCAAGCGTCAGTACCCGACGGTGCTGCATGACTGTAACCTGAAGTAAAAGCAGAAAGACATTTCATACGTTCCTGACACGTTTTGTGCTCCAGCTCACCTGCAGATGTTTTTGTGCCTGTCAAAGGTCGTACTTGCCCCGCAGGTAATCTGACCAGCTGAGTAAAGGTAGTCACGCGTTGTAGATTATTACAGGTTACTACTGCAGGCTGTTAATGATTTTCTGACCCCAAAAAACAAACAAAAAAAGAAAAACAAGGAGAAAATCCTAAGTACCTCCAGGATTCTTTCGCTTGTAGAGCCACAGGAACCCTCAGAGGTTTTTGGACCTTCACTTCTACACAGATCTCTGAAGGTCCCACCAGCATCTCAACCAGGTTCAGATCACAGTTGTCTCTAGAAGACCCTGGTCTACAGAGGAGTTCATGGTCCACTCAGAGACTGACTGGTGTCCAGGTCCAGACCATCATCCCATCCCTGTGATGGACTTGACCATCTAACCTGATCTGACCACTCCTGGCAGGAGAACTAATAGTCTTGACTGTGTTTTTTGTTTTCTATTTGTGAGTAATCCTTCTCGCTGTAGAAGGATGAAGTCCAGATAGTTTGGACATGTGGTTTGGAATTGACCACGTGGGTTTTCTCTTCTTTTCTGGCATCATTTTTGTTGTATTTTCCTAAATCTAAGACCCATGTTTTTGTTTCGGAGCGTCTCTGGACATGTTAACGACTCGTTTCAGTCATTTCCGTCTGCTCAGTCATCACGTTTCTTCGTGGCCTAATAAGTCAGATGTACTCTGACATGTGGACGTTGTTTCGGAACAGACCGTACAGACCGTACAGACGGTTCCCTGCGAGATAAGACTACATGCTTTATGATGTGGCTGTCGTTGATAAGCTGAGAGAGCGTGTTTGCACGCTGATGTCAGCGGTTTTCTCAGAGGCGCCTCGCAGGGCTGCCGGGCCTCTCTGCTCTCACTTTTACTCAAGTCTCAGTACGTTGGACTCATCGGTTGTTCCAGAACCCACTGATTCATCCCACAGAAGTCCAGTTTGTTCCTGAACATGTGCTGGTGTCCTTATCATAGTTGACAGCTAGTTAGAGTTTGTGACGAAGCCAGATAAGGAAACGTGCTTCCTGCCGGTGAACACACACTGTCATCGCTATTGACGGCAGAGGCGTGTGGTCCATAATTACCCAGCTGTGAAGTGTGTGTGTGCTGTGTGTTTTCTGTGGTGTTATGAATGCTTGTCTTTGTGCTCGATGAAAAGGTTGGGCCTCACAAAGACCAGGTGATTGTTGCAACCTGGACTTGGATGTTTCCATGGTTACTAGTGGTATTGTTCACTTCCAATGAGAGGTTCACTGAGGTCGAAGACCAGGTCACTGACGGGGTCCGAACCTGCCCAGAAAGAAGCTTTGAGAAGCTCTGTTGTAAATTTAATCTGCCGCTTGTGTCGTTGTGAACAAGCGCCGACGTTCTGGGTCGCCGCAAACCAGTCTAGTCTGGACCCAGACCTGCAGGTCCTCTACCGACCACAAGTCTGGACCCAGACCTGCAGGTCCTCCGCCGACCACTAGTCTGGACCCAGACCTGCAGGTCCTCCGCCGACCTCTAGTCTAGACCCAGACCTGCAGGTCCTCCGCCGACCACTAGTCTGGACCCAGACCTGCAGGTCCTCTACCGACCACTAGTCTAGACCCAGACCTGCAGGTCCTCTTCAGACCACTAGTCTGGACCCAGACCTGCAGGTCCTCTTCTGACCACTAGTCTAGACCCAGACCTGCAGGTCCTCTACCAACCACTAGTCTAGACCCAGACCTGCAGGTCCTCTTCAGACCACTAGTCTGGACCCAGACCTGCAGGTCCTCTTCTGACCACTAGTCGGCTGTTGACAGAAGTTGCCGGACCTTTTTCAGCAGGCTGACTCGGAGTGTCAGGGTCCTGATAAGAAAGGTCAGAATCTTTGAGAATGTTCAATAATCAATAATGTTCAATTAATCCCTAAAGTGAAATTATGGAGCTCATTTGCATTGAAATACGGGAGACAAATGACATGAATGTGTTTCTCTAAGAATTTAAAGAATGGCAGTCTGGTTGAGTTCGTTTGAAGCTGGGCCCCGGTGGTGATTCAAGGAACTGCAGGTTCCCACACTTCTGAGAGGTGTTTTCCACCTGCGTTCTCGCTTCACCTTATACACACGGACCTTGTTAGTACCCCTCCCAAAGAAGAACTCAATGGTCACAGAAATAACGTGAAACTGACAAAGATTATGATGAAATTTACTAAAAAATGTTCAACAGAATCACTAAAAAATGAACGAATGTAACTGTCTTGGACAAATTAGATGGAAAAAGAGCGTCACGGTCTCTAGTTTTATTAGTTTTTTTAAATGATTTTAAAGAACCAGTCTGATTTTAGTGACCATTGTAGGTTTTCTTTCTTTAACAGAAGAACATCATTTTTTTAATTTCATTGTTTTTTTCCGGATTTTAAACTCTTTTACTTTTTAGTGCATTTTTAATGTGTTTTTTTATGTAAAGCACTTTGAAATATTCTAAACACATAAACTTGCAGGATGTTGTCCTGTCACGTCTCTGCAGGTCTGTACGGTCTGGCTGACAGCGACCTGGACAAGGTCTTCCGGCTGCCCACCACCACCTTCATTGGTGGCAGCGAGACCGCGTTGCCTCTCAGAGAGATTATCCGTCGTCTTGAGGTAAAAGAAAACCCAAAATAAAAACTTTCTTGGTTATTATTGGATATATGGAAAGACTCGTTGCTGCTGCTTGCATGAAACCTGCTCCTGGCTCGTGGTTTCTGTCTGCGTCCGGGTCAGCCCACAGTTTAGGTATTCAGGTATTCAGGAGGGGTGTGACGGGGTCTCCTGGACTTGCTGGACCTACCGTACCATATTTCCAACAAAGTTAGGACACTGTAAAACGTCAATAAAAGAAAGAGGAATGTTGCCCCGTTCTGGTCTGGAGGACTGGAGCTGCTCAACAGTCCGGGATGCTCTTCGTCATGTTTTTCCTTTCAGGATGCTCCAGATGTTCCAAATGTTTCCTGTTGTTTGAAGGTCTGGACTGCAGGCAGACCAGTTCAGAACCTGGACTCGTCCCCTCTGCAGCCATGCTGTTGTGATGGATGCAGTATGTGCACGATGCAAGACCTTCTCTGAAGAAGACGTCTGGGTGGGAGCAGATGTTGCTCTGAAAGCTGCATATACCTTTCAGCATTCATGTTTCCGTCCAGATGTTCCAGCTGTCCATTCCATAGACACTAATACACGTCCAGACCTTTAGAGATGCAGGACTGAGTGCTGATAAGAAGCTAGATGGTCCCTCGACTCTTTAGTGTGGAGGACGAGGTGTTTGTGGTGTAGTGGAAATATTTCATCTCTTCCCCTCCTGTGTTTTCCTGGAACCAGGACAGGTCCTGTTTGACTGTTCACACCACCTCAAACCGATCTTCTTGTCTCCTAGATGGCCTACTGTCAGCACATCGGGGTAGAGTTCATGTTCATTAATGACGTGGAGCAGTGCCAGTGGATCCGGCAGAAGTTTGAGACCCCCGGCGTCATGCAGTTCACTTTGGAGGAGAAAAGGACTCTGCTGGGCCGGATGATCAGATCCACCAGGTCAGTATCCGACTCCAGACTGGTGTCTGAGAGGGTTCACGTCTGCTTCTGCGCTAGATTGTGAAACATCAGTGCTGTTGACAGGTTTGAAGAGTTTCTCCAGAAGAAGTGGTCTTCAGAGAAACGTTTTGGCCTGGAAGGTTGTGAGTCACTCGTCCCGGCCCTGAAGACCATCATCGACAAGTCCAGTCAGTGTGGCGTGGAGAGCGTGATCATGGGAATGCCTCACAGGTACAGAAACCCACAGAGCAGCTCCACCTGCATGTCCTCTTGAACTGAGCAGAGGCTGCCAGCTGGCCTGTTGATCTCTGGAGATAGAGACCCCCTTGGTGAAATGTCCTTCCTCTTCCCGACTCTCCAGAGGCAGGTTGAACGTCCTGGCCAACGTGATCCGGAAGGAGCTGGAGCAAATCTTCTGCCAGTTCGACTCCAAGCTGGAGGCTGCAGATGAGGTTGGAACATCATCTAGATCTGAGCAGGTTTTCATGAAACGGTCTGTTGCGACTTTAACCGTCGCGCTGATGTTAGTTCCTCTTGTCCCGATGCATCTTTGTTTTTTGTGTTTTTTAAACGTTGTCTGTAAGAAGCACTCGGCTTCAACCTGTTACCGCCTGCTTCCAGGGTTCTGGTGATGTGAAATATCACTTGGGGATGTACCACAGGAGGATGAACCGGGTCAGCGACAGGTACATCACCATGTCCCTTATGGCGAACCCGTCCCACCTGGAGGCCGTGGACCCGGTGGTCCAGGGGAAGACCAAAGCTGAGCAGTTCTACTCTGGAGACGTCGAGGGGAAGAGGGTAAACCGACTCAGGCGTTTGTGCAGTTATTCAGCTTCTCTGGTTGTTTTGTTAACGTGTTTTTAATCCTCGTTCTGCAGGTGATGTCTGTTCTGCTTCACGGTGATGCTGCGTTTGCAGGCCAGGGCGTCGTGTACGAGACCTTCCACCTGTCAGACCTGCCGTCCTACACCACCCACGGCACCATACATGTGGTGGTAAACAACCAGGTACTCTATTTGAAACTTTAATCAACAGATACATAAAGCAGCCACGCAGACATCCAGATGACCGGGTTTAAATATACTCTGTTCTCCACATCAGTACTTTGTAGGTCTGATCTAGTTTCAGACTCCAGCTGTGAGTTGAGTCTGATCTTCACATCTCCAGCAGCTTCATGCCTGATTCTTCCTCCTGTCCACACAGATCGGGTTCACCACCGATCCCCGGATGGCCCGCTCGTCTCCTTACCCGACAGACATCGCTCGAGTGGTCAACGCGCCCATCTTTCACGTCAACGCAGACGACCCTGAGGCCGTGATGTATGTGTGCGGCGTGGCAGCCGAGTGGAGGAACACGTTCCATAAAGACGTGGTCGTAGATCTGGTAGGTAGAAGGGAGCGGTTCTGCTGCGTATCCGGGAACGTAGGATGATCCGGATCCTGACTGAAAGAAGAACCAGTTTCATAGCAGATGGTGAAGGAAACGTCTTCAAAAGGACTCTCCCACTGTCATAGTTGGTTAGACTGGAATCGGAGTGGAAAAGCTTTATTAAGGGCACAGATACGATCCACAGCACAAACGATAAACTAAAGTAAAAACAGACATAATCCACATAGACTAAGACGCAGCGATTCCACGTCCTAGAAAAGACCCTGAGCGACCGCAGCGCGGCGTTTGTCAGCGCTGATATCACGCCGTTTGTAGAATCTGATATCCTGCGGCAGGTCGACATTAACGAACATTTGACTTGCACTGCTCCATCGTGGCTCCTGCAGCAGCCTCGCTGCTTCGTTATCCGCTACATTAGGTGTTAGTACAGGAGCCGACGCAGAATGACGCCGTTTCACAAACACTGGCGAGCTAACCAGAAAAAACGGATTCTCTCAGAGTTTTGGGGGGAAGCATCAATGAAACACGTAAAAATGATGGCATTAAGCCTGTTATACAACTCTAAGATCTCCGTTAAGACATAAATGCACACATCTGTGCCATGTTCAGACAAGTGCCAAGACCAACATCTCCATCTTCTTCAGCATGGCCTTCTGAGGACTTTAGATCAAACAACTTCTACCAGAGGATCTAAAAGGGAGTCGGGTTTGCAGAACGTTTCTGTAACAACGGCGCCTGCTGGACTTCTGACGTGTGACATCATCACAGATGCGTCTGAAACCATCTGAACTCTGTCTTTAGGTGTGTTACAGAAGAAACGGCCATAATGAAATCGACGAGCCCATGTTCACCCAGCCGCTGATGTACAAGCAGGTCAGGAAGCAGAAACCAGTCCTGCAGACGTTCGCAGAGAAACTCGTCGCTGAGGGAGTCGTCACCACGCAGGACTACGAGGTGCAGCTGCCGTTTGATCTGAATGACGACGCCGACACGTCAATGAAACATCAATGAAAGACATTTATTGTCATTTTCAACGAGATTACTATTAAAATTTAACATGAAGCAAAAAATATATAATTTGATCCCTCAAAAGAAAACATCTGCATAATTATTACTGGACTACTATAGATGTTGACGATCAGTTAATCAATGTTGACGATCAGTTCATCGATGTCGGTGATCAGGTCATCGATGTCGGTGATCAGTTCATCCATGTCGGTGATCAGTTCATCGATGTCGGTGATCAGTTCATCCATGTCGGTGATCAGTTCATCCATGTCGGTGATCAGTTCATCGATGTCGGTGATCAGTTCATCCATGTCGGTGATCAGTTCATCCATGTCGGTGATCAGTTCATCCATGTCGGTGATCAGTTTATCGATGTCGGTGATCAGCAGCTCCTGTCTGGAAGCAGTCAGGCTTTACTTCATTTTTGAGACTTTAGTCGTCGTTTTCTCATCTTTAAACTCGATCTGCTTTTCTTTCAGGAGAAAGTAGTGAGTTACGACAAAATCTGCGAGGAGGCTTACGCTCGCTCCAAAGATGAGAAGATCCTCCACATCAAGCACTGGCTGGACTCCCCCTGGCCGGGTACCCGCCCAGCCTTACTAGTGTTGTAGTTTAGTTTGTATCCTGTTTGATGTTTACATGAATATATCTGGATTTTTACTAACAGATCGAGGCGTTCTCATTGGTCTGGCAGGGAAATAAAATCAGAAAACAGAATATTTTACAATCTTTTATTCTTGTAGGTTTCTTCACTGTGGACGGTCAACCCAAAACCATGAGCTGCCCTTCGACCGGCATCAGCGAAGAAGAACTCGAGCACATCGGACACATCGCTGCCTCCGTCCCCGTAGAGGATTTTACGATACACGGAGGTGGCCGCCATCCTCCTCTTCCTCACTTTCTGGTGACCCTCTGATCAGCTGTGGGTTCTGTTAAACCACCTGTGTACCTGTGTGTTGATGCTGCAGGGCTGAGTCGCATCCTGAAGGGTCGGGCGAACATGGTGGACCAGCGGCTGTGTGACTGGGCTCTCGGGGAGTACATGGCCTTCGGCTCGCTGCTCAAACAGGGCGTTCATGTGCGTCTCAGTGGACAGGATGTGGAGAGAGGCACTTTCAGGTAAAGCAGTCAAACAGGATGACAAGGTCTTCTCTAAGACCATGGCTAATGTCATTCCCTGTTGGCATTACGTTAATGATGATGCCGATCAGTTCACCAATAATGATAATCAACGTGTTTTTGGTGATTGCTTCACAGCCATCGACACCACGTTCTTCATGACCAGAACGTGGATAAGAGAACTTGCATCCCCATGAACCACGTGTCTTCTGATCAGGCTCCGTACACCGTCTGCAACAGCTCGCTGTCCGAGTACGGCGTCCTGGGTGAGCTTCAACCACACCGAAGCCCTCAGAGGTTGGAACCTTTGGGTCGTCCTGCTGTTGCCTCTTAGATGTCCTCATGCGGTTTCATTTCTCTACGTGCAGGATTTGAGCTGGGATTCGCCATGGCCAGTCCCAACGCTCTGGTTCTGTGGGAGGCCCAGTTCGGAGACTTCCACAACACGGCTCAGTGCATCATCGACCAGTTCATCAGCTCGGGCCAGGCCAAGTGGGTCAGACACAACGGCATCGTGCTGCTGCTTCCTCACGGGATGGAGGGGATGGTAGGTGAAACCTTCATGCTGCGACGCCGTCACGTGGTCACAGGCAGCAGCTGCCTTCTCCTCATGTCCTGATTTTATCGTTCCTGACCGATTTTCATCGGAATACACCCTCAAAGCTAACTGCGCTTTATTCCTGAAACATAAAACATTTCCTTTAAAGACAGTTTGTGCATATAAAACACTTTCTTGGAATAAAACGATTAAAACATACTTTTTACCAACATGGTAATAAACTTAAGGACTTTGTGTGTTTTGTGCGGTTTGTCAGTGTTGTTACCGATGTCCGCCACAGGGGGAGACAGAGAGCAAAACAAAGGCCTCATTTACAAAGTTCTGATCGGTTTGATTCGTGTTCGTCTTTCAGGGTCCAGAGCACTCATCTGCTCGGCCGGAACGGTTCCTACAGATGTGCAACGATGACCCAGATGTTTTCCCTGTGAGTTCCTGAGCAACCTTTACAGATCTTCTATATAATGATGAGTATTTCTGGCAGAACTTGCCCTGGTGTTTTCTGACGTTTCGTCTCCACTTATCCAGAACCTTTCAGAGGACTTTGCGGTGCTTCAGCTCTACGACTGTAACTGGATTGTGGTCAACTGCTCGACTCCTGGAAACTACTTCCACGTCCTCCGCAGACAGATGCTGCTGCCCTTCAGGAAGCCCGTAAGTCCGCGTCCGCCGGGACTCATCCTGCTAACACACTACAGCCAAAGCCAATTAACACGTTCTCACTCTGTGTTTATCACTGAAACGTCAGCTCGTCGTGTTCACACCAAAGTCACTATTGCGCCACCCTGAGGCCAGGTCGAGCTTTGACGACATGCTGCCGGGTGAGAACTGACAATAAACTACTCGTGTGACATTTAACTGAAGCAAACACAGCCTCTGTCTGGTGTGAGAGCTTTGTTTTCCGTCTCGCAGGCACCCACTTCAAGCGCCTCATCCCAGACGACGGTCCTGCAGCCGCTGGCCCAGACAGAGTGAAGAGAGTCATTTTCTGTTCCGGCAAGATTTACTACGAGCTGATCCGGGAACGCGCGAACCGAGGCCTGGACGAGGTCGTAGCTGTCGTCCGGATCGAACAGGTGCTGAACTGAAATCAGAGGCGATGAACGAAAACCGCTGCAGTGTGTTAGTGCTGAACACTGCTTTTAATAGCTACAATGGTTTAAACTCTGCAGTGAGAAGGTGTCACTCGGACACTAAAGCACGAGGCACCAATGTTCATCTTTAACATAGTCGACGAGAACGGACGGTGGCGCTCAGGTTGTGTTGGTGTACGGCGAGTCATTCGGTGCAAACACGAGTATCGATGCAGACTTCCGCAGGCCACCGGGACCGGCTTCTGCTGGTTTGGATCAGTGATGCCAGCTGTGTCAACCGCAGGATGCTCCACCCACTGATGCGTCAGTGATGATCGTTTGTTGAACTCGTCTGACTCGGTCGATACTTTACCGCAGTCACTGATGAGCTGGATTTGGTTTTGTGTCTTACAGCTGTCGCCTTTCCCGTTTGATCTGGTGAAGGCAGAGACCGATTGCTACCCGAATGCTGATCTGGTCTGGTGTCAGGAAGAGCACAAGAACCAGGGTTACTATGACTACGTCAAGCCCCGAATCCGTACCACCATCAGAGGCAGACGGCCCGTCTGGTAGGTTCTGACTTCAGTTGGCTGTAAAAACCCAACGTACAGCGACATTCCCACCGGTCACTTGTGTGAAACAGGAAGCAGGTGTGGTCAACGTCCCTTTGAACGCCCCGTTGTGTGTTTGTAGGTACGCCGGCCGTGAACCAGCAGCAGCTCCAGCCACCGGGAACAAGCAGACTCACCTGACTGAGCTGCAGCGTTTACTGGACACAGCTTTCAACCTGGATGCCTTCTCAGGAAGACTCTGACGTCCACACGTGGGTCTAAGCGGACGTTTCGCCTCGGCCTTCAGGCAACTGCCGTCACTGGCTCAGCTGAGGTTTCAGATCTACCCCATTAACCACTCGAGTGTCGTCTTCATATTCAACGTCATGTGGGCAGAAGAACTGGCTCCTCTACCAGGACAGTTAGACAGTAGTAACCCCAGCTGGTCTCTGATATTTATTTGAATTGTCATGTGAGTGTGGAATCATGTTTATTTAATTTAATTATATTTAGGTGTTTTTGGCCTTTGTTAAACAGCAACATCATGGAAGAGATTTTATTGCTGCATCAGGTCATCAGGACCCTTGTTTGTGTCACACTTTTCCTTAAATGGCGTGGGCAGACCCGGACATGATCCGAGGTCAGAATCGGTCAACTGGAGGATCCAGCTGCTGCCAGAGGTTGAGGCTGACGAGACAGCTGGCGTCCTCTGGTTAAACTCACCACCGTTTAGCTAGTACTGCTAAACTGCAGCTAAGTGAGCCACATGCTAACCCACAGTGACTTCCAGACTTCTAACCTCGTTACCAAGACAACCTCGCATTCAAAGACGGATGCTTACTTCACCAAATCTTCAATGAATGTATACATTTTTTACAAATGAAAAGGCGGACTGTCAATCACAAAAGGAATCGTTTGACGTTTAGGAAACATTTTGGAAATAGAGGCTAATCCAAACTAAGTTATTAGCTTAGCCATTAGCTTATCTTAGCCAGACAACTAGCGTACGGCTGCTGGGTAATGTAGTTCACAAGCCGACAAACGTTTACGGGCTTTCCAGCCACTTCTACGCAGAAACATTTGGAGCGTTAAAGGTGCGGTTGGGTCGGAGTCAAGCTAGTTAGCTGTTAGCATGTTAGCGCTAGGCTAAGCTAACTAACGCGGAACAGTAACTTAAGTTCGTTAAACTAGATTTAAATGAACACCAAAGCTGTTTCTTAACTGTAGCCAGCGGGTGAACAGAGTGAATGAGATGCTGACTGTAACTTAATAAGGACTTTTTAGTTTTTAGATGAAAAAAATGAATATCAGGGAAGGAAAACCTTCATGTATAATCTTCAGGGGAAGACCAACAAGTTTCTGCACTTTTATCTGAGTTTGAGTCAAAACTGATTCAGAATTCTTCATTTGCTGGTTTCTTCAGCTGCATCAGACTTCATTTCATAAAATCACTTTCTTCTAGTTTTTTGTGATTTATTTCTTTCATGTTTGTAATTTATTCATTCATGTTCCTGCCGCTTGATTGTAAATGTGCATTTGAGCCAAATACAGCAAATTACTTGATATTACAGCTTTATTTTACTCAAAATGGAAGTTTTCTATATACATAAAAGGATTGTTCAGTAAATGAAGATCGTATTTATTTTTAAAATGCTGTTGCACTTTTTTTTAAAAACAAATAAATGCATGCTGTTGTGAGACATTTTGATTTTCCTGCTTTCTTGTCTGAAAATTAAATGAATCAGTGTAAATTAACACGAGCTACGTCTACATGACGAAAGAAAAAATAAAGAATTATTGCATTAACCCGAGTGGAGGCAGTTTTTAAATGCATGTAAACATCTTGGGTCTGAACTGTAACTAAATCGAAACTCAACAGCCAGACGACCCGGTGATGCCCCCCCCCCCCCCCCCCCCCCTTACAGTAGTAGTAATCAAACCATTATCTTGACCCAGATGTTTTAACGAATTATAGACCGATTTCCAACCTTCCATTTATCTCTAAAATTCTGGAAAAGGTCGTTGCAGCAGCTGTGTGAACGTTTGTATAGAAATGATCTGTTGAAGTTTTTCAGTCAGGATTCAGATGCATCATAGCACAGAAACAGCACTGGTTCCAGTCTTGAATGACCTTCTTATGGCCTCAGATAATGGATTAGTGTCCGTACTGGTTCTGCTGGACCTCAGTGCTGTTTTGATACTATAGATCACAGCATTTTCCTGCAGAGGCTAGAGTATGTTGTTGGGATTAATGGAACAGCTCTAGGTTGGTTTAATCAGATCTGTCTGATAGATTCCAGTTTGTTCATGTTCATGAGGTTTCTTCCGTACAGACGAGGGTCTGCTATGGTGTCCCGCAGGGTTCAGTTTATACATGCAGCCCTTGGGAAGTTTTATCCAGAACCACATGATCAATGTTCATTGTTGACACGCAGACCTGATTTATTAGTCGATTTGGTTTGTTGCAAACAGCAGAGATGTCGTTATGACGCAGGCACATTAAAAACGTGATTTCATGCTGACACATGTTGTATTATGCACTTTAATGAAGACAGACATGTGGTATAGCATATTCATTAACGCATAAATGAATTAATTTTAGCAAAATAGAGTTGTCTCCAGTTTTATTCGTTTAATAATCAGAACATTATGAAGCACAAGGAGAGAATGGCAGTTCGCACGGTTGCTCATGAAAACACTGATGACCGATTAAACTTCCAGCTCAGCAGAATCAGAGGTTTCTGACATGTTAATGAACTGCTCATTAAATGATTAACAGTCAAAGTAAAAGATTAAAAATGTACAAACAGTTTGATGGTTCTATGATAAAGTTTGCCCTTCATGTGAGAAATAAGCATCTTCACTATAAGGTGTTCTTGTGGAAATGGTGATTAAAGCTAATTAAACTGTTAGAGGTTCTTAAAGGATCATCGTCGGATTTAAACTCAGTACATTCATGTTTTCATTAATTAATAAAATAACTGAATTAAACTGTCCCAGAACATCCGGTTCTCATCTTGGAGTACCGTGTCTCTTTTTACATTTAACATTAAACAAGAAGGAAACTAACAAAAAAGGCAGAACACTGCGCCGCTGTCGTCTTCTGAGCCGTAAGCAACGCCTCCTTCAGGTTTTACAGGTAACCGAGTCCCGGTCGTGTCACAGCTGACTTCTGGAGCGCCGGGTGGTTCTTCTGATGAACTCGAACAGATCCACGGATGAGTCTCGGTGATGCTGGGAGCAGAAGTCCTCCAGAAGTCCGTACAGCTGGTCTGGAAAAGAGCGTTTGGAAAATGCAGTGGTTTAACGACGGATACGAGCATCACCGCTGCCCGACAGCTGCAAATCCTCTTATCATCTGAGGAGAAACGGCGTATGAGGACAGAACACTGCAGTAAGAACAATAAATGTACGTTTGTGCTGCACGTTTCAGTTTAGGTCTTCAGTTGTGCATCAGCGAGTCAAACTAACACAGCCAGCTTTATTTCCTGGTCATTTATCAGTTTGACACTGAAAATGAAGCGGGTTTGGCAGCAGATGTGATACCGTGGGAGCAGCTCCAGAAGAAAGAAGCTGCTGCTGAAGAAGAGTCGTGACGACGTGCAGTAAATATTTTATAAAACCTGTTGTTGGAAGTGAATCGAAAGCAGGCGGCCTGCAGTGCCCTGCAGGACAGAACGGAGCGCTCACCGACTGCAGTCTGCTCTGTGACCAGCAGGTGGTAGATCTGCTGCAGACCTCTCTCCAGACCTTTATCTCCAAAGGTGAAGAAGACCAGACCCCTCCCAGCCTTTGCTGCCGCCATCAGCTGGATCACAGCTGGATGAGACCAGAACACAACCACGTTTGACTCACCGCATCCAGATTATATCAAATATTTAAATCAGAATGTGAAACATAAATACATGTTCAAAAGTTAATACTTCCTGTTGTTCTTTTAATGTTATATATAAATATAATAAATATCATCTGATCATTGTGGGTCTGAGTGGCAGACAAATAAAACTTTACATGAATGACAACGAAAACTTTCACCATCAAAGTTTTTATTTAACAAAAATAAAACCAAAATGAAAAAACACCAACAAAACAACAAAAATGGGCACAACCAAGACCATCAACGTCCAGGAGCTGCTGGTCATCCTCATCAATCAACTGGTCATCCTCATCAGCTGATCATCCTCATCAATCAACTGGTCATCCTCATCAATCAACTGGTCATCCTCATCAATCAACTGTTCATCCTCATCAATCAACTGGTCATCCTCATCAATCAACTGGTCATCCTCATCGATGAACCGATCATCAACATTATTGATGAAGCGATCGTTATTATCAATAAACTGATGGTGATGCTTCTAACATCACACAACCCTCCACGATCACTGAACCGAATCGCAGGTCAGCAACACTCGACCAGCTCCTCACTCAGAGAACGTAGTCCTGACCACAATATTTGTTGGGTTTTTTTTGCCTCATTTGTTTGTTAGAAGAAATCATGGCACAGTGTAAAAGTTGTTGATTGGTTGTATTTGCCAAACACTGAGACCCACTACAATCATGGACTTTACTACGTTGTTACACAAATGTTCTACGAAACAAAGAACCCATGTTTCATTACTGCAGCAAAGTTCACCTTTGAGTTGTGGGTCTCCATTGAAGGCTCCACAGCCCCACTTGCCCGTAGCGATGTCTGGATCTTCATGGTCGTGGTATTGTTTAAAGCCGCAGTACGCCTTCAAAGACAAAAGAAAGTCTGAAACCATGAATGTAAACCAGCAGGTCCAGCAGGTGCAGCAGGTGCAGCAGGTCCAGCTGGTCCAGCAGGTGCAGCAGGTCCAGCTGGTGCAGCAGGTCCAGCTGGTCCAGCTGGTCTAGCAGGTGCAGCTGGTGCAGCAGGTCCAGCTGGTCCAGCTGGTGCAGCTGGTGCAGCTGGTCCAGCTGGTGCAGCTGGTGCAGCTGGTCCAGCAGGTCCAGCAGGTGCAGCAGGTCCAGCAGGTGCAGCAGGTGCAGCTGGTCCAGCAGGTCCAGCAGGTGCAGCAGGTGCAGCTGGTCCAGCAGGTCCAGCAGGTGCAGCTGGTCCAGCTGGTCCAGCAGGTGCAGCAGGTGCAGCTGGTCCAGCTGGTCCAGCTGGTGCAGCTGGTGCAGCAGGTCCAGCTGGTCCAGCAGGTGCAGCAGGTCCAGCTGGTCCAGCTGGTGCAGCTGGTGCAGCAGGTCCAGCTGGTCCAGCAGGTGCAGCAGGTCCAGCTGGTCCAGCAGGTGCAGCAGGTCCAGCAGGTGCAGCAGGTCCCAGCAGCCCCAGGAGCAGCTCTCTGGTTTCACAGGGAGGCAGCATGATGGAGCGCTACATCACCTGGTCCTCACCTTGTTCAGCTCGCGCGTGATGCTGATCATGTTGTACTGGTCTCTCTGATGTTTGAAGGGCAGCGCGTCGATGGCCAGGACCTGCCTCCTCAGTCGACCCCACTCGTCTCTGCGAAGGTCAGAACCGATTTAGAAACCCCAGAAAACAACTGACTCAAGCTTCCAACCGACCCCCGACCCGCTCTGACCTGTCCAGGAGGTCGTCGTGAGGCCCCGCCCACTCGAAGCTGTCGCTGAAACCAGAGTAGCAGCTGAACTGCTGCGCACCTGAAACACGGAAACACGCTGAAACAGCAGGAGTTCATTACAGGACGCTTCGGTTCAACGCGTCACACTGGAAACCGAGGAAACGACCATTACTTTGTTTTTTAAATGATTATTTTGGACCATGTGGTTTTACCGTCCACGTTCACTACAGGTTTATGTATTTTTAGTTTCGTTTCAGTTCTTCTTTGTGGGTATTTTTACACTCATTTGTCCACGTGTGTATTAGAGGAATTTGAGGAAAATAACAAACAAAAGTGTGGAGTGAAACTTGCTGAAGGAAGTCAGAAGTTCTGACTTCCTGAGCTCATCGGTGTTCATGATGACTGACAGGACCTCCAGACGTGCTCCGTCATATTTGTCTTCAGTTGGTTTGAGATGTTCTCCACCTGTGATGATCAGACACTCCTTGTCGTCCAGTTTCTCCGTGAAGAGTCGAGACACGATCAGCTCCGGATTCATGAGGAAGAGGATCTCCTCCTGAACCAGACCGCATCCCAGGATGCCCCCACCAATCCAGCTGGAAGCAAAGTCCACCTGCACACACACACACACACACACACACACGGACCCAGGACTCAGTGAACCTGCAGGGGACCGCCTCGCGGACCACGGCGGGGGTCCTCCTCTGCCGGACGTGGACTCTCACCTGCAGCAGACCGGTACCTTCAGTCTCGATGCCGCCGCGTGACGTCACGTGAAGTTTCTGCAGCGTTTCCTTGCAGCTACAACAACGACAGATTCAGAGAAGATGAGGAGAACTTCAGCTCAGATCTGCAGCTGAGAATCACGTACTCGATGGAGAGAATTCAAACAAAGTAATGAAATAATGAGGAACGACTCAAACGCGCTAAAACAATGAGAGACGATTTCAGACATGAGTGTGACAACAAGTCTGGACATTCGGAAACCGATTTTGTTTGACAGATGAAGACCAACCAAGTGCTCAATAACAGCTAGAAGAAACAAAAACCATCCACCTTTCACAGGTAGTCATTAAGTCAGTAATCTTTCCGTAATCGGCTGGACACGGAAAGGAAATAGTTAAGAAAAACCAAACATTTACACGAAGAAAAATCGTTCAAAACCTAAAAACCCGTGGTGAAAAAACCCAAAAAGATTTATGTAATTAAAAGTTTATAGTTCCATAAATAAATGTAACTTCATCCTACAACAAAGACAAACAAGAACATGTGTTGTTCTCAGCATAAATCCGATGTTTTAGTGGAATTAAGAAGCAGAAGAGTGTAAACAGTTTGTACCTCCTCCAGTTGGGGATTTCTGCGTTTATAAGCAAACGGCGCTCAAACGTCACCAGTCCTTCTGGTCTGGTTCCTGCAGACGAGCGGCGACGTTGAGATGTTCACCAAAAACAGGAGGGAACCAAGAACAAGTGTACAGAAGAGCAGTTCCCGTGGAACATTGATAAACATTCATTCACATATGACGTCTTTTAACCTGGAATTTGTTTGCTCCTCACTTTTCTTTTTGTCATTTTTTATTTGTATTTTCAATTGTTCCTTTAGCTTTACATATTTAACAAGTAATAAAACAAAAAGAATATTAAAACCAAAAGGATCATAATTGATACTTTAAAATATAAGAACAAAATGTGAAAAGTAGACAAATGTAAATATGATGACATTTACATAAACGCCACATTCATAAATATATAAACACGTTTAAAAGTGCTGCTTTTATATTCGTCTGTGTTCATATTTCCACGACTGTATTTGTGTCCCTGCTGGCGCTGGGATCTGAGGTGGGCGGGTCTTACCGTCGTCTGTCACCACGTGGAAGTAGTGCATGATGGCCCGCAGCTTCTCCTTCTTCCTCTCGGACCAGCTTCCGAACAGGCTGCAGACACACAGACGAGCACGAGTTACGTCAGAGGACGCGGGCGGGCCGCGGGGCCGCTGGGCCGCGGGGCCGCTGGGCCGCGGGGCCGCTGGGCCGCTGGGCCGCGGTGCCGCTGGGCCGGTGGGCCGCGGTGCCGCTAGGCCGCGGTGCCGCTGGGCCGCAGTGCAGAGGTGCCGCTGGGCCGCGGTGCCGCTGGGCCGCGGTGCCGCTGGGCCGCAGTGCAGAGGTGCCGCTGGGCCGCTGGGCCGCTGGGCCGCAGTGCAGAGGTGCCGCTGGGCCGCTGGGCCGCAGTGCAGAGGTGCCGCTGGGCCGCGGTGCCGCTGGGCTGCAGGGCCGCGGTGCCAGCAGCCACGTGGCCAGAGTCTCCTCACCTGCTGAAGTTGATGGAGGGGTATCCGCGGTACTCTGCGTTGGGTCTGGAGGTGTTACGGTGGGGGAAGGTGCAGAAGAAGGCGTTGGCCAGCAGACAGGAGATCTGGTGCTGAGACAGCGTGATGGCGGTCAAGTGTCCTCGCTGAAGCAGCGGGATGGCCTGGACGCACCCAAACACACCAAACATCAAACTGAATCCGAGGTTTGAGCGGTTTATAAAAGCCAAATAAGTGAGTGGAGCAGCGCTGCATCTTTGATCTTTGCTTCTGACTGGACGTTCTAGATTCAGAACCTGACGGTCCGTGTTGGTGTCACTGATACCTTCTTGACTTGCTCCGGCAGCTTCAAGGCCAAGGCAGCGATCTTCGGGAACAGTGTCTGGAAGTAGTTTTCTTCTTTTGGGATAAGCTGGAAAGATAAGAAACATCTCTCATCATTAGAGGTTATGGAGAAGAGCAGAGAGGAACATGATGCAGGAGATCTGGAATCAGGAGTAACGAGGAAAGACTTTCAGACATGAAACAAGTCAAGTGAAACACAAGTAAACGCACAAAGAAAAAATGCAGTTTCTTAATTCAGAACATTTCTCGAATCAAAAAAGGAGAAATAAGGAAAACTCAATAAAGGAAATCCAAATCCACAACATTATATGGTTTGATACGTTCTCCTGCTGGACCTGGTGTTGGGGCAGAGAACTGACCTGAACAAAGCTGGAGAGCGCATCGAAGGACCACTTGTCTCTGTACGTGGGGTTATAACTGAAGATGGCTTTCTGTGGAGACAGTTGAGGCGGGCCGGGGTCAGAATCTGATGCTCCCCGAGTCACATGGTCAAAATGTACCTTCCACACTCAGCCGCAGACGTACCACCACATCGTCCACTTTCACTGCCCTCTGACTGGCCAACGCGCTGAGCTGCTTGGAGATCAGCTTCCACCTGGATACCTGGACACTGGGCTGAGCTTTAAAGCCCTGCACACACACCTCGGATAATCAATACTCAATGAAGCAGCCTTCCAGCTGACAACAGCATCCTCCAGGAGCTGACTGAGGTGCCGATCTGCTGGATTCCTTCGCTGGATTTTATGAATCTGGACTGTGTTGATGTGAGTTAACTGAACTGAATCAGATCTAATTTGATATGATCGTCTCTGATCTGATCTGATCGTCTCTGATCTGATCGTCTCTGATCTGATCTTCTCTGATCTGATCTGATCGTCTCTGATCTGATCGTCTCTGATCTGATCGTCTCTGATCTGATCTTCTCTGATCTGATCTGATCGTCTCTGATCTGATCGTCTCTGATCTGATCGTCTCTGACCTGATCCGTCTTTGACTGGACCGTTCTGGATTTATCCTCTGTAACGTGCTTTGAGGTGACTTTGGTCGTGAACTGGTCTTTTACAGTAAAAACTGTGCCGATCATCTCTGATCTGATCTGATCTGATCTGATCGTCTCTGATCTGATCTGATCTGGTCAGCAGAGAAACCGCATCATCACGTCTCTGAGGACGAACGGAAACACTAAACTGTGTGTGTTGTGTATTTCAATTTTTACCAAAAGTTTGGATGAAAGTGAATTTGACAAAGCGGTGCTCGCTGGTGAGCACGGCATCTTCACGAAGTTGCTGAGCCACACGTCTCTGCCGACCTGAGGGAGGATCATGGCTTTGGAGTTGAAAACATCCACCTGGAAGAAAACAGACTCACACTCAGGAACCAGTTCAGATGAAACCATGAAAGTCTGCAAAATGCTACAGTTGGGCCCCGTTTATTCCTATGTTTATTGTTTTTGTGAGTAAAAACATAGTAAAGTTCATAGTTGGCCTTCATATCAGACAAATACAACTTCAAGTGAACAAAAACTTTATTTGTTTAACAGAAATGAAGTAAATCATCAAAAATAACATGGACATTATCAAGTACCCCATCAGAGCGTCCTCAGGACTTCAGAGGGTCGGTGGCAGCCAGGCGTTTGATGCAGACCTCTATGAAAGCAGACTTCTGACTGCTGCTGGTCTGGAATCCTCAGGTGTGTGTTAACACAACGCCAAGAGGGACAGACGTCAGCAATGGTCTTACAGCAGCAACTGCTGCTCCACATCCCTGGAACTTTACTCGACTGGAACAAAGGGTTTTGTGAGCAACCTCTCCAAAGTCTTTGCCAGGTACGATATGATACACTTGAGTAAATGTGTTTTGGACTCACAGAACTGCGCCTACATGCCTCCACAGTGTGATAGAGAACTAAACGAACATCTTCATGATTGCACATTAGAAGACGTAAAAACATATTGCACTGTGGTTCCATCATAAAAACAGCTGCACAACCCCTGTAGCCTGAAACAGCACTATTTAAAAGGTTGAAACAAATTTATCTTTTAATTAATTCCCTGTGCAGTGCAGAACTCTGATCGTCCGTCAGAGGACAAGCTCATATTCTGTGTGAAGAATATTTGAGGGGTTGGTCAGTATCCTCTGAGAAGAACTGACTGATCATACACTGACTGGGGGGCTGGTCCTCACGCCACCCCACACCTTCACGGCGGCGTGAACCAGACGAGCTATTTTTGTTTTAGGTTGAACAGATAAGTTCCCAAACCACGCTGCCGTGCCTGACCACACTTTCCAACACAGCTTTATAGAATAAAAACACAATCCTCTGGTCTGCACCAAACCATCTGAGTCTCTGCTGGAAACGAGAAAACACACTTTCTACATGGTCTTTAAAACAAAAAGTGACGTCTAAGCGCACGTTGAGATGCTTGTATGAGGAGACCTGTTCTATCTGTGTGTCACGTACCACCCCTGCACTATGACCTCCCACTGATCTGGGGACCAGAACCATCCCCTTAGTTTTAGTCACATCTAAAACGAGGTGGTTGGAGTCACACAGCTGTACAAACGTTCCTGTGTCCCAGAAACAGGCTGGTGGACTGAAGATGGCTGTGTCGTCTGAAGATGTGAAAGTAGAGTAACCGTTCGTTCGTTCGTTCGTTCGTTCGTTCGTTCGTTCGTTCGTTCGTTCGTTCGTTCGGATTCTATTTTATATATTTAAAGCGTTTATTACAACACAAGTTGTCTCCAGGATCTTTCCAGAGACCCAGAACATGAACCCGATCAATTATTACATAAACAACGGCAGGTAAAAACTCCCCTTTAAGAGGGAAGAAACCTCTTTCAGGATCCGGATCACATGGGGGGACCCTCCTGCTGAAGACCAGCCAGTCATATAGTTCCTGCCACTAAAGGAAACATCTACTGCGGGTTCCCGCCACTAAAGGAAACATCTACTGAGGGTTCCTGCTACTAAAGGAAACATCTACTGGGGGTTCCTGCTACTAAAGGAAACATCTACTGGGGGTTCCTGCCGCTGAAAGAAACATCTACTGAGGGTTCCTGCTGCTGAAGGAAACATCTACTGCGGGTTCCTGCTGCTGAAGATGGGTCTACAAGCTAATGAATCATGGGAGTTCTCAGTGTTGACCACAGTGGGTTTTTTTGTTGTTGGCTTCATTTCTGTTAAATAAAAAAGGCACATTGATAAAAAGTTATATTTAGTACATATTAACTTGAAAATATGAACCACTGCGATCAGAGGATTTTTATTATGTAGGAATAAAGGGGGCGGTACTACATGATGTAATGTGACGGTGGTGAAGACCTACATCTACAAGGACAGTGTGCGACCTGTTGCAGCTCAGACGTCCCATCTTGATGCCACATTTTCCAAGTCTCTTCAGCTCCCCCAGCTGACAGCATGAAGACACGTCCTCCTCCCTCTGCGTCCTCACTGGCTCACCACCATCTGCACCGCTCACATCCCTGTTATCAGTCTGTTCGGAGACGGAGGAGAGGCAGGACTGGGCGGGGCTGCTGCTCCTGCTGCGTTGCTTCTCATTCTTGGGTTGCCCGTAGTTTCTTTGAGCTTCATCGGGTTGAAGGAGCCTTTTCACTTGTGAGCTGTCGTTGTGACTGTGATGCATGTCCATTTCTGCATGGATTTACAGACAGGTCATGACAGGTCAAACCTTCACAAGTCTTAGTTTTGCTTGACTAAAAAAGCAACAGAACAAGTATAAAGCAACACAGGAGGGACTGACACCTCCACATATCTGAAAACAGAAGATCAGCTTCAATCAGCTGTTTAATCCAGCAGCTCTCTTAGCTCATCACTATCACGTGAAGTAGAAAGAAAAAGAAGCTTCAGCAGCATTCTTCAGAAAACCCGTGGACGTCATGACGTCATGTGGGGTTGTCCCGTTCTTCTTATATAGCAAATATATAGCAGATGCGGATTTGGATTCTAAGTTTAACTGAGTGGATAACCCGCTTCGTGGAGACCCTACTGGCTGCTATGTTTTACCTCATCCTCGCCTCAAACGTGCAGTGATTAAACGTATGAATTTCAACCACAGGATTTGCTCCTTTCATTTAAAAAAAGCGAAAGCGAAACTTTCCAGAGGCAGTCAACACATGCCAAACATTATGCGCGGAATTGTGCTTAATCCGTAAAAAGTAAGAAACAATCGGAGGAAAATCTCACCTTGAAAATCCCACACATGCGTTCAAATGGACCCTGAGGAGGTTTTATCTGTCAGACCCAGGCAGGACTAAACAAAGATCACTTTCAGTTTTACACTAAACTGAAAGCGATCTGGAATTAACTGCGGCTGCGCAGTTCAGCGAGATCACCATGGCAACCGTTTTACATCGATTTTATGCTCAATTTGTGCGATTAAATTAGTCATGCAGATGGTGGATCTGCTTTATTGGTACTGAAGCTACAGGTTATTGGAGTTAACTTTAATGACAAGAGGCAAAATAAAGGTCTGAGAAGTACGGAATCGTACCAGAACTGACCTGAACCTATCACCAAGCCCCGCCCCTTAAACGCGGACGAGCCAATGGCTGTTGAGTATCAGTCCACAGGGTCACGACCATAAACGAGACTCCTCAACCTGAATCTGTTTTCCGGAGTTTATCACAAAATAAAAGTAATAATAAAATAATACAGTTGTTATAATGATTTCATGAATCCAGAGGATGGACATTATCGTTTACTTTAAACCATTTCCTAAAACCAAACTAAACAGAGTTAAATGTCTGTTTCGGATTAATTTAACATCCAGAAGCTCAACAAGGACGTCTTAATTTGTTCTGAATAAATCAACGCAACAATGATTTTAACTCTGCTGACCTTACCTAACGTCATGACCAACGTGATCTATTTTTAGATTTTTTAAACAACCTCTATCAGGTACTGAAGTCCCATTTGAATGGCGAGAGACGGTATTTTATAAACTTTTATACGGACTTTGTTTCAGTGTTCACGCCTGTTCACTCAAATAAAAACATTTCCGCAGTCTGTTTGTTGATATCAGTAGTAGTGGGTGTGTTGCTTAGCAACCGTACAAATGACGCCCTGAGGCATGACTCAAGTTTGACTGAAGTTTAAAATTACAGCGTATTTATGACCTATTACATTCATGTAAGAACATTTGACATTTTAATGATATAAAGATGCCTGAAAGAGAATTTGTGCAAAGTACGACAGAATCTTGTGTTCCAGCCTGAAGGTTTCGGACCAGCAGACTTTCAAAACATCTGCACATCTGCACATGATCAGTTCACAATCAGCAGCTCCTGGCTGGAACTAACCTTCTCAAATCCTACTGAAGCACAAGGAGGGTACTTAGGATTGCCCACGTGATTTTCTTTTTTTTTTTTTCTTTGCCCTTGTTTGCACATATATTAATGGTTGATACCGAATTGGTAAAAAAAAAAAAAAAAATTGGTAACCCTCCTTGAACCGCCACCTTAATGTGGTGGAGGGGTTTGTGTGCCCGAAGGATCCTAGGAGCTATGTTGTCGGGGGCATTGTGCCTCTGGTAGGGTCTCCCATGGCAAACAGGTCCTCGGTGACGGGCCAGACTAAGAGCGGTTCACAGATCCCTCATGCAGAACATACCAACAAGGATCATTACGTCGCCCGGATTGGCGTCACCGGGGCCCCACCCTGGAGCCAGGCCTGGGGTTGGAGCTCGAAGGCAAGCGCCTGGTGGCCGGGTCTTTGCCCATGGGACTCGGCCGGGCTCAGCCCGAAATGGCGACTTGGGCCCGCCTTCCCGTAGGCTCACCACCCGCAGGAAGAAGCATGAGGGGTCGGTGCAATGTGGCTTGGGCAGCGGTCGTGGCGGGGTGCCTCGGGGGCTCAATCCCTGGACCAAAACCCTAGCAATGGGGACATGGAATGTCACCTCGCTGGGGGGGAAGGAGCCGGAGCTTGTGCAGGAGGTTGAGAGATACCGACTAGAGATAGTTGGGCTCACCTCTACCCACAGCCTGGGCTCTGGAACCCAGCTCCTTCAGAGGGGCTGGACACTCCACTATTCTGGAGTTGCCCACGGTGAGCGGCGACGGGCTGGTGTGGGCCTGCTTATAGCCCCCCAGCTCAGCCGCAATGTGTTGGAGTTTACCCCGGTGAACGAGAGGGTTGCTTCCTTACGCCTTCGGGTCGGGGAAAGGTTCCTTACTGTTGTTTGTGTCTACGGGCCGAACAGCAGTATAGAGTACCTGGCCTTCTTGGAGTCTGTGGAAGGGGTACTTGATAGTGCTCCAACTGGGGACGTCATTGTTCTACTGGGGGACTTCAATGCCCACGTGGGCAATGACAGTAAAACCTGGAGAGGGGTGATTGGGAGGAACGGCCTCCCCGATCTGAACCCGAGTGGTGTTCTGTTATTGGACTTCTGTGCTAGTCACAGTCTGTCCATAACAAACACCATGTTTGAGCATAAGGGTGTTCATCAGTGCACGTGGCACCAGGACACCTTAGGCAGGAGGTCAATGATTGACTTTGTAGTCGTTTCATCTGACCTCCGGCCGCATGTCTTGGACACTCGGGTGAAGAGAGGGGCTGAGCTGTCAACTGATCACCACCTGGTGGTGAGTTGGATGCGCTGGCAGAGGAGGAAGCGGGACAGACCGGCTAGGCCCAAACGTATTGTGAGGGTCTGTTGGGAACGTCTGGCCGACCCCTCGGTCAGGGAGGTATTCAACTCACACCTCCGGGAGAGCTTTTCCCGGATTCCGAGGGAGGCTGGGGACATTGAGCCAGAGTGGACCATGTTCTCTGCCTCCATTGTTACCACGGCAGCTCAAAGTTGTGGTCGGAGGGTCTCAGGTGCCTGTCGTGGCGGTAATCCCCGAACCCGGTGGTGGACACCGGAAGTAAAGGATGCCGTCAGGTTGAAGAAGGAGTCCTATCGGGCCTTGTTGGCCCGTCGGACCCGTGACACAGCCGACAGGTACCGACAGGCCAAGCAGGCCGCATCTCGGGCGGCCCGGGAAGCAAAAACTCGAGTCTGGGAGAAGTTTGGTGAGGCCATGGAGGAGGACTATCGGTCGGCACCGAAGAGATTCTGGCAAACCGTCCGGCGCCTCAGAAGGGGGAAGCAGTACCCTGCCAACACCATTTATGGTGCGGGTGGAGGGCTGCTGACTGCAACTGGGGATATTGTCGGACGGTGGAAGGAATACTTTGAGGATCGCCTCAATCCCACCGACATGCCTTCCGCTGAGGAAGCAGAGGCTGGGGACTGTACGGTGGACTCTTCCATCACCCAAGCTGAAGTCACTGAGGTAGTCCGTAAACTCCTTGGTGGCAAGGCACCGGGGGTGGATGAGATTCGCCCTGAGTACCTCAAGTGTCTGGATGTTGTGGGTCTGTCTTGGTTGACACGCATCTACAACATTGCATGGAGGACGAGGACAGTACCACTGGAGTGGCAAACTGGGGTGGTGGTCCCTCTGTTTAAAAAGGGGGACCGGAGACTGTGTTCCAACTATAGGGGGATCACACTTCTCAGCCTCCCTGGGAAAGTCTACTCCAGGATACTGGAGAGGAGAATTCGGCCGATAGTCGAACCTCGGATTCAGGAGGAACAATGCGGTTTTCGTCCTGGTCGTGGAACACTGGACCAGCTCTATACTCTCCGCAGGGTGCTGGAGGGTTCATGGGAGTATGCCCAACCAGTCTACATGTGCTTTGTGGATCTGGAGAAAGCATTTGACCGTGTCCCTCGTGGTATCCTGTGGGGGTGCTCCGTGAGTATGGGGTCCGGGGCCCTTTGCTATGGGCTGTTCGGTCTCTGTACGACCGGAGCAGGAGTTTGGTTCGCAATAAGTCAGACCTATTTCCGGTGCATGTTGGACTCCGGCAGGGCTGCCCTCTGTCACCGATCCTGTTCATAATTTTTATGGGCAGGATTTCTAGGCATAGCCAGGGACCGGAGGGGGTCCAGTTTGGGAACCACAAGATTTCATCTCTGCTTTTTGCGGATGATGTTGTCCTGTTGGCTTCATCGAGCCAGGACCTTCAGCATGTGCTGGGACGGTTTGCAACCGAGTGCGAAGCGGCTGGGATGAGAATCAGCACCTCTAAATCCGAGGCCGTGGTTCTCGACCGGAAAAAGGTGGCTTGCCCTCTCCGGGTAGGTGGAGATGTCCTGCCTCAAGTGGAGGAGTTTAAGTATCTCGGGATCTTTTTATTGATCCCTAGGTAAGACGAAGAAAAAGAAAAAGAAAAAATAAATAAATAAGTAAATAAATAACTAAATTCTGCCAAAGAGGGCTAAAATCACCGGTGTGGTATGTGAGCAGACTAGAAATAGAAAGAGAAAGAAAGAGAGAGACGAGACAGTGGCGGTGCAGTCTGGTGTCTGTGTTGTAATGTGTGTTAAAAATGAGAGAAAAAACAAGGTTTATAATGTGTTGTTTAAAGAATAGAGGTGGACACAGGACAATAAGGTGTTATAAGTCAAAAGAGGACAGAGAAAAGGGGGAGGAGCATTCTATTCGTGATTTTCAACCTCCCCCTTTTTTGGCTTTGCTTTTGCTAAAAAATAAATAAAATGGTAGAAACATAAGTCATTGGGCCATAGAGACATACAGGAAACTCTAACTAACCTACAAAACGTAAAATCAGATGGAAAATAACACATATGTAAATGAATCTGTTTTAAACTGCAAATGCTGGAAAAGCAATAATGAGACACATTATAAACAGCATCAGAGCTGAACAACCTTCTAAAAATGTAATTGTGTTGTTATTAACATATGAGACCTGCTGCTGACCAAAGAACCTCGAGCAGTTTGCCGCTCATAAATCCATAATATTTTCTACTGTTGTGCCACTTTGAAAATGTTAAATAAAACCATTAAAATGGCCAACTTACAAAGTTCACAAATGAAAGTCATACGAGCTGCAGCTTCCCGACCACTGAACTGCAGTTCAGCATCTGAACACGCGGCGGCAGCCGCGAGTCGGACAACAAACCAGCAGAGTTGAGTTCAGCGGTTCAGAGTGACGTCACACAGACGTTTATTTACGCCAGAATCTTGACTGTAGTTCAGATAAATATTCAGCTCAAATGTATTTACTGTTATATCTGATCGGGTTACATTTCTTTAAGTTTTAGGAGTATAACATCTTTATTATTTATTTTATTGATTTTCTTTATTTTTCATTTGGTACTTTTCACTATATTATTTAAACTATATATTAAAATTGTAAAAAAAAAATAAAAAAAAGATGATAAATAATTGTAACTATTTGTAATATTAAATACATTTTACTTCATTTTTGTCAAAAAAGTTTATTCATTTTCATTTATTATAATTATTTTTTTTTTAATAATGAAGTTTAAACGTTTAAATATTATACTATAGTTATGAAATTAAAAACATATAATTATTACCAGACAATTTTGAGTATTTATAGAAAAAATTATGAAATTCTTAACTTATTTATTCTTTGAAAATATATAATTTTTAGCAAACTCCACCCAGTTCCTCTTCACGCTGCATTTGTTTGACGCTGCAGATGAAAAAGGAGACACGCCCCCTGCACGAGGTTAAATGTGCTACAGCAGGAAAGATGATTCCCAAGTGGAATACATTCAGCGCAATTCCCAGGAGTGGACGTCCCAAAGACCACAAGATCAGACTGTGCACTGTTCAAAGTTTAAGAAGCCCTAAACAGCATCTCAGAGCCTCCAGGCTTCAGTTTACATGGTAAAAGTTCATGATGGTGCCATTTGAAATAAAATAAAGCAGGGAAGAGTTGCTCTTTCTCAAACACCACTGATCCTAAATGAAATTGCCCGCCCAACTATTTGTCCCTGCGCAACAAAATTCAGCCTCATCCAACTTAATCTGCCAACGCTGGTCATGACGACCAGTTCACGTTCTGAGAAACCAAACAGCATTTCAGCAGAAACATCTCACCCCCACTGAGGATCGAGCTGATGAAGACATGAAGACAAGCACTCATGTGGATGACGGGAGGTGTCACAGCAGCCTTTAGCAGCACTTTATATTAGATTATAATAATTAGGCCTCACTCTTGGAGATGTAATTAACTGTTTAATCAAGCAGGAGAACCCAACAGCGCTTCATGAGTTCCTCTAGAAAACTGCACATTTTAGATCATAAATGAGTTTCTGACTCACTGAGGAAACCGTCGACAATTAAATGATTAAATCATGAAATCATCAACTGAACTGTGTTTATGAACTGTATCCACGACAGCCCTGACGACTGGTTAATACTCCGTTGTTTTGTTTAAAGTGTATAAAGGAAAGAGAACATCAGAAGAACAACAACATTTATATTGATGCCACTCGTTCCAAAAGAGCGAGACCATCTCCACTGACCTTCATGGTAAAATGTCCACCTTTTACAGCATATTAGGGATGCTGGGGGGAGCTGGTCTCCGCTTTGGATGACTGCGTGTTTGTTCTGCCTATTTGCCAATTTTTTAGATTAAGTGAGGTTGGGTGCGACGCTTTGACCCAATGTCTCTGGTGTCTTCTTTTATCTGTGCAACGATTTCCTGTACGCAGTCAGGCATCCAATAACTTTCAGCCTCACACCCGGCATACAGAGATTCCTGCAGAATTAATGGATCATGGACTTGGTTTTGAATGCTGCCATAGTCAGGTCCTGGAGGTGGTGGAGGAGGGGGATGTTGATGACACAGTGGGTGTAGGTTGGGGGACATGACGGAGGGGCCAGAGGGCGACTGGCGTCTTGGCTGCTTGTGATAACGGTCATGTGGACTGCTGCCTCAGGTGCATCCACACAGTGCGTGGTATGGTCGTGTTTTCTGTTCTTCTACCCGACCAGAAAAACAGTCCTACGCCCAGCCAGATAGAGGGTGGAGGACCTCCTGCCTCCCTCATCCTGAGTCTGTGTGTGTGTGAGTGAGTGTTATTCTAGGTCAGCCATTTCCCTGGAATGTTCCACCCGCTGCCAAGGAGAAGTCACGGCAAAGGAATGCACACATAACGCTGCAGAAACACAAGGATGACTTAAAAAGGGCTGAAAGTGAGCAGAGCCGGCAGCTGGGACACCTACAGTTATGAAATATGTGCAAAGTAAAATTCCTCTGTTTTAATTGTGTGTGTGTGTGTGTGTGTGTGTGTGTGTGTGTGTGTGTGTGTGTGTGTGTGTGTGAGTTTGAAATACAAACAAATACAACCTCAGTTGACATTATTATTTGACAACAAATGAAAAAAAGTCATGTGGGTAATACCAAGTACCCCCTTGATTCATGATCTGTAGATCCACTTTGAAGGAGTGCTTTCCTTTTACCAGTTTCTCAAATTTAGATTTATGTGTCTGACCGATGTCCTCATGTTTGTCTCTAGAAGACTCTGGTCTACAGAGGACCTCATGGTCCACTTAATGACTGACAGGTGTCCAGGTCCAGACCGTCATCCCTCCACCACCGTGCTCTACAGTGGGTCTGAGGTGTTTCTGCCGGTTTCCTCCAAACATGGTTCTCGACATGAAGACCAAACATCTCCACTTTGGTCTCATGTGTCCAGAGGACGCTGTTTGTCTGCTGGTTTGTTCAGATGCAGGTTTGTGGACCTCAGTCGTGCTTCCATGTTCTTTTAGACAGAAGAGGTTTTCTCCTTGAAACTCTTCAAGACAAACCGTCCAGGTCCAGTCTTCTTCTTGTTGTGATGTCATGGACTTTCTAACCACTAACATCTAACATGATTTGTGGGCCCTGTAGATTCACCACAGTTTGTTTTGTTCTTGTTGTTATTATTTTTCTGAACATTACACAGTCTGACTCTTCCAAAGCTTAACATGTGTCTTGAAACTTTTTCACTTTTAAATATTTTTTTTAATGACTGTAAAATACTGAACTCCAGATAGTTTGGAAATGCTTGCAAACCTCTTTCCAGGTTGTGGAGCTACAAGAATTCATACGTACCTGTTTTTAACCTGAACCCTATTAATAAACTCAATAAACTCTATTCTATTGCTTCTCTAAGACCATTGCTGATGTCTTTCCCTTTTGCTATTGTGTTAACACACATCTGAATGTTCCAGACCAGTAAACTGCTAAAACCTGCTTTTCTAGAGGTCTGTACACCTTCTGATGATCAGTTCATCGATGATGATGATCAGTTCATCGATGATGATGATGATCGGTTCATCGATGTTGATGATGATCGGTTCATCGATGATGATGATGATCAGTTAATCGATGATGATGATCGGTTCATCGATGATGATGATCGGTTCATCGATGATGATGATCAGTTCATCGATGCTGATGATGATCAGTTAATCGATGATGATGATCGGTTCATCGATGATGATGATCGGTTAAACGATGATGATGATCGGTTCATCGATGATGATGATCAGTTTATCGATGATGATGATTGGTTAATCGATGATGATGATCGGTTCATCGATGATGATGATCGGTTCATCGATGCTGATGATCGGTTCATCGATGATGATGATCAGCAGCTCCAGGCTGCTACTTACAGAAGCAGTAAGGGGGTAATTAATAAATCCCTCGACTTTTTCCCTGCTTTGTTTTCTAGCTTTATTTTTGTTAAATAATGGTGTGGTGGGAAGAGACACTAAGACCCGCTATGATCAAATGATTTATTATTATTATTATGATTACGTAGTCACATATAATAAAAGATAGTATGAAAGGGGAGTACATGAGTGCAGTCGCAGATATTACAGGAAACCATCTGCATAAACTCCCAGGAGCATCGTTCATCTGAGAGGAACATTTTTAAAGATGGAGAGATTCTTGCCAGCAGACTTCTTTCTTTGTGTCCTCATCCCTCTCTTCTTTCGGCTCCTGTCTCCCCTGGAAGTCAGACTGTCGCAGCAGCGTTGGTTGGGGGTCATCGGCCCCCTCCTCAACATTTCTGCGTGGTCCTGTGACATTGTAACGCGACTGCAGTGGGTTGTGTCTGACTGTACAATGCGGCAGGTCGTTGGGGGAGGAAGCAGCGAGGCAGCTGCAGTGTGTGGAGTGTAGAGGTGTGTGTGTCAGGAGTGGTATGATAGAGAAAAATGAAAATCTCGGGAACTGGTTTCCAGGGTAACAGAAGTCTGAAAAACACAGGCAGGCTGGACTTTTCATTCTCCGCGCTGCGCTGCCCTCTGGCAACATGCTGCAGACACCTCCAACAACTCCGAGGCTCTCCGGCCCTGCTGCCGACACTGCCGGGCCTCAGGTGACACACACTCCCTCTGAGAAGGTGTGTGAGTGTTTGGACGCTGCAGAGGAGGCTCTTCTATCACCTACATACATAGAAGACGTAGGTGCTGCAGGTGCACGATGACTGGAGTAGAAATCACACCCCCCCGTACATGATGTATGGATCAAACATACATCTGCAGGTGACGTCATGCAGGATGATTCCCCTCCTCTGCTCCTACTCCTGTTCTTTCCCTCTGAACAGACCTGCTCTCTGCTCTGCAGTCATTCAGGAGGACAGACGGGAAAAGGCTTCTCTGTGGGAGGCGGTCACCTCATTAATACATCATATTACAACGGTTTGTTAGTCATTTTTCTGAGGTAACCTCATAATAATCTCAGGTTTCACTGACAGTTTGCACTTAATAAAAAAGGAATAACATGACGTCAGAGTTAGGAATGGTGTACCGCTGCTTTAATGGGTGTCATGTGTAAACAGGGAACGTTGTGAAAGCAGCCTCAGATCAGCGTCATGTTAACCTGACTGCAACAGAAGTAGACAACGGTGCGTTCGAGGTCCATCGGAATGGGGAAGTTTCATTTCTCAAATAGCTTACATTCATCCTGAGTGTGTCTGATTTCTTCTTTATGGTTATCAGCAGCAAGCACAGACATTCCCTCTTCCAGGATGAGGCCAATCCAGGAATATACACGGTTGTAGTTCATCTACTGTCCACTAGGGGCCGGTTCTGGACCTGCAGTACCTCTACCGACCACTAGGGTCCGGATCAGTTCCTCTACTGACCACTAGGGATCCATCATCATCCATCATCTCCATCGATTGTCTCCTTAGGCTTCACTTCCATGACGACTGAACGGGGGATTTTTTTGTATCTCATCAGGTAAAATTATAGGTTGCAGTAGATGTATTTATACTGACGAGTGTAGATGTTTGATGAGCAGCTAGTTGAGCCAGTGGCTGGCTGTCTTCACTTGCTCGTCTTCCTCATCTTCCTCATCTTCATGCTATGAAGCAGTTGACAGCTGCCAATCAAACGTGGGCTAAACGTTTCAATCGTTTTTGATTTTGCAACCGAAATGACATCTGAAACGGGACACTCATGGGTTGGCTGAAGAAGCCCGTTTCCATGGATAAGCTTTGGTTGACACGCAGTGGGCGGTTCCAGCCGGTGTCGGTCTGTTTGTGTCACGGCAGTGCACAGTAGAGCTCCAGAAACCTGGTCGTGACGTCACACGGTCTGTCTCGTAATTTTACTCTAAGATTTTAACTCTAGAGTCACAACTGTAACATCTGTCGTAACGTGTAATGCAGTTGAATGCCTCAACGTGGATCATCTTAAAGGGCGTCAACTATCCCGTAACACTGTACTTTCACAAAAGAAGGGCCTCAAACGGAATCTTTAAAAAGGTCACCCCCAAAAACTAGATGCCGCCATGCTTGGGGCGTTCTTCTCTGATGTCAAATGTCAGATGTCAACATTTACGAGTCGTCCGCGGTCCCTCAACGCAGCACCAGCTAACGCTTTTGGGCTAAGCTAACACGTCCGCGCTGTAAAAGAGTTCGTCGCCAGTTCAAGCGGGAGGATACTGACGGACAACCGCCAGGCAGCCGTCCTAAAACCGGCTGTTCGAGGTCTGTGCTCGGCCGCTTTTGTGACGAGACGCAGAAACGCAACGAAAGGGAGCGTTACATAAAGTTAACGCGACGAGCCTCCAGTTAGCCGAGGCGGCGCTGCGTTCACGTCTCTCCGTGGCTGTCGGTGCTTCCAGCGCTCTGCTGGCACTTAACACAGCGACACGCGCGCACCGCAAACTTAAGGCTGCGAGTCTGCCACATCCGTGAGTGGTTCCTCGCCAAAACCGGACGGACCTGCTCTGATCTCTGCTTGTTTTGGACCTCCGAACGAGCTCGGCGGGTTCGCGGTGACCCGGCAGCCCGGACAGGTAGGTCCAGCCACACATCTGCTGTTCGCATGTTCGCTGATGGGAACACACTCGTGCACACACCGACAGAGGCTGGACTCGTCCTCCCCGTGCACTCTGCTCAAAGGCTTTGTTCTGATGTGCTGCATGTTTCTGTGCGCGGTTACAGTAGAAGATGCGCTGACAGCTGCCATCACGACTGGCACGAACACGTTACGTTACTAAAACCTGGACGCTTTGATTTCCCCGATGAAATGTGACAGAAAACGTGCAGGAATGCCTGTAATGGATCTGTTTGGAAGCTTGTTCCGTCAGATTGAGGTGATGTTGCAGGAGACTTCAGCTGCAGATAAATTAAACTCTAAAAGTGCAAACGCACGTCTCTTTAACCGTCTCCAGCCTTTACAGCTGGATTCAAAGCATCGCATTTAAAAGCCAGCTGACTGCTCTACTACTACTGATTTTGGAGGGAAAATGTCACAATTTGGACTTCTGACTGTGAGCCAGTGTTGTATGAAGTCGCTGGTCTAACATGTTACACAGTCATGCAAAAGTTATTACCCCCTCTTTTATTTCTGTGTTTTGTTTGTGTAAAAACACAATAAAAATCATGAGGGCGGGTCTCAGTTTTAACCAAATTAAACCTCAGATGAACAACAATGTAACTTGTTGTTTTCTATCAAAAAAGGGCACTGTTGCCTCACAGCAAGAAGGTTCCTGGTTCGATTCCCGGGCTCGGCGAGAGTCTCCCCATGCTTGCGGGGTTCCCTCCGGGTACTCTGGGTTCCTCTCACAGTCCCAAGAACATGCATGCTTGGCTGATTGGTTGATTAGTTTTTCTAAATTGCCGTAGGTGTGAGTGTGCAGTTGTTTGCCTCTGTATGCGGCCCTGTGACCACCCCCCCCCCCCCCCCCCCCCCCCCCCCCACCCCGACCCCAGTGACCCTGCAAAGGATTTACAACGGGTATAGAAGATGGATAGAGTCAAAAAGTGAAAATAAAAATCCTTGGGTCAATACTAAGTACCCTCACAGCTTCTGTAAGATTTAAGCGATGCAGCAAGGAGCTACTAATCAGCTGGTGCAGAACTTTCCCTCCCTGCAGATGTTCTGGCATTTTGCTGGTTTGCGTCAAACACCAACCTTCTAACTTCCTGGTTGAGGCTCACGTGAGCCTAGGATTGTTGGCAAAACCGAGTCTCTATTGAGCTCCATATTAAAATGTCCAACTTGGAGCAGAAATAAACATATTTGCAGTCTGGTTAAAAAAACATTTTGGTCTGATTTCACATCCATGACAAGTTTGAGGGGTTGAATTTTTCAACATTATCCAGAGAGAAAGACTATCCACAACTGGACAACATTCAAGACACCTGTCAATCATCCCAGGAGTGGATGTCCCAGCAACTTTACCTCAACATCAGACAAAAAGCTCCATCTCAGAGCCTACAGGCCTCACTGAGGATGTTAGATGTTCACGTCCATGAGAGCACAACAACAAGAAGACTGAACCTGTTGGATTTGATTGAAGAGTTTCCAGGAGAAATCTTCTTCTGTCTATAAAGAACATGGAACCACGACTGAGGTTCACAAAAGTGGATCTGAACAAACCAGCAGACTTCTGGATCAACGTCCTCTGGACGACTGAGGTGGAGATGTTTGGTCTTCATGTCCAGAACCATGTTTGGAGGAAACCAGCAGAAACACCTCAAACCCACTGTGAAGCACGGTGGTGGAGGGATGATGGTCTGGACCTGGACGCATGTCAGTTATTGAGTGGAGCATGAACTTCTCTGTAGACCAGAGTCTTCTAAAGACAAATGTGAGGACATCTGTCTGACAGCTGAAGACTGGCTGAAACTGTGTCACGTGACAGGAAATGATCCCAAACACAGCAGCAAAATAAAAGAGGTTCTGGAAGGACCTGGTCAAAGTCCAGACCTGAACCTGGTTGAGATGCTGGGATGGGACCTTCCGAGAGCTGTGTTGATGTGAAGGTCCAAAAACCTCAATGAACTGAAGCAACATTGGAAAGAAGACTGGACCAGAACTCCTCCAGAACCAGGAGACACTGATGAAGTCGGGCAGGAAACCCTACTGAGGGTTCCTGCTGTTGTAGGAAACATCTACTGAGGGTTCCTGCTGCTGAAGGAAACATCTACTGAGGGTTCCTGCCGCTGAAGGAAACATCTACCGAGGGTTCCTGCTACTGAGGGAAACATCTACTGAGGGTTCCTGCTGCTGAAGGAAACATCTACTGAGGGTTCCTGCCGCTGAAGGAAACATCTACTGAGGGTTCCTGCCGCTGAAGGACACATCTCCAAATGTCTCCATGGTCTCACTCCAAAGTACACATCTGACCTGCTTCTCGCTCCCTCTGGTCAGCAGATCAGTGATTGTTAGTCGTGTGTACGATTACGAGGAAGCTTCGAGGTGACGGCGCCGTTTCAGTCGCTGCTCCAAACTGGAACCAGCTGACTTCACGTATCAGACGGACCGACTCACTCGCAGTTTTTAAATCCTCTCCTAAAACATACTTTTACACTTTGTCTTTTAAAATCAGTTTAGTGTTTTCTCTTGTTTCATTTATGTTTTATGCTTTTTTATGTATGCTTTTACATTTGTTTTGCATGTTCTTAATGTTCTTATGTTTTTCCCGTGTTTGTTTTTATCACTTTGCTGTTTTTAAAGTGTTTTATAAATAAAGTTGAGTTGAAGGAAACGCCGACTTTGTTTACATCTTTCTGTAAAGTGAAAAACGACACGGTTAAAACAGTTATGTTGTTCATCTGAGGACGTGCTTTGCTCATAATAAGATCCACCACGGTCAGATGACATTTACGATGTTTAAACAGAAAAACACGATAAAAGAGGGGGTGTGGCTACACTTTCCCACATGACTGTAGCGGGTGATGTCATGAACAGAAGCGTTTCACACGAGTCCGGCGGCGGCGGCTCCAAAGGCTTCACTACGGCTCATTAAAACGCCGGAGGTCAGGTCGCCGTGCCCGTTACTCCCTCTGGCCAGGACCTCCTGGATGCATCATGGGTACAAAAACATGTCGTCACGGCGTGAAGCCGGGCTCGGGTTGGGTCCGGAGACGGAGGCGCCCGCCTGTTTCCATGAATCAGACACGGTGAAACAATCAGAAAGTGATCTGATGATGACGATAGTTTAAAAACATTATTTCTTGGTGGTTTAAAAAGTTGATGTTCTGTTTGTCTTGTTCACTGTGTTCATGTCTTTCTTTATTCTTTTATCCTTTAATTTTCCACCGACTGTGATCAGTGACCCATTTATGCTGAATAGTTCCTACAACTCCACAACAATCATTAATAGACCTGTTTTTAGCGACGTGACCTTTGGAGGTGTGCAGACGCCCGAGTTCCGCCTCGGCGTGCAGCTTTAAAACGGCCCGTTCTCATTTGTAAGCAGCTAAATAAGCACATTTATGTTGTTATTTAATACTAAAGAGGTGGGTCGTTTCTGTTCTGATCCAAAAACGGTCGTCTCACAAACTTTATTTTATGTATTTTATACTTTATTATTTATTTATAAAGTCACAACTTTTGAGTGTATTCTTTTATTAACATTTTGAATCTTAAAGAAATCAGAAATACTGATTTTTTTGTTTATAAAATCAAAAACTTTTAGGCTTCTCTTACACATCTGTGAGTTCATAAAGTCACTTTTTTGTTTCTTCTACTGCGTATTTGTGAGTCTTTTCTCAGAACCCTTTCTTTTCCTCAAAAGGTCCAAAAGCGCTGCTGCGCTCGCCGAGCCGGCTTCAGTGACATATTTATATTCATATCTGAGCTAGATTCATTTGGTTGGTCAGTTTGAATTTGAACCTGCAGAGAACGTTCCAACAGTTAAAGTGTAACAGATGAACGAATCGCTGTGGATCATCTTAAAGCGTTTGAATCCACCTTCACTCCATAGTCCGGCCCCCGAACAGAACCTTGCTTCAGGCCCCCAGGAAGCTTGAACTGGCCCTTATCAACAACAACTTAAACTCACCAAACTACCGTTTCAGAAACGACAGCTGTTTGATTTATGGACTCAGAGGTCTTGAGATGCTGAAATCAGAAATGTGTCACGTTTTTTCTAAATCAGATAACTGTCAGAAATCTGGAATCAAGATGTCAAATCACGTTTGTAAAACAACCAAAACAAAAGAAACTGAAATAAATGAAGGAATGAGGAGCTTTGAAGGTAATAGCTGATCTCTGTACCACACAGAACACTGTATTTTTAAACTTCCTGCCGGCACACGTCATGTTTTAAACCCTCCAGACAGTTGATCATTAAAGAACGTCGTCTTCTCAGTGCTGGCCTGACGTCCGCCTCCTGCTGCTCTTCAGCGTCTAACAGGTTATTAATTTAACTACTGCTTTGATAACGAGAAGCTTCAGAGCAGGACTGTCAGTGCAGTTGTGTTTGATGCAGCTACAGTGGAATAATTTTCCATAAAATGTGATGTGATCTTCTTCTGAGTTACAATGAGAAATAGAGACAATGTTCTTAATCTCCAAACACACAAACATTAAACATCAGCAAGGATGGAGGAAGGAGGTGGTGCACTAATGAAACACAAAATGAAGAATAAGAAAAGAAAAAACCGACACGGCTGAGCAGCACGAGAACGTCATCCCAGCAATGAAGCACGGTGGTAGGAACATCAGGATTTGGGCCTCAGAACGTGGACCAGTTGGCGTCATTGATGGAAAAGGAATTACAGCGTTTAAAGAAACGTCCTTGACATTAATGCTGAATCACTTTTCATGGGGAAGTGCTGTCAACCGCAGGAGCGGCCGTCTAAAAGACTTTTTACGCTCGTCATTTAAAAAAGATCATACATTGACTTTGTTGTCTTTTTGCACCGATCCAGGTGCTTAAAAGACGGACGAAATGGACCAAAACCACTGCAAGTCACGAGGGTCATATTGAGTCAGTCTGAAGTAAACAATAAAACAGCGACGCGGGAACTTGGTGGGAATCTTCTTTTTAATCTTACTTTTATTTAATACCATGTTATTATCTTTATTTTATTACTGGAGTTTTTTTAACAGTATTTATTTAATTTTTTAAAATTAGATTTGAAGTTTTTTAAAATTATTTTTCATTGTACATGATATCATGTTTTTATTATTTTACAATAGATTTCATTTTAACTCTTAATATCCAGTTTCTCGTCAGTGGGAGGCGGCTGCCTGGGGGCGGCTGCCAGCTCCGGCCACATTGACGTCAGCTGGGTGTCCCCCACATGCCCATGGTGTGGGGGAGGGGTCCAGATTGCTGGACTTCTCCTCCCTGCTTGGGATGGGGCTGGCCTCCCGTTGATAGGCGACGTGGCTGGGGCGGCATCCCCCTCCTGTTGCAGAGGACTCCACATGATGGTGTTTCCTCTCTGCTCCCTCCGTGCTCAGCCTTCTGTTATTTTAATCAGTGTTGTGGTAGGGGGCAGTTTATTGTAGGGATGGAATTGAATTTGAATTTGACATATGTGAGCGGGGGCTGTTGGGGGAGGGTGGCTGTCTGTTTTTTTAACTTGTTATATCAGTACCATGTGATCTTACTACAAAGATTAGAAGACTGGGTGGGAATATCTGGTACTGCTTTAAACTGGTTCAGGTCCTCTCTCAAGGAGAGAAGGTACTTTGTTAAAATTGTTAAAATTGGTGACTCTCTCTGAGACCAAATGGCTATGGCCTGCGGGGTTCCCCAGGGCTCAGTCCTGAGACCTCTATTGTCCAGAGGATATAAGACAGACCTCAACTCTGACAATGTCCAAATCCAGACTGAAAACAGTTATGTTCAGCTGTGAAATGACAGCTGAAAGGATTTTATCTGCACTCTCACTATATCAGTAGGTATATCAGAAGGTATATCAATAGTTATATCAGTAGCTACATCAGTAGGTTTATCAGTAGGTATATCAGTAGGTATATCAGTAGGTATATCAGTAGGTATATCAGTAGGTATATCAGTAGGTATATCAGCAGGTATATCAGTAGTTATATCAGTAGTTATATCAGCAGGTGTATCAGAAGTTATATCAGAAGGTATATAAATAGGTATATCAGTAAGTATATCAGCAGGTATATCAGTAAGTATATCAGCAGGTATATCAGCAGGTATATCAGCAGGTATATCAGTAGGTATATCAGTAGGTATATCAGTAGGTATATCAGTAGGTATATCAGCAGGTATATCAGCAGTTATATCAGAAGTTATATCAGCAGGTATATCAGCAGTTATATCAGAAGTTATATCAGCAGTTATATCAGAAATTATATCAGCAGTTATATCAGTAAGTATATCAGTATGTATATCAGTAAGTGTATCAGCAGGTATATCAGTAGTTATATCAGTAGATATATTAGCAGGTATATCAGCATTTATATCAGTAGTTATATCAGCAGGTGTATCAGAAGTTATATCAGAAGGTATATAAATAGGTATATCAGTAGGTATATCAGTAAGTGTATCAGCAGGTATATCAGTAGTTATATCAGTAGATATATTAGCAGGTATATCAGCATTTATATCAGTAGTTATATCAGCAGGTGTATCAGAAGTTATATCAGAAGGTATATAAATAGGTATATCAGCAGGTATATCAGTAGGTATACCAGTAAGTATATCAGTAGGTATATCAGTAAGTATATCAGTAGGTATATCAGTAAGTGTATCAGCAGGCATATCAGTAGTTATATCAGTAGATATATTAGCAGGTATATCAGCATTTATATCAGTAGTTATATCAGCAGGTGTATCAGAAGTTATATCAGAAGGTATATAAATAGGTATATCAGTAAATATATCAGCAGGTATATCAGTAGGTATATTAGCAGGTATATCAGCAGTTATATCAGTAGTAAGAACACCTGATAATGATCAGTTCATCAATGATGATGATTAGCACCTGCTGGCTGCAACTCACTTTTTTAGATCTTATACAAGCGACAGGTGGGGTACTTAGTATTGGCCACATGACTTCTTAGTTTTGGCCTCATTTTTGTTACATGAATGACTTGTTAAAAAAAGCAGTTTTACATGTAGATTATTTGTTGGCATCCTTTAATTAAAGAAAGAAAAGCCCACAATGATCAAGAAATATCTTGAAACTAATCAGACATCAATGACGGACCCTCAACTTAATATTTAGATTCACAACGTTCTGAGTCGACCACTTCAGTCCAGTGATGGGTGTAACTGTCAGGGAGACATGTCCACCTGTGGACAGGTGTTCTGGTCGTCTCCAGCTGTCTCAGGGTTGAAGGGTTTCTTCTCCAGGCTGCAGGTTCCAGATATTTCCACAGATGTTCAACAGGATGTAGATCAGGACTCAGAAGGACCCTTCCGAATAGTCCAGTGTTTGGTTCTGAGTGTTTCTTGGCTGGTTTTAGTTGTGTGTTTTGGGTCATGATCTTGTTGGAGGACCCATGACCTGCGACTGAGACCAAGCTTTCTGACAGTGGACATCTCAGTTGTCTCTAGAAGATCTTGATGGTCTGGAGGTTTCATTGTAGCTGCACAGATTCAAGACAACCAGAACCAGACGCAGCCCAGCAGCTCCAGCAGCTCCAGAACAGAACCGAGCCTCCTCCATGTTCCACAGTAGCCTCAGTGGATGCAGTGATCTGACACTGATGAACCTGGACCTTGGAGATCACCCTAAATGTCTTTGGAAGTTGTTCTGGACTCTTTGGTTTCCATTTGTATTATCGTCTCTTCAGTTTGTCCTCAGTTGTCCTCTTGAGTCCAGGTCCAGGGAGGTTGTCTACAGTCCTGTGGAGCCTGAACTTCTGAATGAAAGTTCCAGCTGTAGTCCCTGGAACATCCAGCTGCTTGGAGATGGTCTTCTAGCCTTTAACATGCTGGTCTAGAATATTCTTCCTGGTCTCCTTTCCTTGTCTGGTCCATGTTCAGTGTGGTGACGACTTTAAAGAGTCCGGCTGACTGAAGACTCCTGAGATGTTCATTACAGGACTCGCCAAACATTATTTTACATCTTCTCTAGAGGAACCAGCTCATTTGTTCTGGTTAATTTCCAATGTCTGGTTTTCATTAGTCAGTGATCAGTAAATTATTATTTATTATTTTTGTCAGTTTGAAATGATTTCAGTGAACATTGTGGGTTTCTTCTTCTGTGGTTGGAGGGTCGTAACAAGCGTGTCCACGTGTTGAAGTCTATCAGACGGGAACTTGGCTCTTATTTATCTTCTTTTCTGCCTCCTGACAAACCAACGCTGCAGCTGCAGCAGCTGAGGGTCGTCGCAGGGTCGGCGGAGCGCCTCTGGTGATTTGAGTGTCGGGGTGATGATGACCACAGCTGCGAGGAAAGAGGAAGGACGGGAACAGAAACCGACAGCGAGGAGTTGGATGAAAACAAAGAGTTGGTGGTAAAGAAACTGTCAAGTAGCTGAGGTCAGAGGAGGTAGCGAGGCAGCGAGAGAACGCAGGGTCGGTCTGTGCTGCCCGTGTTCAGCGTCGGATAACGCCGCACGCATCCCTCCTTTGTGAGGTGGTGCTGTTCAGCTGTGATGGAAGTTTGTTGCTGTCTGGAGGCTGGCGAAGCCTTTCCATAGGAGGGAACGTGCGTACGGCGGTCATGTGACTTAAGGAACACTCCTCCCTCCCTCCCTCTACTTCCAAACAAGACAGGAGATGTCTGACCCAAATCTGCAAAGTGCAAAAAGGAAACCAAAGAGAGGAAGAAACGGGGGGAGGGGCCCGATCAAGGCTCGTGATGGAAAATGAGCATGTCAGTTGGTAACCGTCAGATAAAGAAATCATTAGCAGGAGGTGGGAGGAGAGCTGGAAGAGGAGGAAACATCTGGGCCTGAAGGAGGGCGCGCTGCACCGGCGTGTTGACACGAGCCAAGTCACAGCGCGGCTCCTGACTGGCTCTGAGTGAGTTACCCGCGTTCTCCTGGAGGTGTCTTTGTGCCCACAGTTTATATCCTCAACCTCATTTTATCAGCACAAATATCCAGAAGATTCCAAACATACATATATATATATATATAAAAAAAAACCTCAGAAGAAACCTCACTGAGCGAGATGTTTCAGTCTGTCACAGCACAATGAGAAGAAGTGTGGTTTGTTGGGTTTCCAGGAAAAAACCTCTTCTGACTAAAAGGAACATGGAAGCACGACTGAGGCTTTACGTAAATGGATCTGAACAAACCAGCAGACTTCTGGAACAACGTCCTCTGCACAGATGAGACCAAAGTGGAGATGTTTGGTCTTCATGTCCAGAACCATGTTTGGAGGAAACCAGCAGAAACACCTCAGACCCACTGTGAAGCACGGTGGTGGAGGGATGACGGTCTGGACCTGGACACTTGTCAGTCAGTTGGTGGACCATGAACTCCTCTGTAGGCCAGAGTCTTCTAGAGACAAATGTGAGGACATCCGATAGCTGAAGACTGGCTGAAACTGGGTCATGTGACACGAAATTATCCCAAACACAGCAGCAAATTAAATGCATGACGATGAAAGGGTCTGAAGGTCTCTGGTCAAAGTCCAGACTTTAACCTGGTTGAGATGCTGTGGTAGGACCTTGTAGAAGTGAAGGTCCAAAAACCACAAAGAGCTGAAGCAACGTTGGAAAGAACGGACCAGAACTCCACCAGATCCATGAAACCCTAATGAAGTCAGACAAAAAAACGTCTACAGACGGTTCCTGCCACTGAAGAAACATCTGCTGAGGGTTCCTGCCACTGAAGGAAACATCTACTGAGGGATCCTGCCACTGAAGAAACATCTACTGAGGGTTTCTGCCGCTGAAGAAACATCTACTGAGGGTTCCTGCCGCTGAAGGAAACATCTACTGAGGGTTCCTGCCACTGAAGAAACATCTACTGAGGGATCCTGCCACTGAAGAAACATCTACCGAGGGATCCTGCCACTGAAGAAACATCTACTGAGGGTTCCTGCCGCTGAAGAAACATCTACTGAGGGTTCCTGCCGCTGAAGAAACATCTACCAAGGGATCCTGCTCCTAAAGGTGGATCTACACCTGCTGAATCTTGGGTTTTTTTTGTTATTATTCACATGATTGTTTTTTATTTTTGGTTTGTTGGTACAAGTGTAAATAAAATATGTGAATCAGTTCATGTATATTTACTTTCTGTTCAGTTCTACAAAGAAGCACCTGCATATCCTCATTTCTAGTTTCTCTATTCGGATGAATCAGTACCTGACTTGGCTACTGATTCATCTTCTTCACTGGTGCATCATACGTTTTTGTGCGGCTGAGTCGAGGATGATGAAGGAACACGATGACCTTTCTGAAACAAAGAGGATCCAGAAGATGTTTTTTCCAGCAGCTGAAACAGCCGTGTGTGTGTGTGTGTGTGTGTGTGTGTGTGTGTGTGTGTGTGTGTGAATGTGTGTGAATGTGTGTGTGTGTGTGTGTGTGTGTGTGTGTGTGAATGTGTGTGTGTGTGAGTGTGTGTGTGCTTGTGCGTGTGTGTGTGTATCTGTGTGTGTGTGTGTGTATCTGTGTGTGTGTGTGTGTGTGCTTGTGCGTGCGTGTGTGTGTGTGTGCGTGTGTGTGTGTGTGTGTGTGTGCTTGTGCGTGCGTGTGCTTGTGCGTGCGTGTGTGCGTGCGTGTGTGTGTGTGTGTGTGTGTGCGTGTGTGTGTGTGTGTGTGTGTGAATGTGTGTGTGTGTGTGCTTGTGCGTGCGTGTGTGTGTGTGTATCTGTGTGCGTGTGTGTGTGTGTGTGTATCTGTGTGCGTGTGTGTATCTGTGTGTGTGTGTGTGTGTGTGTGTGTGTGTGTGTGTGAATGTGTGTGTGTGTGTGTGAATGTGTGTGTGTGTGTGCTTGTGCGTGCGTGTGTGTGTGTGTATCTGTGCGCGTGCGTGTGTGTGTGTGTATCTGTGCGCGTGTGTGTGTGTGTGTGTATCTGTGCGCGTGTGTGTGTGTGTGTGTATCTGTGTGCGTGTGTGTGTGAGTGAGTGAGTCACTGATGGTACGTCGGCGTGCCGACTGAAAGTGCGCCTCTTTACATCCCTGTTCTCTTAAATTCCTTTTGAAACCAGCGAGCTAAATTTAGCGGCAGCACCCCTCCCCCTCCTCTGAGAGGTATCGGAGCTGCAGCAGACAGCGATAGTCTAACGTTTTGATGCGCTCTGTCCACACTCAGATTAAAGGGAGCTGCTCTGTGTGGGTGGGCGTGATGTCTCTCTGCTCTGTGTGGGTTCTGATAGGTTGTTGCTTTGCTGCAAATGAGCGCATGTTTGTCTCTTCACGAGTGCGTCTCTGTATCTGTCAGGGCTGCAGCGTGAGGACAGCGGGGCTCTCTGATGATCCCTCCGTTCATCCAATGAACCCCCTCAACTCCATGAAACCCTCCCTGCTGCCCACTCCACAAAGGTACCTACACACTCGCTCACTGTTGCAGAACAAAGCTCCTCAGGTGAGTCCAAGGAGCAACATCCAGGTCCCAGAGCTGGTGGCAGGAGGGAGAACTGGGAGAACCTCTGCCGACCACTGTGGTCTGGATCCAGCAGAGTTCAGGTCCATTGACCTCCATGTTAAAACACCCAACATTAAAGCAGAAATAAACATATTTTCAGTCTGATATGTGAAAAAATGAAACAGCAATATGACGCTGGCAAATGTTGGCTGGCAGCTCCTCCGGCGTGAACCGGCTTCAGGAGCAAAGAGGAAGTTTGCTGGGACCTGGAGGGCGTAGGCCGCCTGTCTGCTGGCAGACGTCCTGGACTACAGCGGCTCCACCCCCGGTAGCGGCAGGCGGGGCCGCCGCGGGTCCCAGTGCAGCTCTGCTTGTCCTCGTCAGCATGAATTAGCATCATCCGTTAGCATAAGCTAAGTCAGCTGAAATAGCTAACCTTGATTGACATAAAGTGGGCGTGTCCCAGCGGGCTTCACAAGCGCTCTATACAAAACCTCTGGCTGACATCACAGAGCGATTTGTTCAGTTCTGTTTAACCGTCTGTGTCCAGGACCTGAACCCGGACCAGCTTCTGTACATGGCGGGTCTGCTCAGCCAGGTCAGGTATCTGGAACTCAGTCCTACAACATGGCCGATGTACTGATAACTTTACCAGCAGATGCCCATCTCCAGGTAACCTGGAGCTGGTGCTTTGGTCTTGGGCCACAGCTTAACTAGACCCCCAGTCGATGGCTGCGAGCTGGGGCTGACTGGTGAACCCGTAGCTCATCAACCGATAGCTTTGGCAGCGGTCAGACATCTGCTTCCTCTGTCAGGGAGGCTACCAGGTTGGTATGGATCCATCCAGGTTGGTACGATCTATCCAGGTTGGCACGGATCCTTCCAGGTTGGTACGGATCCATCCAGGTTGGTACGGATCCATCCAGGTTGGTACGGATCCATCCATCCTTCCAGGTTGGTACGATCCATCCAGGTTGGTACGGTTCCATCCAGGTTGGTACGGTTCCATCCAGGTTGGTACGGTTCCATCCAGGTTGGTACGGATCCATCCAGGTTGGTACGGATCCTTCCAGGTTGGTACGGATCCATCCAGGTTGGTACGGATCCATCCAGGTTGGTACGGATCCTTCCAGGTTGGTACGGATCCATCCAGGTTGGTATGATCCATCCAGGTTGGTACGATCCATCCAGGTTGTTAAGGTTCCATCCAGGTTGGTACGGATCCATCCAGGTTGGTACGGATCCATCCAGGTTGGTACGATCCATCCAGGTTGGCACGGATCCATCCAGGTTGTTACGATCCTTCCAGATTGGTACGGATCCATCCATCCTTCCAGGTTGGTACGGATCCATCCCGGTTGGTACGGATCCATCCAGGTTGGTACGGATCCATCCAGGTTGGTACGGATCCATCCAGGTTGGTACGATCCATCCAGGTTGGTACGGATCCATCCATCCTTCCAGGTTGGTACGGATCCATCCAGGTTGGTACGGTTCCATCCAGGTTGGTACGGATCCATCCAGGTTGGTACGGATCCATCCAGGTTGGTACGATCCATCCAGGTTGGTACGGATCCATCCATCCTTCCAGGTTGGTACGATCCATCCAGGTTGGTACGGATCCATCCAGGTTGGTACGGATCCATCCAGGTTGGTACGGATCCATCCAGGTTGGTACGATCCATCCAGGTTGGTACGGATCCATCCATCCTTCCAGGTTGGTACGGATCCATCCAGGTTGGTACGGTTCCATCCAGGTTGGTACGGATCCATCCAGGTTGGTACGGATCCATCCAGGTTGGTACGATCCATCCAGGTTGGTACGGATCCATCCATCCTTCCAGGTTGGTACGATCCATCCAGGTTGGTACGGTTCCATCTAGGTTGGTACGATCCTTCCAGGTTGGTACGGATCCATCCAGGTTGGTACGGATCCATCCAGGTTGGTACGGATCCATCCAGGTTGGTACGGATCCATCCAGGTTGGTACGGATCCATCCAGGTTGGTACGGATCCATCCAGGTTGGTACGATCCATCCAGGTTGGTACGGATCCATCCATCCTTCCAGGTTGGTACGGATCCATCCAGGTTGGTACGGTTCCATCCAGGTTGGTACGGATCCATCCAGGTTGGTACGGATCCATCCAGGTTGGTACGATCCATCCAGGTTGGTACGGTTCCATCCAGGTTGGTACGGATCCATCCAGGTTGGTACGGATCCATCCAGGTTGGTACGGATCCATCCAGGTTGGTACGATCCATCCAGGTTGGTACGGATCCATCCATCCTTCCAGGTTGGTACGGATCCATCCAGGTTGGTACGGTTCCATCCAGGTTGGTACGGATCCATCCAGGTTGGTACGGATCCATCCAGGTTGGTACGATCCATCCAGGTTGGTACGGATCCATCCATCCTTCCAGGTTGGTACGATCCATCCAGGTTGGTACGATCCATCCAGGTTGGTACGGATCCATCCATCCTTCCAGGTTGGTACGGATCCATCCAGGTTGGTACGGTTCCATCCAGGTTGGTACGGATCCATCCAGGTTGGTACGATCCTTCCAGGTTGGTACGGATCCATCCAGGTTGGTACGATCCTTCCAGGTTGGTACGATCCATCCAGGTTGGTACGATCCTTCCAGGTTGGTACGATCCATCCAGGTTGGTACGGATCCATCCAGGTTGGTACGGATCCATCCAGGTTGGTACGATCCTTCCAGGTTGGTACGGATCCATCCAGGTTGGTACGGATCCATCCAGGTTGGTACGGATCCTTCCAGGTTGGTACGATCCTTCCAGGTTGGCATGGATCCATCCAGGTTTGTAGGGATCCATCCAGGTTGGTACGGATCCATCCAGGTTGGTACGGATCCTTCCAGGTTGGTACGGATCCTTCCAGGTTGGTACGGATCCATCCACGTTGGTATGATCCATCCAGGTTGGTATGATCCATCCAGGTTGGTATGATCCATCCAGGTTGGTACGATCCATCCAGGTTGTTAAGGTTCCATCCAGGTTGGTACGGATCCATCCAGGTTGGTACGATCCATCCAGGTTGGGATGGTTCCATCCAGGTTGGTACGGATCCATCCAGGTTGGTACGATCCATCCAGGTTGGGATGGTTCCATCCAGGTTGGTACGGATCCATCCAGGTTTGTACGATCCATCCAGGTTGTTAAGGTTCCATCCAGGTTGGTACGGATCCATCCAGGTTGTTAAGGTTCCATCCAGGTTGGGATGGTTCCATCCAAGTTGGTACGGATCCATCCAGGTTTGTACGATCCATCCAGGTTGGGATGGTTCCATCCAGGTTGGTACGGATCCATCCAGGTTGGGATGGTTCCATCCAAGTTGGTACGGATCCAACCAGTTTGACTAACTGACTGCTAACTAACAGTTGGCCAGTTACCTTTGCCTGGACCTCCGCTGGGACATGGGCACCCCCTCGATTGAGCTCCACTGTAGACTGTAGACCCAGCTGGGCTGCTCGAGCAGGTGTAGAGTCCTCGTGCAGGTACAGGTTTGAGTCCCGCCCTCTGATTACCTCTCATCTCTGTATGTCCCAATTTACTGTTAATAAAGGTGATTGAGCCACAATATGTTTGAAACAAAAAAAAAGAATTGACTCAAGGTAACATAAATTGAATTATAGTGTAGCGTGAGCTGAAAGGGCTTCCTGGTGGGAGGTCAGGTGGGAGGTCAATCTCTAGGTAACCAGCGGGTCGTGTTGTCCACAAACGCAGGCTGAAGCGCCGTCATGCAAAGAACAAGACATATGTCTGCACATTACTCTCTTTGCATGCCAGAACTTCATTTGCATGAACTTTTCTCTAATTACAGAGTTGAATGCAAAATATCTCCTGAACCTGTAGCTCCACCAACGCTCAACTCTGTCACCTTAAACTGCCTCTTTTAATGTTTATTGTTTTATATGTAAAAACATACAAAAGATTTATCTGGCCATATCGGGTCATACTATTAGACAAATATAACCTCAGATAAACAACAAATAACTTTTTTCATTAAGCCAAACAGAAAAAAATGTGTACAAAGATGTAACATGTACATGTGAACAGTAATGTTGACGTACCAGTTGGAGTCTGCGGGTTGTGTTTTATTTTGAAAATTCATCAGATTCTCCACACCATTCTCATGTCTATCAGCTTGATCCATGATGGAGGTTTGGCAGCAGCCCTGCTCGTACCAACAGAGCAACAGTGCAGCAACAGGTGCTTCTCTAAGACCATGGCTGATGTCTTTCCTTCTTGGTGTTGTGTTAACACACACCTGAATGTTGCAGACCAAAAAACATCTGTTTTCACACCTGATGATGATCAGTTGATCAGTGATGATGATCAGCACCTGACTGAAACTCACCCTCGTAAATCCTTTAGAAGCTGTAGGGGTACTTAGTATTTCCTACATGATCTCTCTTTCTTTCTGTTTGGCTGCTGTTTGTGGGTTTTAGTCAAATACTGACACAGAAGAAAAATTGTAAGTTGTTTGTCTTTTTAATAGTCTGTATTTGATTTCTTCAGACTGCTGAGGTTTGTTTTTAAGTCTTTACTACTGGTTTGAATGAATATGTTGCGTTAGATTACAGAGCTGTAGTCCGCTATGGTCAAACTGTGAGTCTGGCGTGTACACAGCTGTGCTGCCACACTGCTCTTCTGTCGTTTACATCAAATGTTTTCTCCTCAGGCTTTTGTGAAGCATCTCGGTTGGGTTCAGGTGAGGCAGACTGTGAAAGGACGGGGGTTCGGGTGGCGGCGACGCCAGAGCCAGGCAGGTTGTCAGTAATGTGGTCTGACAGGCTGTTCTGGTGGTTTCCTGTTGATGATGGAAGTGGTTTTGCAGGAGGAAGCTAACCTCGGCGTCAGGTTAATCGTTAGCTCACCAGAGTCAGTGATGCAGTCATGACCTTCACCTCAGCGCAGCCAGTCTGTTGAAATGACCTCCAACAAGCGGTTAAATGCTCTCTGTTCTCAGAGGGAATGATGAAACGCGTCTGTGATACTGTGACATCTAACGGTTATTGATGTTGGGAGGAATCCCGTCTCCCTGCCTCTCCTGAACCATCCCAGTAACTCGCTTCGTATCCCTCCGCAGCGCTGACGGCCCCTTCCTAAATGAGCCAGTCTCCTGGCAACCAGGAACCAATCAGCACGCGGGATCTCTCTCTGTAGTAACCACTGTGTGGGGCGTGACCAATCCCACGCACAGCCAGGTAACACATGACTCCGACACTCTTCTCTGTCCTGAAACACCTCCAGAATGGGTTTCCGTCTCAGGGAAATCAGGCCTGCGAAGTAGGATAAACGTGACCTCTACAGAGGCAAACAAGAAATAAAGAAAGGCCAGGATTTCTGAATCTCATGAACATATTTTATTCACATGTTGAAACTGAGACATCTGGGCAACACAAAGTTGGAAAAGTTAGTGGTATTAAAACGAAACGCCTGGAGAACATCTACAGCTGAACAGGTTGTTGGTCAACGGGTCAGTTGATGAGCGGCTGGGCAGAAAAGGATCTTCATCTTCGTTGCACAGAGGAGTTGGCCGTTCTTCTGTCAGCCACATTAAGGAAGTAGAGCAGAGGAAGTTGAGCACTGTTGGGGCCGGCGCTGCAGAGAAGAGCCTGCACCGCCACCTAGTGTTTGGTGGTGGAATTCCATCCAGGTTGGTACGGTTGGGAACAGACGAGCCCAAAACACTACTCTATGACCAAAGATGACCCGGAAACATCTCTGACCAACAGGCACTCATTAACCTCACACCGGTACAGACGGTTCCACAGCAGAGATCAGAATATCGTGGTCTGTGGTGTCAGATCCGAGAGCAGAAGAGGAGCAAAATCCTGAAAGTCGTTTATGCTGCAACGATGATTCAAAACGTTTGAAAAGTGCTGATCGTGTTCTGTGAAATGCTTTAAAACCTGTCTGTCAACACCATGCTGGTCCGAAGAGGTTATCTGATGAACGGATGGGCCAGCGTGTCTGAATAAAGGTGGTACCAGACCAGAACAACATTCCAGGCTCATCCTGATCAGGAGCTTTTAGGCTGGGAAGTCATCTCCGTTCTCTCTTAAACACTTAGTCGGTGTCGGCTGCTGGATTGTTATTCCACTTCATGGTGATTTTTTTCCCTGAAGATCCTGACGGACAAATGTTTGTTTCCCGCACAGGTGTTTGGTGCTCCCATGGGCCCCGGTGACAGCTCCAGTGGTCACATGATGCCTGGCGGCAGCCCTGGGATGGGGGGCGGCATGGGGTCCCAGTTTATGGGCCAGCAGCCGTACGGAGACGCTGTGTCAAAGGGGTACGGCCAGCCGGTCATGTACGGACGACCCAGCGCCGCGTACAACCCGCCATCAGCCTACGGAGGAAGGTACGCTGCTGCTGAGTGTGTTCCGGCTGTTCTGTTGGCAAAAATGGACTCAAACATCCAGAAATGTGCTTATTTTTAATAACAGTAGTAAAATAATCACTTTTGTTGAGTTAGAATGATGAATATTTAATGTGATGTGGTCCTCCTGACACCTCCAAATGATCTGATCATTGTGGGCAAACTGAACCTCAGACAAACACCAGCATCTTAGTTCACTGTGCCATTATTCAGCATCAGGGAACCTCAGTGTGGAACCTCAGTGTGGAACCTCAGTGTGGAACCTCAGTGTGGAACCTTAGTGTGGAACCTCACTCCTGAACCTAAATCGGGAACCTCAGTCTTGAACCACTAATACTACTACGACTACTATTATTACTACTACTACTATTACTACTGCTACTACTAATGCTACTACTACTACTACTACTAATACCACTACTACTATTACTACTACTACTACTACTACTAATACTACTACTACTACTGCTAAAACTAGTACTACTACTACTATTACTGCTGTCACTACTACTACTACCATTTCTACTATTACTACTACGACTACTATTACTACTACTACTGCTACTACTACTAATACCACTACTACTATTACTACTACTACTAATACTTCTGCCACTACTACTACTACTAATACTACTACTACTACTACTACTACTACTATCACAACTACTACTAATAATAATAATGCTGCGACTACTACTACTATTAGTACTTCTACTGCTACTGCTACTACTACTACTACTACTACTACTACTACTACTCCTAGGATACGTCTGCACGACTTGTTGTCGTCATTTGCAATGCTGTGTCATTGTGCACCGACCTGTGTCACAGCTCCTCACTATGATTCGCTCTCATTTGCTCAGGTACGCTCTCGTTTTCCTCGGGTTCCCTCTCGTTTGCTTTTGGTACCCTCTCGTTTGCTCTGGTACACTCTCGTTTGCTTTGGTTCCCTCTCGTTTGCTTTGGTTCCCTCTCGTTTGCTTTGGTTCCCTCTCGTTTGCTCTGGTTCTCTCTTGTTTGCTCTGGTACACTCTCGTTTGCTCTGGTTCTCTCTTGTTTGCTCTGGTACACTCTCGTTTGCTCTGGTACGCTCTCGTTTTCTCTGGTTCCCTCTTGTTTGCTTTGGTTCCCTCTCGTTTTCTCTGGTACGCTCTCGTTTTCTCTGGTTCCCTCTCGTTTTCTCTGGTTCCCTCTCGTTTGCTCTGGTTCTCTCTTGTTTGCTCTGGTTCCCTCTCTTTTGCTTTGGTTCCCTCTCGTTTGCTTTGGTTCCCTCTCGTTTGCTCTGGTTCTCTCTTGTTTGCTCTGGTTCCCTCTCGTTTGCTTTGGGTCCCTCTCGTTTGCTCTGGTACGCTCTCGTTTTCTCTGGTTCCCTCTTGTTTGCTTTGGTTCCCTCTCGTTTTCTCTGGTACGCTCTCGTTTTCTCTGGTTCCCTCTCGTTTTCTCTGGTTCCCTCTCGTTTGCTCTGGTTCTCTCTCGTTTGCTCTGGTTCCCTCTCGTTTGCTCTGCTACGCTCTCGTTTTATCTGGTTCCCTCTCGTTTGCTCTGGTACACTCTCGTTTTCTCTGGTTCCCTCTTGTTTGCTTTGGTTCCCTCTCGTTTTCTCTGGTACGCTCTCGTTTTCTCTGGTTCCCTCTCGTTTGCTCTGGTTCTCTCTCGTTTGCTCTGGTTCTCTCTCGTTTTCTCTGGTTCCCTCTTGTTTGCTTTGGTTTCCTCTCGTTTTCTCTGGTACGCTCTCGTTTTCTCTGGTTCCCTCTCGTTTTCTCTGGTTCCCTCTCGTTTGCTCTGGTTCCCTCTCGTTTTCTCTGGTTCCCTCTCGTTTGCTCTGGTTCCCTCTCGTTTGCTCTGGTTCCCTCTCGTTTGCTCTGGTTCTCTCTCGTTTGCTCTGGTACGCTCTCGTTTTCTCTGGTACGCTCTCGTTTTCTCTGGTTCCCTCTCGTTTGCTTTGGTTCCCTCTCGTTTTCTCTGGTACGCTCTCGTTTTCTCTGGTTCCCTCTCGTTTTCTCTGGTTCCCTCTCGTTTGCTCTGGTTCTCTCTCGTTTGCTCTGGTTCCTTCTCGTTTGCTCTGGTTCCCTCTCGTTTGCTCTGGTACGCTCTCGTTTTCTCTGGTTCCCTCTCGTTTGCTCTGGTTCTCTCTCGTTTGCTCTGGTTCCCTCTCGTTTGCTCTGGTACGCTCTCGTTTTCTCTGGTTCCCTCTCGTTTGCTCTGGTACGCTCTCGTTTTCTCTGGTTCCCTCTTGTTTGCTTTGGTTCCCTCTCGTTTTCTCTGGTACGCTCTCGTTTTCTCTGGTTCCCTCTCGTTTTCTCTGGTTCCCTCTCGTTTGCTCTGGTTCTCTCTCGTTTGCTCTGGTTCTCTCTCGTTTGCTCTGGTTCTCTCTCGTTTGCTCTGGTACGCTATCGTTTGCTCAGGTTCCCTCTCGTTTGCTCTGGTTCCCTCTCATTTGCTCTGGTTCCCTCTCGTTTGCTCTGGTACGCTCTCGTGTGCTCTGGTACGCTCTCGTGTGCTCTGGTACGCTCTCGTGTGCTCTGGTACGCTCTCGTGTGCTCTGGTACGCTCTCGTTTTCTCTGGTACGCTCTCGTTTGCTCTGGTTCCCTCTCGTTTGCTCTGGTTCCCTCTCGTTTGCTCTGGTTCCCTCTCGTGTGCTCTGGTACGCTCTGGTATGCTGGTATACTTCAGTCATCTCCCATCTTCCTCCTCTCCCTGCAGTTACCCAGGAAACGGTGGAGGTGCTGGTCTGGGAGTCCGTCCTCCCTCAGACTTCACACAGGCTGCCGCAGCCGCTGTGGCGGCAGCAGCCGCCACCGCCACCGCCACTGCCACAGCGACTGTTGCTGCGATACAGGAGAAACAGAACCAGGAGCTGAGCTACGGCCAGGTAAACTCTTCACAGGGCAAACACACACTCCCTGAAACGAAGCTTGACTTGAGTCTGACTCCTCTGTCCCGGTCCTGGCACTGGTTTGATGTTCAGGATCGCTCCAAATCTACATAAAGAAGATTAGCTGTTTCCAGCTGCAGTTACCGACTTCGGTTCCAAGAAACAGGATTCTGGCCAAAAGGGAGACGAACAACAGCATTCAGTGATTTAAAGATCTCATGAAGCAGCATTTTGTTCACATTAGAACTTTAAACAGATCAAACCTTGAACCAAAAAGATTTCACCATTTTATTAAAAATAGCAGTTTATGTCGGCGACACATCTAAAAAGTTGGTTTAAGTAAGAAAAGGCTCAAAACAGACCATCTCACAGATTATCTGGAACATCATGAAATGAAAAACAGAAAAAAAGAGGATCCAGGACTGCTGGGCAGCTCCAGTCCTCCATCCGACCAGAGCGGGACAACGTTCCTCTGCAGAAGTCCATCGGCTGGTCTCCTCGGCTGCAGATGTTCGTGGACTGAACATAGAGGAGCTTCAGAGGGAGATGATACACAGAGGTGCACAGCTGTCGTTGCCATCAGATTGAAAAAATTATGATTTTTTTTGATGTTGGGTGTTTCCTGTGAATATGGATATATTAATTATTTCTTATTAAAGTTTTGTAAATCGCTGATTTTTGTTTTTATTAACATTTCACCGAAGCTGTTTTGTAATTAGGGTTGTACATCCAGTTTATTTCAGAACACACAGTTGTCGCTTAGTTGATTTAAATTCAACACCCAACATAATAATAGTTGATCTGCTTGTTTATGGATCCTCATGTGGAAATGAGCGATTTAGTGAAAGCATTTATCACCGTTAGTTAACGAAGTCTTTACTCAAACATCTTCCAGTCTTTGACAGAACTTACACGGCTCCTCATTCGACTCATTCTGTCAAAGCAACAGTAGTTCAGTGGTGGACGCGACAGGAGCGCTTCATCTGCTGTGAAACATGACCTGTGAGTGAGGAGGAAGCTGCGTGATCATCTCAGTCCTCCCTGCAGGTAGGAGGGCTCCGGTGCTCGGCGTTGGCGGGAATTCACCTGGAGGCAGCTGTGTAATAACGACAGCTCTGAGGAGGACTGAGAGTTGATGAAGCGTCCCACGCTGATGCTCAGCAGGAGACCCCAGGGAAAACATAAAAACATGAAGCTGCAGCTTTCCATCACTGGTGGTTTGAAATTTTAACCATCTTCTTAAGGACTGTGTTAGACATCCCGTCTCTAAACTGACATAGCTCATCTAAAACAGGTATATGTCAACAGCTACAAGGTAATAGGAGCTCTGGAGGATAAAAGTACGACCGGCAGTAGTTCTGTAGGTGGCCACCAGGGCGGCGCCTTTCCAGAGCCTCATTTAGAGAGAACGTAGATCCTGTTAAAATCAAAGGTTTATCAAAGGCTTAGGTTTTTTATGTTAAAACTGGATTTTAAAAACTCTTAATGTTACCATACACTGCTTTCAGTGAGGATGCTCATGATGAAAATTATAAACAGTTGAATTATCTTTCAAAACTATTGACAGGACAAAAATACACAATATTAGTTTCTGAAGAGAAATCATTTCCATCAACAGCTCAAAAACGGACTTGTTACCTCAGTCTGCACCTATTTCTGAGGAATGTCTTTGTCTGAGTAACTCCTGGCAGATTTACAGATGTGGGATTCTTCTGGTGGAAAATTCGTAGTTCTGAGGTCTCAAAAACAAGCCCGTGTGAGTGTTTCTCTCTCAGCAGGCTGTTGTAAACACCCAGGAGGACTGTTTTTTTCACCGCGCCTGTTTTACTTTCCTTTTCCTCCCAGATGGGTGGAGCTTCCTCTTACAGCACCCAGTTCCTGTCACATTCGGGCCCCCGTGGCCCCCTGGGAATGAACCCTGGTGGGATGGTCCCCTCCAGACCGGGACCGCCACCTTCCTCTGGAGGCTTGTATCCGTCTCACCCTGCGCAGGCTCAGAGGATGCCCCTGCACGGAGGCTATCCCGGCGTGCAGCAGGGACTCAAACGACCCTTCCACTCTGAGGTCAGTGTCCTGGAAGTGTGCTCACATTTCCAAACTTCAGATACACTGATCCCTGAAATCTGCCTGGATGAGTAATAACTTATCTTTACATTTCCAGGGTTTTCCAGGACAGCAGTTCAGCTCTGGAGGGATGTCTGGGTACTCCAACCAGCCTCTGCAGTATCCCACAGTTCCACAGCAGCGATGTGGCCCATCCCCATCCTACCCCTCTGGTCGGCTGCCTCACATGGGGCAGTACGCTCCTGGACCACACAACCCAGCCCAGTTCCCTCCTGGTGGCCAGCCCAACCCTCCTCAGTATTATAAGGTGATCAGATCAATACCACAGACTGTACACTGAAATAAGCATATTATCCCATTTTTGTAGTGTATAAGAAGAACTGGACAAATACAATAGGACATCATCTATAGGTCTTCTGAAAAGTGCTTTTGAAATCTCTTTATCAGCATTCCAGCTGACTCCGCCCAGCCCCAGTTATTCCAGAAATGGGCAAATGGGCGGAGCGAACAAGCTGGCAGCTGGTTGAGACACGCTATTTAAACTTAGCTTATGCCAACCTCTGACTAACTTCTGTTACCTTACACTCCAACGTGCCGTCTCTCTCGATAGCTCTTGCTGCGTAGCCGCAACTTGATTGGCTGTATATATATGTATGTGTATATGTATATGTATACACATACACATGTATGTATTTTTTTTTCTTGTCTCTTTCTGTACTTGTCCAGTCGGAGCCGTTCAACGGTCAGGGCGGTCTGCCACCTGGGGGGGCTGGAGGGTACAACGCCTTCACGCAGGCTGCGGTCAACGCGGTATGTATTGGAAGAACTCCCTCTTTGAAATGTCAGTCATTCTCAGATTTGAAGCTCTAAACTCTTCGTCTTCATCCTCGTCTCTCAGCCAGGTCGGGGCGGGGTGATGCCCGGGTACCCCAACTCACCGATGGGGGGGAACCCTACCCCGCCGATGACACCTGGGAGCTCCCTACCGCCCTACCTGTCCCCCGGCCAGGACACCAAGCCGCCCTACCTTCCACCGGAGACCAAACCCAACGTCAGCAGCCAGCAGGCTCCTACAGGTGACACATCTCACTTTTATCAAGTGATGTTTTTCATGCCATGTCAGTGGGGGCCACGCTCAAACTTGTGTTTTTATTTTTTTATTTATTTATTTATTTTTTTGTGGCATCTTGTAATATGAAACATTAAACAACTTTTTTGGTACTTGACTACATTTAAGGCAGACGTTTCTTCTGTGAAACCTAAAACATGAATATTTCAGCCTACACGCAAACATTTTGATCCTGCTCAACAAAGAGGCTTTGAGCTGTGAATCAGAATGGATCTTCTGGAGAGATTACGGAGGTATTGAGAGCTTTTATGGAGACATTGTTTTCGACATTCATTGTCTGCTCACCGAGGCTCTGTTTACTGAGTCATGGAGGACTTCAGTGAGACGCTCTACCTGTTCTCCATTCAAGGTAACCCCAGCGACGACCTCCGTCTGACGTTCCCGGTACGAGACGGCGTGGTGTTGGAGCCGTTCAGGCTGGAGCACAATCTGGCCGTCAGTAACCACGCCTTCCAGCTCCGAGACTCCGTCTACAAAACACTCATGATGAGGTGAGAAGGGTGGCGTTTGTTTTGGCGTAGCAGCAGACGGGTACTGACTCAAATCCAGATGTGGGTTTTTGAAGCCGCTGTACTGCCTGTTCACCCGTATCTGATCCAACATTCACACCTAAGCAGGAGAAATCCGGCTCGGACTTCCTTTCAGGTCCTTTACTGAGTGAGAAACTACCTTCCAATGAAGTATCTTCGCTTCCTGAAAATGTTGCTTTCTTAATCCGCTTGATCATCATTTCTTTCATCAGGCTGAACTTTGTTCTTCCTGGAATGAGCGAGCTTTTCCTGTTAAGACGAGTCCTGTTCGGGACTCTCATTTGGGACATCCCATTTCTCCTACCTACCTAACTTCCAACCAACCAACCGACCCAGCTACCAAACCACAAGGCCTTGCTGTGAGGGAACGCCAGACAGCTGGTAGAACTGGAGAACGTGGAGAACGTCATGAGATAGAGGCGAGCTACGGTTGAACTAAAGGAAGGTTCAACCAGATAAATACTGGCTACAGTGAAGGTAGATGCTGCAGTTGAGACTTGAGGAAACTATTGTCTGGTAGAGATCTGGTGATCTGTAGGTAAAAGCCACTGATCTCACTGGGCAACAAGATTGTAATCTATCCAGTAATCTGTTTCTACGAAGCTTCACCAGATCAGGAAGCATGAGCCCAAACTATTTGCTGAAAGCCTGCAGTGAAGAACGCGTTTACCAGAAGGTGTTCACCAGAAGAAGGTGTTCACCAGAAGAAGGTGTTCACCAGAAGATGGTCTACACCAGAAGAAGATATTCACCAGAAGATGGTCTACACCAGAAGAAGATGTTCACCAGAAGAAGGTGTTCACCAGAAGAAGGTGTTCACCAGAAGAAGTTGTCCACCAGAAGAAGTTGTCCACCAGAAGAAGGTGTTCACCAGAAGAAGGTCTATACCAGAAGGTGTTCACTAGAAGAAGGTGTTCACCAGAAGAAGGTCTACACCAAAAGGTGTTCACTAGAAGAAGGTGTTCACCAGAAGAAGGTGTTCACCAGAAGAAGGTCTACACCAGGAGGTGTTCACCAGAAGAAGGTGTCCACCAGAAGAAGGTGTTCACCAGAAGAAGGTGTCCACCACAAGAAGATGTTCACCAGAAGAAGGTGTCCACCAGAAGAAGGTGTTCACCAGAAGAAGGTCTACTCCAAAAGGTGTTCACCAGAAGAAGGTGTTCACCAGAAGATGGTCTACACCAGAAGAAGGTGTTCACCAGAAGAAGGTGTTCACCAGAAGAAGGTCTACACCAGAAGAAGTTGTCCACCAGAAGGTGTTCACCAGAAGAAGGTGTTCACCAGAAGATGGTGTTCACCAGAAGGTCTACACCAGAAGGTGTTCACCAGAAGAAGGTGTTCACCAGAAGAAGGTGTTCACCAGAAGAAGGTGTTCACCAGAAGAAGGTCTACACCAGAAGGTCTACACCAGAAGGTGTTCACCAGAAGAAGGTGTTCACCAGAAGAAGGTGTTCACCAGAAGAAGGTGTTCACCAGAAGATGGTGTTCACCAGAAGGTCTACACCAGAAGGTGTTCACCAGAAGAAGGTGTTCACCAGAAGAAGGTGTTCACCAGAAGAAGGTGTTCACCAGAAGAAGGTGTTCACCAGGAGAAGGTGTTCATCAGAAGAAGGTCTACACCAGAAGGTGTTCACCAGAAGAAGGTGTTCACCAGAAGAAGGTGTTCACCAGAAGATGGTGTTCACCAGAAGATGGTCTTCACCAGACGAAGGTCTACACCAGAAGGTGTTCACCAGAAGATGGTGTTCCCCAGAAGGTGTTCACCAGAAGATGGTGTTCCCCAGAAGGTGTTCACCAGAAGGTGTTCACCAGAAGAAGATGTTCACCAGAAGAAGGTGTTCACCAGAAAAAGGTGTTCATCAGAAGAAGGTGTTCACCAGAAGAAGGTGTTCACCAGAAGAAGGTGTTCACCAGAAGAAGGTGTTCATCAGAAGAAGGTGTTCACCAGAAGAAGGTGTTCATCAGAAGAAGGTATTCATAAGAAGAAGGTCTACACCAGAAGAAGATGTTCACCAGAAGAAGGTGTCCACCAGAAGAAGATGTTCACCAGAAGAAGGTGTCCACCAGAAGAAGGTGTTCATCAGAAGAAGGTGTTCACCAGAAGAAGGTGTTCACCAGAAGAAGGTGTTCATCAGAAGAAGGTATTCACCAGAAGAAGATGTTCACCAGAAGAAGGTGTCCACCAGAAGAAGATGTTCACCAGAAGAAGGTGTCCACCAGAAGAAGATGTTCACCAGAAGAAGGTTTCCACCAGAAGAAGATGTTCACCAGAAGAAGGTGTTCACCAGAAGGTGTCCACCAGAAGAAGGTCTACAGCAGAAGGTGTTCACCAGAGGAAGATGTTTACCAGAAGAAGATGTTCACCAGAAGAAGGTGTTCACCAGAAGAAGATGTTCACCAGAAGAAGATGTTCACCAGAAGAAGATGTTCACCAGAAGAAGGTCTACACCAGAAGGTGTTCACCAGAAGAAGATGTTCACCAGAAGAAGGTGTTCACCAGAAGGTGTTTACCAGAAGAAGGTGTTTACCAGAGGAAGATGTTCACCAGAAGAAGGTCTACACCAGAAGGTGTTCACCAGAAGAAGATGTTCACCAGAAGAAGGTGTTCACCAGAAGAAGGTCTACACCAGAAGATGTTCACCAGAAGAAGATGTTCACCAGAAGAAGGTGTTCACCAGAGGAAGATGTTTACCAGAAGAAGGTGTTCACCAGAGGAAGATGTTCACCAGAAGAAGATGTTCACCAGAAGAAGGTGTTCACCAGAAGAAGATGTTCACCAGAAGAAGATGTTCACCAGAAGAAGATGTTCACCAGAAGAAGGTCTACACCAGAAGGTGTTCACCAGAAGAAGATGTTCACCAGAAGAAGGTGTTCACCAGAAGGTGTTTACCAGAAGAAGGTGTTTACCAGAGGAAGATGTTCACCAGAAGAAGGTGTTCACCAGAAGAAGATGTTCACCAGAAGAAGATGTTCACCAGAAGAAGGTGTTCACCAGAAGAAGGTGTTCACCAGAAGAAGATGTTCACCAGAAGAAGGTGTTCACCAGAAGGTGTTTACCAGAAGAAGGTGTTTACCAGAGGAAGATGTTCACCAGAAGAAGGTGTTCACCAGAAGAAGATGTTCACCAGAAGAAGATGTTCACCAGAAGAAGGTGTTCACCAGAAGAAGGTGTTCACCAGAAGAAGATGTTCACCAGAAGAAGATGTTCACCAGAAGGTGTTCACCAGAAGAAGATGTTCACCAGAAGAAGGTGTTCACCAGAAGAAGGTCTACACCAGAAGATGTTCACCAGAAGAAGATGTTCACCAGAAGAAGGTGTTCACCAGAGGAAGATGTTTACCAGAAGAAGGTGTTCACCAGAGGAAGATGTTCACCAGAAGAAGATGTTCACCAGAAGAAGGTGTTCACCAGAAGAAGATGTTCACCAGAAGAAGATGTTCACCAGAAGAAGATGTTCACCAGAAGAAGGTCTACACCAGAAGGTGTTCACCAGAAGAAGATGTTCACCAGAAGAAGGTGTTCACCAGAAGGTGTTTACCAGAAGAAGGTGTTTACCAGAGGAAGATGTTCACCAGAAGAAGGTGTTCACCAGAAGAAGATGTTCACCAGAAGAAGATGTTCACCAGAAGAAGGTCTACACCAGAAGGTGTTCACCAGAAGAAGATGTTCACCAGAAGAAGGTGTTCACCAGAAGAAGGTGTTCACCAGAAGAAGGTCTACACCAGAAGGTGTTCACCAGAAGAAGATGTTCACCAGAAGAAGGTGTTCACCAGAAGAAGATGTTCACCAGAAGAAGGTCTACACCAGAAGGTGTTCACCAGAAGAAGATGTTCACCAGAAGAAGGTCTACACCAGAAGATGTTCACCAGAAGAAGGTCTACACCAGAAGAAGGTGTTCACCAGAAGAAGGTCTTCACCAGAAGAAGATGTTCACCAGAAGAAGGTCTACACCAGAAGGTGTTCACCAGAAGAAGATGTTCACCAGAAGAAGGTCTTCACCAGAAGATGTTCGCCAGAAGAAGATATTCACCAGAAGAAGGTCTTCACCAGAAGGTCTTCACCAGAAGGTGTTCACCAGAAGATATTCACCAGAAGGTGTTCACCAGAAGAAGGTGATGAAGGGAGATGAAGGCTGAGGACAGCAGCAACAGAAAGTGTGATGGAAGTGAAGACATGAGAACATTCCTCTGCAGGAGACAATACTTTGTCTTCTTTTTCTCCACTCCAGCCTCCCAGCACCTGCAGCTGCTGCTGAGCAGGTTTTCCAGCCGTCCTTCATCTGCAGGTCTTCTCCAAGTCTTCAGTTGGGGAGTTACTGTTTCATCTTTGATTATATTAACTATCGCAGTCGGGCGTTTTATCAGATTCACGTCCCGCCCAGCCTGACCGGACCGCTGTGATGTGTCTCCCCCTGCAGACCGGACCTGGAGCTGCAGTTTAAGTGCTACCACCACGAGGACCGGCAGATGAACACCAACTGGCCGGCTTCTGTGCAGGTGGAAGGCGTTTTTCTGTTTTCTGTGATGCTGCCGTCACCAGCTGCAGCGCAGGAGTAAAAACCTAAACTTGCTCTCTGTCTCAGGTCAGTGTTAATGCAACTCCTTTGTCCATTGAAAGAGGGGACAACAAAACCTCCCACAAGCCCTTGTACCTGAAGCAGGTGTGTCAACCAGGACGCAACACGGTCCAGATCACCGTGACGGCGTGCTGCTGTGTGAGTCACTTCTACACGACTCTTTCCTGTCTGTATTTTTTTCCATCCTGTCTGGTGGTAAACGTGTGAAATCCCGTCTTTTTCCGCAGTCCCACCTGTTTGTGCTGCAGCTGGTCCACCGACCGTCTGTAAGATCGGTCCTGCAGGGTCTGATGAAGAAGAGGCTGCTGCCGGCCGAGCACTGCATCACCAAGAGTGAGCTCACGTCCACTCACGCTGCACCACCCGACCTTCTGGCTTCGCCGTGGTAGTTAAACTTCCTCTTCGCTGCATTTTCTTTCCCGTTTACGTGTCAGTTAAGAGAAACTTCAGCAGCGGCTCCATTCCCGGGACGCCCGGTCTGAACGGAGAGGACGGGGTGGAGCAGACGGCCATCAAGGTTTCTCTCAAATGCCCGATCACCTTCAGACGGATCCAACTGCCGGCCAGAGGCCACGACTGCAGGCACATACAGGTGAGCTCGCACCCGTAGCTCCGCCCCGCATCCATCCACATCACTTCTCACATGCAGGTGTCCTTTGTTTCGTAGTGTTTCGACCTGGAGTCGTATTTGCAGCTGAACTGTGAAAGAGGGACGTGGAGATGTCCTGTGTGCAAGTAGGTTTTCTAGGACGGACGCGGCTTTTCTTCTCTTTTATCGGTGTGAAGCTCAACGAGCCGTCTCCTCCTCCCGTTACAGTAAAACAGCTCTGCTGGAGGGCCTGGAGGTGGACCAGTACATGCTGGGGATTCTGGTCTACATTCAGAAGTAAGTCCTGAAAACACCAGCGTGCCCGCGGTCCTCCGACGCCAGATTCACTACCAGGCGTCAACGTCACGACTTTCTGTCGATCGTATTAAAAGTTTACAAATGAGCAAATTAGTGAAAACGTTTATTGTGAAAGATGGCGCTGATGAGTAAATCAGTGTGAAAACCTCCTCCCGCAGCGCCGACTACGAGGAGATCACCATCGACCCGGCCTGCGGCTGGAGGCCCGTCCCCGTCAAGCCCGACCTCCACATAAAGGAGGAGCCCGACGGCCCGGTCCTGAAACGCTGCCGCACGGTCAGCCCCAGTCACATGGTCCTGCCCAACGTGATGGAGATGATCGCGGCTCTGGGGCCGGCGTCGTCCCCGTACCGTGGCGTGGTGGCGGGAGGCAGGAACACGCCGGACTACAGCAGACCAGGTAACTCCGTCGCTCCATCAGGGAGTGTCGACACACGTCAGGAGCAACAAACCCTGACGCGATGATTTCCAGTGGACGCTCCCGTTTCTTCCAGGAGGTTCTCGTCACCTAATCATACGCTCTGCTCTTGCAGGAAGTCAGGGATTCCCCAGCCAAACCGGATTTGCAGACTTCCCAAACACTCCCGGGACCCCGACACTCGGGGAGTACGCCTCCTCCGGACCACCACCTCCGCTGCCCTACCAGCCGGACCAGGTTAGACGCTGGTAAACCTTCCAGAAGGTTCCAGGAGCAAACACACAGTTATCTTCGGGAGTTAGTCGCCCCTCTTTTAATCCGTTGTCGTGTTGTTTTGTTTTAGTCTGATATAAATATAATGATGCTTCTGCACAACCTCAGACAGACAAAAAACTGTCATGAAAAAGAAAATCAGAAGAAATTATTATTTAGGCAAAAGTCAGAACCCTCTCACTGCTTCTACAAGATTCAAGAGGGTTTCAGCAAATCATCGTCATCGATGAAGCGACCAGCAGCATCGATGAACCGACCAGCAGCATCGATGAACTGACCATCGTCATCGATGAACCGATTATCGTCATCGATGAACCGATTATCGGCATCGATGAACCGACCATCGTCATCGATGAACTGACCAGCAGCATCGATGAACCGACCAGCAGCATCGATGAACCGACCAGCAGCATCGATGAACCGATTATCGTCATCGATGAACCGATTATCGTCATCGATGAACCGATTATCGGCATCGATGAACCGACCAGCGGCATCGATGAACCGACCAGCGGCATCGATGAACCGATTATCGTCATCGATGAACCGATTATCGTCATCGATGAACCGACCAGCGGCATTGATGAACCGATCAGCAGCATCGATGAACCGATCAGCAGCATCGATGAACCGACCATCAGCAGCTGTGCAGACTTCTAGAAAAGCAGATGCTTTGTCATATTGCTGCTCTGGAATATTCTGTGTGTGCTAACACAATGCCAAGAGGGAACAACATCAGTAATTGCCTCCACACTGTGGAGTTCTACAGTGAAAGATTAGTTATGAGTTCCATCTCAGCATTTACAGGCCTCTCTGAGCATGCTTAACGTTCAAGTTCCTGGCAGCACAATTAGAAGAAGACTGCCCGTGCAGTCCAATGGACAGACGAGACCGAAGTGGAGATGCTTGGTTTTAATGTCCAGACCCATGTTTGGAGAAAACCAAACACAGCATTTCGGTTCAATTTTATTTATACAGCGTCTATTGCAACACAAGTTGTCTGAAGATGCTTCCCAGAGACCCAGAACATGACCCCAAACAATTATTGCATAACCAACAGCTGGTCTTTAAGAGGGAAGAAACCTGGACCAGGACCTGCATCATAAGGGGGAAGAAACCTGGACCAGGACCTGGATCATAAGGGGGGACCCTCCTGCTGAAGACCAGCCGGGTAGAGCAGGAAGTAGAGAGAAGAGACACAGACACACCGTCAAAGGAACAAGTTACACTAAATGGCCACCTGCCTTGACTCACATATGAACTTCTGTGACCTCCCATTTCTCTCTCTGGTCTTCATCCTCTCTTTCTGATCTGGCTTTTCCTGCATTACCCGGCTGGCCTTCCGCGCTGCTGCATTTTGGATCAGGTGGAGGATCTTCAGAGAATTACTTGGACATCCAGCCAACAACACGTTACAGTAATCTAGTCTAGAAGATACGAACGTGTGAATCAGTTTTCCAGCATCACTCTGCGAGAGGATGCTCCTGATCTTTGTGGTGTTACAGAGTCTTACAAACCTGATTAATCTGCTGTTGAAATGACAAATCCTGATCAAAATAACTCCAAGGTTTCTCACAGTTTTACTGGAGGCCATCGCAACACCATCTAATCCCTTCCTGAGGTGTTTGGACCACAAACAACAACCTCTGTTTTATCAGAATTTAGGAGCAAAACCTTAGTGGACATCCAGTCCTTGATGTCCTGAAGACACCTGAAGTTTGTCTGATGGTTCTGTTTCATCTCATAGACAGAATAACAATGAACATTGATCATGTGGTTCCGGATAAAACTTCCCAAGGGCTGCATGTATAAGCTGAACAGGATTGGCTCTAGAACTGAACCCTGCGGGACACCATAGCAGACCGTCATCTGTTCTGAAGAAACCTCCTGAACATGAACAAACTGGAATCAAACCATCATGGAGTCCCTGTAATCCCAACAACATTTCAGCAGGAACTCGCATACACACTGTCGAGCAGGGTGCTGGAAGGATGATGATGGGTTGTTTTGTTGTTCTGAGCTTGTATTCATCTACCACGAAGACCCACTACAGTCAGACAATTTTATCAACTTAGAACAAAAAGAAGTTATTGAAAGAAAGTGAAATTTTTGGACATTATTAGTAAATGATTCCCTCACTGTGTCCGTACCTCTCTCTGTCATCAGACTGCTCATACCGGGCAAATTGAATATTCACACGTCCTCCAGCAGCACACGTCAGGTATCCATGGCAACCAGGCTCTCAGTGATGCTGGCAGCCCGCTGTCCCAGAGGAGCACCGGTACCCAGAATCCCCGGCTGCCGAGCGAAGGCTCCTTCGGCCTGAGCGGCCCAGCAGGCGAGGGGGCCGACCACACTCTGGATGTGAGTGGAAACCAGTGGAATCTAATTCGTTGCTGTTTTTCAAGATGCTTTTAAAAAGCTTTTTTCTAGTATGAACTTAACTGAGAAAATAGTTCTATGAAGGAAAAAAAGCCTGATTTTAGTCCAAAACCTATGAAATTAAACGAGCTTTCCATAAATCCTCCCCATCAATGCAAAACCTCTTCAGCCTCTTTTTCACGTCTCGTACCAGTTTAAGTTCCTTTCAAAGAGGATAAACCCATGAAGAAATGGCCTTTGACACTTGAAAATATTTTCAATCTTGCACATCAGTAAATATTTTTGCTTCTTAGAGCAAAACTTAGTAGCTTTTCTTTGAATTCCATGTTTTGAGGACACTTCAACAGTTGCTTCTTCAAGACCATTGCTGATGTCTTTCCTTCTTGGTATTTTCTGAATGTTTGAGAGCAGTAAACTGACAAAACATCTGTTTTTCTAGAGAGCTTCTGCAGAGTTTCTGCAGAGCTGCTTTTGATCAGATCATTAGTGATGTTGATCAGCAGCTGCTGGATGTCACTGACCCTCTTAGATCCTCTGGAAGCAGTGAGGGGGTACTTGGTATTGCCTGCAAAACGTCTCTTCTGCTTTTACTCTTCATTTTGTTAAATAACAAAAGCATGGAAAACCAACTTGAAAGTAGTTGATCTGAGGTTGTATTTCCCTGATACTCAGACCTCATAGTTGACTTGTTTTTACAAAAACCCAAAACGAGAACTTACATTTGCTGCAACTAAATCAAAGCAACAGGTAAGTTGAATTTCTATCATCAGCTCAGTTGTTTTCTACCTTCTCTGCTTCTTTCTGAGTTAAGCTGCTCATCTTAAGCTCGTTCACTTCAAATATTCTGGGTTAAGTTTATTTTTTTTAGAGACTTAACTGAGTTACTGTTTGCGGGTTTCAATTTTAAAACCAAATGATAAATGAGAGCTGGATCATCAATTGGAGGGCTTTTTTTGTCAAATTTAGTTTATGAGGGTTCAACAGAAACTGAATGTTTTGTTTTGTTCTTCTGTGTCATGAAGCTTCTTCCTGAGCTGACCAACCCAGACGAGCTGCTGTCCTACCTGGGCCCCCCCGACCTCCCCAACAACAGCAGCGACGACCTGCTGGCGCTGTTCGAGAGCAACTGACGGGACCTTCAGCTCTCAGACCAGCGGAGGGCCATGCCGACTCTGATGGCGTATGCGAGGACACATGATGATGTTTTTGTGTGTTTTTGGTCTGTGAATCGTCCTGCTGAACTCTGAAACCCAGTCAGAGCAGCGTCCAGGTGAAGAAGGAACTGAAGCTCTACTAAGACTGAGGAACCGGAGCTCTGCAGACCCACATCTTTATCAAGAGCACAAATCCCAGGCTGGAGGGTTCCATGAAAAACCAGAGTTACAGTTCCTGAACTCTCACACAGGTTCCCGTCACCAGGTTCCCACCAGCAAGTTCCCATCACCAGGTTCCCACCAGCAAGTTCCCACCAGCAGGTTCCTACCAGCAGGTTCGCACCAGCAGGATTCCACCAGCATCTCTGTCGTGGCCGATTCCAAACCATCAGAAGTACAAGTCACGTTCAGAACACAGACGTCAGTACCTGCAGATGTGTCGGCTGCAGCACGCGGCCTTGAGAACGTTTGGATCCAGAAAGACGTCAGTACCTGCAGATGTGTTGGCTGCAGCACGCGGCCTTGAGAACTTTTGGATCCAGAAAGACGTCTGAACATTTCTGCACTCGTCTCATGTGTTTGAACCTTTTTCCAGCTTTTTAGGGTCCGATACGAGGTTCTGTTTGAGTAAAACTAGTGTGGCCGATGGATGGAAGATGATCTGTGGTGTTCTTCTGTCACAATTATGGAAACAGAGTTAGTAAATAAACAGTTCAAATAAACTTTACGGAGGCGAGCTGAGCAAACAGAGTATTAGTGACGTTTGAAGGAAAAGACAGCAGGAAAAACTTAAGAATTTGCGATTTTATGCACAATTTATAACATGTTTAGGGGGAATTTTGGAAGAAAAAACCCCTTTAAAAACGTTAAAAACTCTCAAACAGTAACTTTGTAAACACAGAAATCTGAGCGAGAAAAAACTTCTCTCGCGAGACTCTGAATTTGTGACTTTGTGAACTCTGAGGTCTGCAGGGAGAAGAGTTGAACTTGTGGTGCAGCAGAGACGTCGAGTCGCTCCTGCGTCCTCGTGCAGAACAGACGTCCTGGTCTGGTTTGGGGTTCGTGAATCCAGACCAGGACGCGCTCGATGGTGGTTTGGTTGGTCTTTTAATGATTCAGAGCTCATCGTAGAGCAGAGACGGCGCAACGACGGCGTGCAGCTCCTCTCGTGCACGACGCTGGGGGGGCGCTGACGTTCATCTGCGACGCTGTCAGGTCTAAGAACTAAGCCCCGCCCCCTCTGGGACGCCACACTTTCTGTAAATGGGCGTTTCGGGGCACTTTGGAGAGCCGTTTGTATGTTTTAGATGGTTTGACGTGTGTACGCCACCCTGAGCGGGTCTGTGTGTGTTTAATCAGCTGTTTTCATTAGAGAACGTGTGTTTATCAGATGAATTGTAAAATCACGGTAATTTCAGTGTCGGTAGTTGGATCATCGTCGGCTCTGTAAAAGTTCTGTATGTGAAAACCCGTCGTAACCCGTCTGACAGACGTGGTCGCGGAGGAAACCACGGTGGATGCGTCTTTCTAAGCGGACCTTTTCTTTTTCATGTTTTTGCAGCTACATCCTGCAGGGGTCAACAAGACCGGTTCTGTCTTCATCTGAGCAACATCATAATGTCATATTTGGAAATTATGGACTATTGAACAGCTAATTTGTTAGAAAATGTGTTTTTAAATATGTAAACTATTCCATACATTTTGTAGCACATTGTAATTGCCATTATTTTCTATTTATTTTTTAATCATAAACATCATTGTACCCAGTTATTTTGTTCCCTCCTGAATCTCTATTAAAAGTCACTTTATTTGAATAAGAGTTTGTTTTTGATGTTTTGTGTTTGAGAGCTAAAAAAGACCTGAAGTTTATTCTAAATCTACCAGAAATTCCTCTGAAGGCCGGTTTAGTTTCTTGGGGATCTATTTTTAAAAAGCTACTACGATCTGAACCCGCTGAAACGTCTGCGTTTATTCTGAGCCGATGCCGGGTCGTAAACGCAACAGCGTGTCGATTACGGTTGACGACGTAAGAACGAGCAGCCATTGGCTGAGCCGACTGTCTGTAATGTTTGATAAACTCTCCTGGTGTGGTGCAAAAACATTCACCCCTTCAGAGTTGTCATGGATGTGAAATCAAACGATTAAGAACAAAATGGTGTTTTGAACCAGACTGTAAATATGTTTACTTCTGCTTTAAATTTGGACCTTGTAACAGGGAGGTGGACTCGCTTTTGGAGCCTCTGGCGGCCAGTCGAGGAACTGCAGCCAAACTCAGTTCCACATGAGGCTCAAAGTGGAAGTGAGATGGTTGCAGCTTGAGAAAACGGGCTTCAAAACCAGCTTCAGAAACCACTGGGTCACGTGGCCGAACGCTTCGTCCAACATGTCCAACAGTTTCTGGTTGAATTTCATGCAAAACACAAATTTCTGACTTTATAAACTTACATCGTGTTTTAAAGAAAAAAGTCGCCTTATCAAACCAGCGACCTTCTGACTGGTCGCTAACTTCCGGTCTAACTGTCAAGACAGAAAGTAGTCGAAGTTTGAACATTGGACTGAAAAGTTTTGACTTCCTAAACCTACAAATTTGTAGGAAACCCTTTGTGAGTCCCAACTCCAGTTCTTCACAGTGGAGTTCTACAAGGTTCTTGTTTTGTCTCTAGTCTCTAGTCAAGGTGATTTTATCTGTGCAGATGTTGGCGCCGCTCCCTGGTGGCTGCACAGGTGCTGTCATCTGCTTCGACCTCATACAGAAATAAACTTTTGAACCATCTGTCCAAAGTTGAAAAGTATTGATGTTTGAGTTTCAGGTGCGTGGAGGTCCATGTGGAGGTCTGAACCACAGTCTGGAAACCCCTCAAGTGTATTCATGTGATCCAAAACAAAAAACCACCTCTAATAGCTTTTCACATTTATTTTCATTTACACTCAACTTATCAAAAACAACGTTATCACTTCTCAGTTTTTCTTTCACAAACAGAAGAACGAGTTGAAGAACGAGTTGAAGAACACAGATTAAGGCATCAACATCTCCTTTTCCAGTTTTTCCTTCAGCGAACGTCAAAGAGAGTGATACAAAAATACATTTACTGATGGAAAAACGTCCGTAAGAAAACAAAGACACAAACAAGAACTGCCTAAGAAACCAACAAGAAACCCCGCCACAATAAAACCATAAACACAAAAAACCCCGTCACAATAAAACCACAAACACAAAAACCCCGTCACAATAAAACCACAAACACAAAAAACCCCGTCACAATAAAACCACAAACACAAAAAACCCGTCACAATAAAACCACAAACACAAAAAACCCGTCACAATAAAACCACAAACACAAAAAAACCCGTCACAATAAAACCACAAACACAAAAAACCCCGCCACAATAAAACCACAAACACAAAAAACCCGTCACAATAAAACCACGAACACAAAAAACCCGTCACAATAAAACCACAAACACAAAAAACCCGTCACAATAAAACCACAAACACATACTTCCACAATAACACAGCCGAGTTGACGTTCACAGTCATTTCCAGCTTTATTGAATCCGGAAGATTCTGAATTCTGACAAACACTCTAACTTTCTAAAGCTGTATATTTGCACATCGGCACACAGGAAATCACAGATTTACAAAAGAAAACACGAGTCCAAATGATTAAAACAATTCAGAAAGTCTGACTTTATAAACTCGCACATTTACAAGAAAACACTTTGTAGGTTCGAATAAAGGTGATGAGTAACAAACAACCCGAAAAAATAATCAAAAAACTGATTTTTTAAAAGAAAACACAGGTTATGACCTGATAAACCCAAATAAGTAATGAAAATAAAATAAATAAATCAGAAATTCTCACTTCATAACCTCATAAATCAAAACTAAACCCTCAAAATTGTGACTTTATAAACATATACATTCCTTTTGTTTTCTAGCACATCTGAGTAATCAATGAAGTACTTAGTCGCTCACTCCAGTGCTGGACGGTTCGTATCGGAGGAGGTGCTCCGTCAAGTGGAGGTCACGGTTCCAAATCCCTACAGTCTGCAGAAAGAACCTTCTACATGTTATTTATCTACAAATTCTGGATTTTGAGGCTGGTGTTGTTGCTTAGCAACCTCCTTGTGGCTGCAGAAGTCCACATAAAGGTAGAAACATCTCTGATGTTTAGAGACTGAAAGAAAGTTCTTCTTTTTGACTAACTGTTTCCTGTTTTTCACTGAGCAGACAGGAACGGTTCTTCAGAACTGAGATTCAGGACATCTTATGTGACTCTTTACAGAAAGCCTATCAAAGGTAGAAGAAGGATCTGGAATAGCCTCACGCTTTCATATCCAAATATTATACAAAATGCTAACGAGGCTTCAACTGCACACACGTGAGCAACACTACAGCTGGAAAACTCCAGAAGAGCGGCGTCGACACGCTACAATAAAAACATCTGATGATGTCACAACTTCAATCACTTCACTTCGCTGACATGTGATGTCACCTAAAAACATTACTGACATTTCCTGCCTGTTTCTAGAATTTATCAGTAAAAAACAAACAGTATCAAGAAGCTACTGTTGCTTGGCAACGCTACCGCTGATCTGGCCGACAACATCATCAGTGCATGATGGGAGTCCACATTTCCCCCAGATGTTGGCGTTTGATTAAACAGCAGCAGGAAGTGTTGCTGTTTTCTGTTTTTCCTTCCAATCAGGTCTTAAAGTAAAGTAAAGTCCTCCGCCTGACAGCCCGAGGTAATGTTCCAGTCCTCCCGAGGTAAAGTCCCAGTCCTCCCGAGGTAACGTCCCAGTCCTCCCGCGGTAACGTCCCAGTCCTCCCGAGGTAACGTCCCAGTTCTCCTGAGGTATCGTCCCAGTCCTCCCGAGGTATCGTCCCAGTCTTCCCGAGGTAAAGTCCCAGTCCTCCCGAGGTATTGTCCCAGTCTTTTCCCGAGGTATCGTCCCAGTCTTCCCGAGGTAAAGTTCCAGTCCTCCCGAGGTAAAGTCCTACTCCTCCCGAGGTATCGTCCCAGTCCTCCCGAGGTATCGTCCCAGTCTTCCCGAGGTAAAGTTCCAGTCCTCCCGAGGTAAAGTCCTACTCCTCCCGAGGTAAAGTCCCAGTCCTCCCGAGGTAAAGTTCCAGTCCTCCCGAGGTAAAGTCCTAGTCCTCCCAAGGTAAAGTCCCAGTCCTCCCGAGGTAAAGTCCCAGTCCTCCCGAGGTATCGTCCCAGTCTTCCCAAGGTAAAGTTCCAGTCCTCCCGAGGTATTGTCCCAGTCTTTTCCCGAGGTATCGTCCCAGTCTTCCCGAGGTAAAGTCCCAGTCCTCCCGAGGTATCGTCCCAGTCTTCCCGAGGTAAAGTCCCAGTCCTCCCGAGGTATTGTCCCAGTCTTTTCCCGAGGTATCGTCCCAGTCTTCCCGAGGTAAAGTTCCAGTCCTCCCGAGGTAAAGTCCTACTCCTCCCGAGGTATCGTCCCAGTCCTCCCGAGGTATCGTCCCAGTCTTCCCGAGGTAAAGTTCCAGTCCTCCCGAGGTAAAGTCCTACTCCTCCCGAGGTAAAGTCCCAGTCCTCCCGAGGTAAAGTTCCAGTCCTCCCGAGGTAAAGTCCTAGTCCTCCCAAGGTAAAGTCCCAGTCCTCCCGAGGTAAAGTCCCAGTCCTCCCGAGGTAACGTCCCAGTCTTCCCAAGGTAAAGTTCCAGTCCTCCCGAGGTATTGTCCCAGTCTTTTCCCGAGGTATCGTCCCAGTCTTCCCGAGGTAAAGTCCCAGTCCTCCCGAGGTATCGTCCCAGTCTTCCCAAGGTAAAGTTCCAGTCCTCCCGAGGTATTGTCCCAGTCTTTTCCCGAGGTATCGTCCCAGTCTTCCCGAGGTAAAGTCCCAGTCCTCCCGAGGTAAAGTCCTAGTCCTCCCGAGGTAAAGTCCCAGTCTTCCCGAGGTAAAGTTCCAGTCCTCCCGAGGTAAAGTCCTAGTCCTCCCGAGGTATCGTCCCAGTGTCCCGAGGTATCGTCCCAGTCTTCCCGAGGTAAAGTTCCAGTCCTCCCGAGGTAAAGTCCTAGTCCTCCCGAGGTAACGTCCCAGTCCTCCCGAGGTAACGTCCCAGTCCTCCCGCTAACAGCCCGAGGTATCGTCCCAGTTCTCCCGAAGTCAAGACCCAGTCCTCCCGAGGTATTGTCCTAGTACTCCCGAAGTAACGTCCCAGTTGTCATGAGGTATCATCCCAGTTCTCTAGAGGTAACGTGCCAGTCCTCCCGAGGTAATGTCCCAGTCCTCCCGAAGTAACATCCCAGTTCTCCCGAAGTATCGTCTCAGTCCTCCCGAAGTAACGTCCCAGTTGTCACGAGGTATCATCCCAGTTCTCCAGAGGTAACGTCCCAGTCCTCCCGAAGTAACGTCCCAGTCCTCCTGAAGTAACATCCCAGTTCTCCCAAATTATCGTCTCAGTTCTCCCGAGGTAACGTCCCTGTCCTCCCAAAGTAACGTCCCAGTTCTCCTGAGGTAACGTCCCAGTCCTCTAGAGGTAACGTCCCAGTCCTAGCAAAGTAACGTCCCAGTTCTCCTGAGGTAACGTCCCAGTCCTCTAGAGGTAACGTCCCAGTCCTAGCAAAGTAACGTCCCAGTCCTCCCGCTAACAGCCCAAGGTAACGTCCCAGTCCTCCCGAAGTAACATCCCAGTTCTCCCGAGGTAACGTCCCAGTCCTCCCAAAGTAACGTCCCAGTCCTCCCAAAGTAACGTCCCAGTTCTCCCGAGGTAACGTTCCAGTCCTCTCGCTAACAGCCTGAGGTAAACGTTTTCAAGTCGTGAACTTTAGCGGAGCGGCTGAATGGTGGGCGGGGCCTGATCAGGCCACTAAAGCAGACCTATCAGAAGAGGAGGAGCTCTCCAGGAGGGGCGTCACCCCTAAACTTCTGATTGCACCGTAGGTGTACAAACATACATGTGTTTACACATGAAAGTATATTTATACTTTCTATGTACAATTTCTGTCTTGATGCGACTAAAGTCCATCCCTTCTTGTGACTCGATCATGGTATTAAAACAACATAGACAAAGACCACAAATCACAGAAAATACGTGTCAAATACAATACTTGAGGTAATCATTAATAACACTTAGGAAGGTACTTGAAAAGCTGGTTTCTGCTTCAGTACTGGATCCTGGATCCTGACTAGACACCAACTTGAGTTTACTCAGCTCTGAACTCCGCTTCACCAGGCAGTCGGCAGCTTTTCCAACGGCACATCTGTGGTTCTGTATGTTGCTGCTGTTTTACTGCTATTCTGGACAAATAACAGTCACTTTGAAGTTGAAGTGATGCACCAGACTGGAGGACGATTAATACAGTACCACGCTGGCACAACTAGACTAAAGATATCGCTCACAAGTTGGTCTGAGAGCATCCGATTAAAAAATACAAGAGTTGTGACTGAGTACACTGGATTAAACCACCAGGCTTAAATTGATGGTACCTTGAGGTCCACAACACTGACCTTGTCCAGCACCAAGCTGAAAACATCAATTGTACTGTAAACTACAGTAGAGAAAAAGTTGATGCCCTTGTTTTAATCCTGTTTTTCTCTTTTTTGTATGTAAAAACATAGGAAAGATTACAGCTGGTCGTAGCCTGGGACGAATACAAGCGCAGATGAACAACACTGTTGTCACCGTTTCATCCGTGCAGTGATTTCTGTTTCCAAACATTAAAGCAGCACAAAAGGAACGTCGTCTGGGAACGTGCACGTATGGACAAAACGGAGCAGCATCACCAGACGTCAGGGGGCAGTACTGAGTCCATTTCTGAATGAAGCGAGAAAATGAACTGCTGGACACCTGAAAACATTGAAAATGACCTTCGTCATCAATGTCGCACCTGTGAGCGTGATGAACTTTGGTTCGGTGGTCCGTTCGCACCGCTGCTGCTGTTTCCTCCTAATAAAACAGCTAATCTCTACAGTCGCCGTGTTTGTGACATCACTAGTTGACTCATCGCTGTCTCCTGGTGGATGTGTTGCTTAGCAACCATATGAAGGCAACGACGTCCGCGGTAGCTCTGCCATCGAGTTTCGTTTCAGTTATGACATCGTGCCCAACGCCACATCCAAGGACGGACGTCCGCGACAGTTAAACAACACTTTCTAATTCCTAAATAAAGTCAAAACTGATATTTAATCATAAATTAAAGTCTTTTGTGCTGCTTTAATGTCCAGAGCCATGTTTGGAGAAAACCAGAACCGCGTCACACTAGTGCCAGGCGTGCTGGCGGAGGGATGATGCTCTGGGACTGTTGTTTTTAGGACCGGACGGATATTTGAATTAAGTTTTGTTGTTTTTACTCAAAAACAACACTGAGTTAAAAGGAGAACTAACTTTTCCACAGCCGACACACTTTTGACAATACTGAAATACGTTGGGCTACAAAACTGCGTTGGTTTACCTCTGGGCTACAAGTACTAAACAAGTTGTTCAGAGCGCTTAATAAATGTAAAAAAAACCGCCGGAAAGACCTGCAGCAGCCAAAACAACGAGGAGGAATCGTTTCTGAGGGCTGATGTCATCAGTTTAAACTTCATTTGATTAGAAATGATATAAAAGATTAGATCTGACGCCGTCTCATTTAAATCCAGCTGCACCAAAACTGTACTAGGATTGTGTAAAGCGTTTTCAAACCTTATCTTTAAGTTTTTCCAGTCAAAAAGAACAACAAAACCCTGAATGTTTGGATATTATATTTCTAATAAGTCAAACTTTTTATTCTAAGTTAACTTGGGCAGTGATGTGACATGAAGTTTTGGAAAAGTTTCCAGAAACAAACATGTTTTTTTGCCTCTGAACTCGAGCTGGAATGGTCTGAAGTTTGACTCGTTATAAAATCGGTGTTAAAGGTCAAGTGTGTTGGATTGAGCGCCATCTAGTGACACAAACCGCTACCTGCACCAACAGAATCCCGACCACCTTCATTCGCTGTCCAAACATGCAGCAAAAACGTCCTAAAACCTCCCAGAGCCGGTTTGATTTGAGCTTTCTGGGCTACCGTAGAGAGACGGGAGGCGGATCTCATAATGATTATGTTTATGTGACTCTACATATTGAAAACAAGATTTAATATTGTAAACCTGACCTCTGTTGCTCCTGTGAAGGTGAGCAGGCCTTCTAAAATCCACACCTACCCTTCAGCTCTGAGCGTTTGGGTCTTCATTGCAGACTTTTAGGAGCCTGAGCTCCTGCTGGACCACACAATCAAAGACTAAACAGACTCAGAGCTTCCACGCCGGCAGCCTCAGGTTGCTCCGCCCCTCCGTGTACCTGGCTGCTACCTCAGCTGAGTTCGTGGCGTTTTCAGCTCTGCAGCGACGCCTTCCGGCTGTCTCTCAGGATGCCGTCCAGGCCGTTGAGCTGCCGGAGGAAGCCTCGGTTGGGGATGACGCCGCGGTGGTCTTTCACAGTCTTGATGGCCTCCACCAGGGTCAGGTTTTGTCTGATCATCAGGTAGGCCAGCACGAGCGTGGCTGAGCGGCTGACTCCCACCGTGCAGTGGACCAGGACCTTCCCTGAACCAACATCACAGCAGTCACATGTTAACATGCTTGACTTTGTTCCTTCAGCGCTTGTTGAAGTCGTTTTAAAGAGGTTTTAAAGGTTGCTGAGTTCTGTGGTCACTTTGAATCGTTTTGTGACTATTTTACATCTTTGTGTTGTTGTTTAAATTTTCTGGGTTTTTTGGTTGTTTTGTCTTTATTGAGCCTCTATGAAGGTGATTTATGTTTATTTGTTTAACCGTTTGCTGCTGTATGAAGATTCTCTGGTGGTTTTACGTCTTTGTGGTTGTTGTGAGTCTTTGTGACAGTTTCGATTTTTATGGTCTTTTTAAGCTTTTTTGAGGGTTGAAGTTCGTTTGTGTTTTTAGGTTTTTTGTTGTAGTTTGTGGTCGTTTTCTCCTTGAAGTTGTTTTAATTCTTCTTGACAGTTCCTTTAATCCTCAGAGGTTACGTTTTTAGGTTTCTTTGACTGTTTAGAAGTATTTGACGAATGTCTTGCGCCTCTGTGAGGTTTTGTTTAAGTGTCTTTGTGGTCGTTACGAGCAGGCGCGGACCGGCGGACTAACCCTAACCCAGTGGGCCGGCATGTTTATTTATCATCTATTGGTCCAACCGGCCCATGAAAATGTCCTTGTCTTGGTCCGTCCATGACAAGGACATTTTGGTGTAACAGGCGCGAGTCCTTCAAGCTCCGCCCTCTTTCCCTCTCAGGCAGACCTCCATTATTTGCTCTTTAAAAAGATGAATGAAAAGGAATCTTCATCCTTTTTTACTTGTTGAGTTTTCTTTTATCTGAACGACTCATTTGATGAACTTTTGACGCCCTTTAGTTTTGGAAGGTTCATCCAGCAGGTTCAGGCTTCCTTTGTCTTCGTTTGTTTATCATTTATTCACATCGTGATAATAATCCGTCGTCTTTCTTCTCCTCTCTCCTTCATACAAACGTTTTCACGCTGCTGCTTTTATTCTGAGGATGTTACTCACCTGGTCAGTCGTTAACGGCCTTTCTCGCTCTCACAGATTTCTCTTCTCTCGTGCTTTTATGGATTTGATCAAAGTTCAGCTGCATCGGTTTTTGAAGTTTTGAAAGTATTGGCATTAGTGGTTTTAAAGAGTGAACTGGTTGATACACATATTTAAGACAGGCCGGTGCACGATGGGCCGGTCTGGGTCGAAACACCAAGGCCGGTTTTTTCTCCTAAAATGGGTTATTGATTGGTTATGACTCTCTGTGGGTATTTTAGCGGTCAAGTCTGTTTGTTTTGAGACTTTTTGTGGTTATTGTGAATTTCTCTGTGGTCATTTTTATTCTTTGTGGTTGGTGTTTTTAAATCCGAGACCGTGCTTCCCTACGTGTTCTCCTCCGGTTACCTCGGTGTCGTTATCAGTTGAGGTACCTGTTAACTGAACCTCAGGTGCGTAACTTTTACCCGCCGACAGACTTGCCTCCACTGCTGAGCGCTCTGTGGATGAACTCTGCAGCAGGATAGAAGTTGACACTCATGTCGAAGGTCGGGGAGTCATGGGCCTCGATGCCGTGGTAGGTGATGTTCATTCCCGCGTAGTATTCGGCGCCACCGCGCCACTTACTCTGAGCGCAGTTCAGGATGTGTGTGATGCCGAGTCTGGCCAGCTCACGGCGGTCTGAGGCGATGTCTCTGCAGAGAGGAGGGCGTTTCAGATCTGTCAAACTGATTTCCTGATCAGCTTCCTTCTGCGTTTCTTCTGGCTGCTACTTAAACCCGTTCACTTTGTACTGCTGCCATAATATTTAGCTCAATTTTTAAGGTTTTCTACTTTGCACCCAAAGCCCGAGCACGGCCCCCAACCATGACCCCTCCACCACATTCTCGACCGTGAGCCTGAGATCTTTCTGCTGAAATAAACTGTTTTATAATTCTTTCCAGCATGACGTGTAAAACTATTCTTCTCTAAGACCATTACTAATATTGTTTCCTTTATGCATTGTGTTAACACACCTGAATGCTCAAGACCAAAAAACTGCCAAAATGTTTAGCTTTTACAGAGCTGTGAACATCTGCTGATCAGCTCATCGATAATGATGATCGGTTCATCAAAGACAAACTCACTGATCTCCGATGTAAAGCCGTGGCCACACTTCGTCGGCGTGGTTACACGCCGTTTTGCCGGTGTACAGGAGCCTCTCCAGCTCCGACATGCTCAGGTTCGGAGAAGCGCGTTCGGAATCTTTTCGGCTCGGAGACCTGGAGCTGCTCCGGGACCGCGAGAACCGAGACATGAACGCCATCTAATCTGGAAAACAGAGAATAAAATAACCGACTTCCCTCAGAAAGACTCAATAAAGGAACATAAATAAGGCTGTAACACAACAAAGAAACATACCGGAGGACAGTTTCTGTGCAACAAAACAAATGTGAAGCACAAAAGGAAGACGAAGGTGAGGTACCTGAAGGATGAAAGGATCCTTTTCAAAGTTTTTATATTAAATCATTTTATCAAAAATGGGACTATTTTTACAAATGCATATAAAAGCCCAGATTGCCTAGAATGTTTGGCGCAAACTCAGCCCACATCTGTGGGTTTCTTTGGCCCATGTTAGGCTTTAAGTACCAGCACCGAGCCGGGCTGAATGATGCCGCCTGGATTCAGCCACGTGTCCACCAGATGTGGTCCAGTTTCATTTCCTTTGGTCCTTGAGCCACAACCATGTTATAACTACATTATGAAATCTGGGCCACATCTGGCTCACGCAAGCCGAAAGCCAAGCCTGACCCGGCTCCTGGACTCTGGGCACATCTGGCTCACACGGCACATGTCAATAGCGGAACTGAGCCACAAGTGCTAAAAGTAGCCCAGACTAGACCCAGTCTGGGTCTAATCTGGGGTCTAATGCGGGTCTAATCAGACTAGACCCAGTCTGGGTCTAATCTGGGGTCTAATCCGGGTCTAATCAGACTAGATCCAGTCTGGGTCTAATCTGGGGTCTAATCCGGGTCTAATCAGACTAGACCCAGTCTGGGTCTAATCCGGGTCTAATCAGGCTAGACCCAGTCTGGGTCTAATCTGGGGTCTAATCCGGGTCTAATCAGACTAGACCCAGTCTGGGGTCTAATCTGGGGTCTAATCCGGGTCTAATCAGGCTAGACCCAGTCTGGGGTCTAATCTGGGGTCTAATCTGGGTCTAATCAGACTAGACCCAGTCTGGGTCTAATGCGGGTCTAATCAGACTAGACCCAGTCTGGGTCTAATCCGGGTCTAATCAGGCTAGACCCAGTCTGGGGTCTAATCTGGGGTCTAATCCGGGTCTAATCAGACTAGACCCAGTCTGGGTCTAATCTGGGGTCTAATCTGGGTCTAATCAGACTAGACCCAGTCTGGGTCTAATGCGGGTCTAATCAGACTAGACCCAGTCTGTGTCTAATGCGGGTCTAATCAGACTAGACCCAGTCTGGGTCTAATCCGGGTCTAATCAGGCTAGACCCAGTCGGGGGTCTAATCTGGGGTCTAATCCGGGTCTAATCAGACTAGACCCAGTCTGTGTCTAATCTGGGGTCTAATCAGGCTAGACCCAGTCTGGGTCTAATCTGGGGTCTTGTCTGGGTCTAATCCAGGTCTAATGCGGGTCTAATCAGACTAGATCCAGTCTGGGTATAATCCGGGTGTAATCAGGCTAGACCCAGTCTGGGTCTAATCTTTTTGAATTTTTTGTTCAAGTGTGACTTGGAGATAATTTTGAGGAAGGCAGATTTAAAAAGTTTTCAAACCACAGCACACAACAACTAAAACATGTAATGAGTAAAGGCTTCTTCGTCTTGGTGAGGAAACGTGGCTGCAGCGGCGACTTGTCTTCAGTGTCTTCAGCTGGAAACGTCTCCGCGTCTCTTCCAGCTTCGCCCCGGTGACTAAAATATACCTGTGGCTGGTTTTGGCACAAACTTGGGAGAGTCTCCTCGTGTTTGAGGCTCTAAAAACACCCAACGACCGTCCTGCTCCTCGCGTCACTTTAATGTTTTTATTTTACCTCGCTGATGTTTAATTCCGTCTCTCAGAGGTTGAGCAGCTGCTCCGCGGCCATGTTAGTAGGAGGAAGGATGGAGAGAAGATCGAAGGGCGACGTCGTTCCAGCTGCTGCTGCTTCCTCCGCCTTCACCATCCTCCCCGGAGCGGCTCCATCTTCAGCGGAGCGGCTCCATCTTCACCGGAGCGCCTCCGCCTCTCAACAAGTCCTCGCTGACGGTCCACGGCCGCGGATCCCCTTAAAAACCCAGTTAAAGTTCGGCTCTTCGTATCATTTCTGCCGAAACGTCGCTGCTTTATTTCCACATGTATAGTTAATGACGGCGCTTTAGTGGCAGACGTCGTGTGGTGTCGGCCGCCATCTAGTGGCGGAGTCCGGAACTTCACGTCGTGGCGGTTTGTTGTCAAACAGCTGGTTTGTCGCCATCTTCTGGTAAAACCAGGAGACGTAACGCGTCACAGGTTCCGAACCTGTTCTGGAACAGATAATTATACTGATGGATCGGGTCTTTTGTACCTTTGACGGTGTGTCTGAGTCTCTATTCTCTCTACTTCCTGTTCTACCCGGCTGGTCTTCAGCAGGAGGGGCCCCCTTATGATCCAGGTCCTGATCCAGGTTTCTTCCCTACTAAAGGAGCGTTTTTACTGCTGTTGTTTATGTAATAACTGATCGGGGTCGTGTTTTGGTCTCTGGAAAGATCCTGGAGACAACTTGTGTTGTAATAGAGGCTGTATAAATAAAATAAAATTGAATTGAATTGGAACATCTTCACGTCAAAACGGAGCGTGAACAGCTGTTATCTGGATTGTTGATGTTAGTCTTAATTCATAAACAGCTTATTTCTTATTATATGACACTTTATCTGCTGTCAAACGGTGGCAACTAATTCTATCAAAGACGTTTTTATTCAGAACAAAGAAATTCCTCAGACAAGATTACGACCTGTTATAAAAACATATAAATGGCTTTAATACGACACAGCAACACTTCCAGACCTCCGTCGAGGATGAATCGTTAAATCAAGTCACTATTATTATTAAAAATACGTTTGCCTGAAAATACTTGGATGAAAATAATCATAAACAATGAACAATATATTTACAGATATTCAAAATGTTTACATGTTAAGAAAGAAAATAAAAATGAAGCTGAAACTGAAAATTAATCTTTGTTGCTGAAAGGCAGAGATATACAATAAGAAATAAAAATATATCTTAAAGGGTTTAAACGCTAACTCCGTGGCGTTTTATATTGCGTTGTCTGACCGAGTTTAATGTAACTAATTAAAGAAGTTTACTTAAACATAAAGATGTTCCTGTTTGGGAGGAGAAACTAGAAACTCCGAGTTCCGCGAAGGCACCGCGGTGACGTGTGACGCACATGTCCGCGACGCACATGCGGCGGAGATGGCGGCGGAGCGGCTGCAGTTTCACCAACTCGGTTTGGACGATCGTCTGTTGAAGGTAAAACCGGGAGAAAACCGCGAGGAAAACCGGGAGGAAAACCGGGTCAAAACCAGTCACCTGGTCAGGTTCACGGTTGTCGAAATCCTGAATTTTCAGACCAGAAAACAGACGAGAAATAAAAATAGACGGAAAGAGGAGGAGCCTCTGAGAGCCGCGGCGGCGCGTTTAGGAATAAACTTACTATTTTACTCCTGAAACGGTGATTTACTTGTTTTAACGCTTCGTCACGAGCCACGCAGCGGAGGCACGTCGGTTACTAATGTGGCTCCAATAAAACCACAGAAACGCGTTTTTACTGGGGATTTTAAGTTATTTCGACACCGAAGTCGTTATTCCAGATAAAACAAACGAACCATCTGATTTTGTTCAATATTAAAGGTTATTGAAACCAAAACAAACGGACGAGGCCGAAGTTGGAAGTTGACAACAATCGTGACCTGGTCCAGAACCACGACAGTCGGACTGCTCGAACCTACGTTACATGACGTCACTCTGCGCTCGCGAACCCAGACCCAGTTAGGGGTCCTGGAGCTGCAGTTCTGGTCATGTGACTTTGGCCTGGTTGGGGTTAATCCTGGAGAACGTAAACGCCCCACAGCCGACGAACATTTGCATGAGCTGGTTTGTTCCTCCCCTGACAGGCGGTCGCGGACCTGGGCTGGTCCCAGCCCACCCTGATCCAGGAGAAGGCCATCCCGCTGGCTCTGGAGGGGAAGGATCTTCTGGCTCGAGCCCGGACCGGATCCGGGAAGACTGCGGCTTATGCTGTCCCCGTCATACAGCGCATCCTGTCTTCCAAGCAGGTGGGAACAGAGACGCGGTGGCTCGCGAAAGCTCCGTCGGCCGTCACTGACTGCTGTGTTTTTCTGCAGAGCGTCCGCGAGCAGGCCGTGAGAGCGCTCGTCCTGGTTCCGACCAAAGAGCTGGGCCAGCAGGTCCAGGCCATGATGAGACAGTTGACGGCGTTCTGCTCCAGGGACGTCCGAGTGGCCGACATCTCCGGAAAAGCGGATGTGTCGACGCAGAGGTTGGTGTCCGCTTCCCTCGTGGTTGTGTGGGCTGCAGGTGATGGTTCCCGGGTCCAGTTTGACGTCTGGACGCCAGGAACCGTCCAGTCCGAAACCATCAATGTGTCCCGTGTCTGAACAGGCCCATCTTGATGGAGAAGCCCGACGTGGTGGTCGGGACGCCGTCCCGCGTTCTGGCCCACCTCAACGCTCAGAACCTGGTCCTGCACTCGTCCCTGGAGATGCTGGTCATAGACGAGGCCGACCTGCTCTTCTCTTTCGGCTTCGAGGACGACCTGAAGAACTTGTTGTGGTGAAGTTCACACTTCTGGTTTAAGTTTGAGCCTCCGCAGAACAAACTTTGGACACTAACGAACACTGAAAGTGACTGTGTTGATCTGTGCGCTTCCTCAGTCACCTCCCGAAGATCTACCAGTCCTTCCTGATGTCGGCGACCTTCTGCGAGGACGTTCAGGCCTTGAAGGAGCTGCTGCTTCACAACCCGGTAGACTCCCACTCCCGTTCCCTGACGCCTGTTTGTTCCTGCGGGATCTCGGTCCCGCCCTCCTGCGGACGCGTAGAAACGGCGGCGGCTCTTACGTGTCAGGACACAAACAGCAGTTTTTAGTTTTCTTCTGGGTCAAGCAGAGTCGGTTCATGACTCCAGGTCTGCAGGTCTCGGTGTCTCCTCTAGCTTCTCGGACAGCCAGTTTATCACGTTTAAAACATTAAATTAAAAACAAGGTCAACTATTTATTTATTTATTTATTTATTTTTTTTGCCAGATTAACACACGTGTGAGGAAATATGACCCTCGGCCCAACCCGTAGTTCTGTAGTTACTCAATCAGCCCGTCATCAGTGGATGTAGAAGATGAGTTATCGGTCGTTAAATCTGACCCGGTGAGGTCCGGGGCGGGTCCGGGGCCCGGGGCGGGTCCGGGGCCCGGGGCGGGTCCGGGGCCCGGGGCGGGTCCGGGGGCCGGTCGGGTCCGCGGCCCGGTGAGGTCCGGGGCCCGGGCAGGTCCGGCGCCCGGTCGGGTCGGGACGCTGCGTCTACGTATTTTTTAGTTGGTTAGTATAAACTGCTGGTTAGAAGTGATGACTGTCAATCAAACCGAAACGCCTCATCAATTAATTTTGTAATTGAAATTCAGCCGATGTGGTTAAAAGCTCAGCGTTGTGGTGGATGTGAAATTCGGTGTCTAGAACCAGGATGGAAGCATGTTTGTTAAAGTTTATTCTGTCAGTTACTCTGATGGATCAGCTGTTTGTCAGTCACACGGTCAAACTAGTTAAACTAACCGCGGCAGCAGGGGTTGGGACGCCGTCGGCTCCTGCCGCCGCTTGTCACCAGGATTATTACCGAACCGGGCCGAACCGGGCCGGTCGTCTGCGGGTCTGTCTTCACGCGTGGACGCTTGTCTCCTCAGGTGATCCTGAAGCTCCAGGGCTCGCAGCTCCCCGACAGCAGCCAGCTGGAGCAGTACAGCATCAAATGTGAGGAGGAGGACAAGTTCCTGCTCATCTACACGCTGCTGAAGCTGCGTCTGGTTCGGGGGAAGACGCTGGTGTTCGTGGGCGCCGTGGATCGCAGCTACAGGCTCAAACTGTTCCTGGAACAGTTCGGCATCCCCGCCTGCGTCCTCAACTCCGAGCTTCCCGTCCAGTCCAGGTGAGAGCTCGGCGTCCGGGGCGTCCGGATCGTCAACGAGAGCTGGTGCTGACACGCTGCCGTGTCTGTTTTTGCAGGTGTCACATGATCACGCAGTTCAACCAGGGCTTTTACGATTACATCATCGCCACCGACGAGCAGAGTCTGGTCGATCCTGCCGCTTCCTCCCAGACAAGAGGAAAAGAGAAGAAGAAGGGAGGGAAGTGAGTACAGACGTCATTAAAGCGGCAGCAGAAACGCCAGAATCCCACCGCGTCCTCGTGTGAAGCGGCCGTTTCAGAGCACGAGCTGGACTTTAAACCCGGCTTGGAGGCATCCCTGCCGGTTTGATCAGCTCAGTGTCGGAACGCCACACCTGGCTGTGGCCCCGCCCACACGTGGGAGCTCATGCGGCTCGACTCGACCAGACTCCAGCAGGAGCTTTGGGACAAATCCGTCTCCGGGGTTTGGTTCCCGGGACCGCTGTCTGGCGCCGCCCAGACGTCTGAAGGTCTTTAATTGCTGAACGTTGTTCTTCCAGGTCTAAGGATAAGGAGTATGGCGTCTCCCGAGGCGTGGACTTCCAGAATGTTGCTAACGTGCTGAACTTCGACTTCCCGCCCTCTGTGGAGTCGTACATCCATCGAGTCGGACGGTGAGTCCAGGCGGCCTCTCTTCTCTTCTCTTCTCAGCCGGACCAGTCGGTCTTCAGAAACGATGTTTCGGTTTGTTTGTGCAGGACGGCGAGAGCCGACAACCCCGGCACCGCTCTGTCCTTGATCTCGCACACGGAGCTGGATCTGCTGGCGGAGGTGGAGGAGGCCCTCGGCGGAGGTACCGCAGACGACTGAGCGCCAGTCGTTACACCTGCATCAGCAGCTTCCTACCTTCTAATAGATCAAAGACCTTCTGTAAGATTCAGGGAAAACAAACGTTCCTTTTTTTGTCCAGATAGCGGAGCGTCTGCTCTGAAACCGTACGAGTTCAAGATGGAGGAGATCGAAGGCTTCCGGTACCGCTGCAGGGTGAGTTCCTCCTCGCATCACCAGCAGGGAGGACGTCCTGGACGTCGCACCCCTGATCCCCTGGTGGTCTGCAGTTAAAACGTTGGCGCCGCTTCCTGTTTGCAGGACGCCATGCGAGCGGTGACCAAGCAGGCGGTGAGGGAGGCCAGGCTGAAGGAGATCAAGCAGGAGCTGCTGAACTCGGAGAAGCTGAAGGTGGGAGGCGGCCGGTGAAGCGCAAAGCGAGAAATGTTCTCTCAGGGTCTGATGAGATGTTTCTGCTGTCACACAGACGTATTTTGAAGACAACCCTCGAGACCTGCAGCTGCTGAGACACGACAAAGACCTTCATACTGCCGTGGTCAAGCCTCACCTGAGGAACATCCCCGACTATCTGAGTAAGACGCCAACGCGGCACCGGCGCGCCGGTCGGACCGCAAGACGAGATGTTCACCATCCAGGGCTGCAAACAGCCACGCTGCCTCTCTGCCCCTGACTGACCATGTACTCTGATTTCCTGCAGTTCCCGAGACACTGAGGGGGGCGGAGAACCCGCTGTCAAACCGGAGGAGGAGGAGGCTCAAATCCAAACCAGGAGGAGTCCTGAGGAGAAGCTTCAAGGTGAGGAGCAGCTCCGTGTTTCAGGCCGTCATGACGTGATGTTGAGGTGGAAATATGAGTCGGTTTAAGCTTTTTCATCCACTAAGTGGAGACGAGTCGATGTTCTGATGCTGGGGAACTGAAACGTTAAAAAGTCAACCTCGGGATGAAGAAGTGGATCAGAAGAAACCACATTTCCAGGTTTCATGTCGACACAGATGAATGTTCCTCTGACTTCACTTATTTCTGTTAATTACCAACAAAAGTCTGATTTTCTCCTGGATTTTGTTCAGACCACAATAAACTAAAATGTTGTGTCTGGCAGAAGAACGTCCCGGGGAGGAACCCGCTGAAGAGCTTTCGGTACAAGAAAGGCAAAGCAGCGAAGTCGTAACTGCTGGAGTTGAGCTGAACGTGAAGGATCTGCAGACGTTCCCCGGCACGACTGCTGGGTTCCACAGAGGCCACCGCGGACACGGGTGCAGCTGCGGGGACTGGATCATACAGGTTCTGAATGTAGACGGGCCACGTACGACATGGACTTCATGACCGGACTGAAGGAGCGTCTGGGTTTTCACGGGTTTGAAGATGATAAAGTGACTTCAGTGGGCACACGCGTGTAATCTGGTCGCTTCATTTGTAAATGTTTACTAGAATAAAAACGTTCCTTAAACTCTTTCCACGGTAGTCCGAGAAGTCTTTGACCATGTGGTTTCAGGTGTGACTCCCTCTGGAACCTGAACTGGTTTCAACGGAAACGTTTTAGGAATATTTCTACCACCTAAAAACATTCACGTCCATCATCAGTGTGAACGTCTAGGTTCATCTCCCGTCCCACCGTCCGTCCGTCCAGCATCTCCTTCTCATCCAGGTTCAGGTTGTTGGGACAGCAGACTCCCCAGAGGTTCAGACCTCCTCCAGATCTTCCAGGAGGTCACCAGGGCATTCCCAGGTCAGCTGAGAGGTAGAATCCAGCATGCGCAGCCTATTGCCTATGTTACCATGGTAACGTGGGGCCACATTTGAGGTCACAGGTATTTGATGTTTATGACGTCACACAGGACAGCGGAGCTAAAAGAGGCATTTCGAGTTCCAGCGACAGACGGCACATTTAGATCTTTAAAAGTCACGTCCGCGTGTTTCATATTACTTCAGAGACAACATGGTTGAACATGCCTTTTAGAAGAGTTACCAGGACAGAAACGTGAAAAAGACATCATCATCTTCAGATGCGGTTCTGTGGAGCAACATCAGGAAGGAGCTTGACTTGGAAACTGAATTGTTTGATTCTGGCGGGAGAAAAGCTGACAAAGGAGCCGACTCCAAACCGGGAGGGGAGTCCGGAGCGCCGGAAACAAAACTGGCCTCTGAACAAGGACGTTCTGAAGTAAAAACAGAAAGGAACTGAAGGATAACCACTGTGAATCACTGCAGGGTTCTAAACCGGTTAAGATCCAAGAACCGGGAATGGTCTCAGAACCAGGCGACGTTGCAGAAGAACCGATAAAGACCGATAAAGTTTGGAAAGACGAGAGGAAACGTCTTTGTGGAGGCGTGGAAGACTCCAGCACATACAAACACGAGGAGAAAAAGAAGAACGGGGATTTCTTCGGTTCTGAAGATCTGGATGTAGTAATGAAAGTCATAGAAGAGGAGGAGCTCGCTCTGCTGATGGAGCTCAGTGAACTGGAAATGTTCTCAGAAGTAGACGAAGAATTCCCGGAGCGACAGGACGCTATTCCACAGCAGGACTTGAGCGATCCGTCAGACGCGGAAGAATAAAGTGACATCTTACCGCCGAAAGTCAAGTATGAAGGAACATTCAGTAAATCGTAACTGTGTGTTTAACCTTTGTGAACTATGTTATTATGAAATAAACAGTTTGCCATCATTTGTTTTCTGGTATTTTTTTAGTCATAATGAGCAGCAGAAGTGCTTTCAGAGACATGCAGAAAGAAGTTAGATGTTAAACTCTGGAAATAAATACGTTTCCAGAGATTACACGTGACGGTGTATTTCAGCCGGAACTGACAGCATTCCCGCGCATCTGGTGATCCACAAGTAGGTATATTTACATTTGTTTAAAGACATAAGAGGAAGCAGACCTTTTAAACATTCGTGAGAACTGCAGTCAGTCATTTTCTCAGCGCGTCTCAAAGTCACTAAAAGCTGCAAACGGCAACCTGGCTCAGTCCGAAGTTCAGCAAACGAGCTCGCAGCACCACGCAGCTCATTAATTAAAAACACACGCTCATCTTTAGAGCGTCATTCAGACACAGCAGCAAATATGAGACGTTGAAGTTACTGTAGTATTGCACGGTGGCTTAGTGGTTAGCACTGTTGCCTCACAGCAAGAAGGTTCCCGGTTCAATTCCCGGCCCGGTGGGTCTTTCTGTGTGGAGTTTGCATGTTCTCCCCGTGCTTGCGTGGGTTTCCTCCGGGTACTCCGGCTTCCTCCCACAGTCCAAAACATGCAGTGTAGGTTAATTGATCTTTCTAAATTCTCCCTAGGTGTGCATGTGAGTGTGATTGGTTGTTTGTATGTGGCCCTGGATAGACTGGCGACCTGTCCAGGGTGGACCCCTGCCTTTCGCCTGATATGCGTCGGGATAGGCTCCGACAGACCCCCGTGACCCGGAAACGGATAAAGCGGGTATAGATAATGGATGGATGGAAGTTACTGTAATTACGGCTGAGCACTTTCAGTCGTTTTATAAAGTTTATAAAAGTGGCATGTAGTTTTTTCTGTCAAGTGTTTGACAAGTGTAAAACATTCAAGTCCCCTGAAAGAAACCAGAATATTCTTTTTCTGATAAAACTACATGTTGAGGTGAATTTGTCAAATGAGTCACCGATTATTTTGGAAACTATTGAAAGAATGGTTCCAAATGCAGACTTGTTTAAGAGACGAGTCATTCATAGGGAGCACAGGGAGGTAGACACCCGTAGACCTCCTGGTCCATCCTCCCCTCACTGATGGACAAGACCTGGACGTACTTATCTCCTCCACCTGAGGCGGAACCTCAGTCCTGACCTGGAGAGGACATTCCTCCATCGTCCTTCAGGAGGGAGCGGAGCTGGTCCAGCGCTCCACATCCGCTGGTCAGAGTACTGAACTAAAAACTGATACCTCCTGAAGGTCATGTGACGACATCAGCAGCCTCACAATCCTCTTCAGAAGGTCACGAAGGATCCAGGACCATGTGAGGACTTTGTGAAGTACCGTAAATGAAAACACACGAGTGGTATTTTACAAAATAACGTTGTTTTAATCAAATGCATTCAGCAGTACAATAAACCAGTTTAACCGGAGGAACGAGTCGACAAAGAGAGAGAACGTTCCTCATCGTATCCGGGTCGAACTGGACCGAACTGGACTGAACACGAGCCAATCAATGTTTTAGGAGACTCTGCTCAGCAGAGGCTGTTACTCCTGAAGAGTCCGAAAAACCGGGGAGTTTCCTGGAAGGGCATCCCTCCATCCGGCACGTTTAGAGGAGGTGGTTACGAGGGCGTTGACAGAAACGTGCCAATCAATCAACCAATCAATCGATCGTGTATTCGAACGGATACTCCTGCGTGGGTGCGGAGTTGAACATCAAGCTGTCAAACGGGTTCTCCGTCCAGATGTCCACAGGAAACCAGGCGTCGTACCAGGGGGTGGTGCTCTCGGGTTGAGGTGTGGTGGAGGTGGTGGTGGTGGTGGTGGGCGGCGGCGTCGTCGTCGTGGTGACAGGAGTGGTCCTGAGTCTGGCCCGCAGCCTCTGCTGCTGCAGTCTTCGTAACCGCATGAGTCGCAGCCTCCTGAGTCGCTCTGCGTTCTGGGCGTTGAGCCGCGTGTCCGTTTCGGCGGTGGTGGCGGGGGCCGCCGCGCTGGCCGCCGTCGTCCTCACTGCGTTCGCTCTGGTGACCAGTCGAATCGGCCTGTTCCCGTTGAGCGCCATGATTTCTCTGATCCGGTTCCAGTTGGATTTGGCCAAGGTGAAGCTGCAGGGAGAGGCTCCGGAGTCGTACCCCACCATGCACAGCCGCGTCTGGGACGTGTAGCCGTCGGCTTTGGCGGTCACCCTGTACTCCCCGGGATTCAGCAGCCGCCAGTAGTCTCCTCCTGCAGCTGGAACGACACGTTGGTTAGAACCCAACACCAAGAAACGGCTGCCGAGGTGTGTTCGACTCCCCTCCATCCTACCTGTGGTGACGTCATGACGTATCCCCTCCACAGAGATGGTGGCGTTCGGCAGCGGACTCCCGTCTGCGTCTTTCACAACGCCTTTGATTCCTCGATTCACCTGCACCAGGAAGCGCACATGCAGGATCCACGTGAATAAAAACCACATCAACATTCATGAAAGTCCGTCCTGCCAGAAAAAATGGAATCCAATCTTACTGCGGCGGGTTTTACGTTTGCTCAGCTACAACTACCAGAACCTTCGGTTACATTTTTAATCCATAAATGATTTAATTTTAAAATTCAACCAAAATTCTAGAGTGACAGAAAAGGAGAAAAGAAATCCCATGTCTGGTTCTGACTTGTTCAATGAAGGACAGCAGAGCCTCGCGGTTGTTCTCCCACTCCAGAGGAAGCTCGCTTTCATGGGGAAACTTGTCACAGCCCAGGAAGATGGACAGCTCGAAGCAGTTGGTGTGCAGGTAGCTGAAGTCGTTCATACCTGAGGAAGAGAAGGATTAAAGAGGAGAGTCCACAGAGAGGTGGTTTCAGGTGGTTGCTCTTTACACGTGCATGGAGATTCAAAGTCAATGAGACTGGGCGGCTCGCGCCAAGTCACCAGTACCATCTGTGTCTTAAATGTGGTGACTTACTGCCCACCACCGGCTTCCAGCTGGCTCTGTTGACGATGCCCTGCCCTCCGGTGACATCATCAGTGTGGCAGGCTCCTCGGTAGGTCTCCATCATGGTCAGATGGCTGTGGGCATACGACATCGCCAGCCAGCGAAACATGGCGTCGTCCGGAGTCTCCCTCAGAGCTCCTTCGTTCTGCCGCTGAATTCGGGCCCAGGTCTCCTCGTTCATGTCGGCATTAACTCTCCAACGCCGGTTGTCGGTTACCTTCAACATTGAAAGAGAAGATCACGAGTCGTGTGAAAAAGTTGGTACTGCCTCTTTCAATCATCAGAAATGTTCAAAACATCAAAAAATCTTCCCAGGAGTGGACATGCCAGAAGATTTACCCCAACATCAGACCATGAACGTGCAGAGAGGAAAAAAGCGAGCTACAGCTCAGCCTACAGGTCTCACTGAGGTTCACAAACCAGCAGACTTCTGCATCAAGGTCCTCTGGACAGATGAGACCAAAGTGGAGGTGTTTGGTCTTCACGTCCAGAACCGTGTGTGGAGAAAACCAGCAGAAGCACCTCAGACCCACTGTGAAGCACGGTGGTGGAGGAGTCATGATTAGGGGCTGAACTCGTCTGTATGTCAGACCTTTTAGTCAGGTCAACAAAAGAGTCGAGGTCTTGGAAAGTTCTCTACTGTTGTAACGTCCAACCTCAGCCTGACTAAAAGTTCAAAAACCTCAAAGAAATAAATCGTAAAGACGTCGGATCAGAAACGGGGTGTTCGGATGATGTTTGTGAAACGTCCTTACAGACGGCGCTGGACGCTGCATGTCAAACGGATACGCCACCAGCTTTTCTCCTCCTTGCAGATTGGCTCCCAGCACAAACGGGTTTCGCTCCATCCACGAAATTATAGCTTTGGTCTCAACTGCAAGCTAGAAAAAAAAGGATACTTCACACAAATGTAGTAGCTTTTACTGTGAAAGGGTTCCCAGGGGGGCAGTCGCACACTCACAGAACCATTGAGGAAGTTCTCTGGCAGGGGGATGTGATGGTTGGGGATTATACGAGGTACCCAGCCTCGCTCCTCTGCACCCCACAAGATGCTGTTGAGGTCTGGGAAGTTCTGGAAGATGTCGTAACCTTCTTCAGTCCAGTGGCCCAGAGCCCAGTTGCCCATCTCGGACCCCTGTGGGACGCGAGGGAGGTCTGAGTCACGCAAGTATTTCAGAGAATTTGCCAAACTGGTTTGACTTGTTTTCTTTTTTTAATAAAAGCCTGAACCATTATTTATAGACATGTTACACATTTTGTCAGTAGTTCCGAAGTTTTCCATTTACACCAGTAACTCAAGCGTTCTTCATGTTTTACTGGTGGTAAATGTTGATTTGGAATTTCTGTCTTAAATTTGATGTGTACTAAAGATTTTATAAAGTCAAGGGAATTTATTGTTAAAAACAAACAAATCCTGAATATTTGAGAGGTTTCAGTCAAGATGAACAAAGTGACTGACCCCAGGAATGACCCCTGTGGAACACCGCATTCACCAGTTTTTATGTGAATTAACCTTAAACAGTGAACATAAACATTGAACTCTTACTTGCAGGACTTATTTTTGTTTCATACATTCATCTATTGATTTCTTTTTTTAAATTGGGCTCACGGCGCTTTAGTGACGGGGTCACCGGCGGTTTATCGTGAGCGCCTCGGATGTTGCAGATGTTTAGATGTGTGCAGTGAAGCAACGTGAGGCTGCACGCCCACCGCACCATCTCGTAGGCCAGCTCGTACGCGTCCGGGTTCAGCGACGGCACCAAGTGGATTCTCACTCCGTCCACCAGGCGGCGCACTCTTGGGTTTTCATCGTTGTACTCTCTGCACAGGAACTGCATCAGCAGCAGGAGCAGCTCCCGACCCAGCACCTCGTTACCATGGATACCAGCTGTGTAGCGGAATTCTGGTTCTCCTGCGGGCGATACGAGAGTTTAGCTTACAAGAAGCTTTTATGGGGATGTCGGTGAGACAGAGAGCATCCTGAAACCGGCGAGGAGGCGTGCCTGTTTCGTGCTCGCCGGGGTTGTCGGAGATCTCCATGGCGTACATCTTCAGGCCCTGTGCGCTTTTACCGATATTGTAGATCCTGGTGATGTTGGGACACTCTGCGTTTATCGTCTTCATCATCTGTCGAGCAGAAATGAGAAGAAACTGAGTCGGTGCTTTTGTTCAGAGCAGAGTTACAGACACATTTGTTGGTTTCGGAAGCGTAACCTGTCTCATCTCCTTGTAGTTGTGGTGTCTGAAGTCCAGCTCGTCAGACGGGACCACTTCATTCTCGCTGCGGTAGCTGTCTGAAACGAGCAGCACTCAGTCAACAAATACAATCACCAGTGAAAAAGTTAACTTCTGCTGCTCCCCGCTGCGGTCGGGAGTCAGTGGAAAGAGTCACGTTGCTCGTGAAGGTGGTCGTGTTTGCCTGAGAGACTCACTATGATCACATGATCATTACTTCAGGTTACCATGTGACTGGATCAGCTGTTTTAGCTCCAGTGGGGTCAGTTTAAAGGACTGTTGGTGTCTAACATGGTTAATCAGTTTGTTTCGGTTTTTCCTCTGGTGTCAGACTTGGTTTGTGGTCTCGGGTGATACTGACTGGGTAGTTGGCAGGCCAGGATCTCAGCTCTCATACAGAGGCTGCCGTTCCAGCTCTGAGGCAGGATGCGGATGTACCGCGCCACCACTGGGACAGAAAACTGACTCATCACCGGGGTGTCCTTGTCCACGTTCCCGTAGAACAGCTGCAGGAGAACCCAGAAGGAGGAAACGTGTCACCGCTGTTAAAAAACAACCTTCCCCGTGGAGTTCAGTCACTACTCACCCATTCGGCGTAGCCGTCGTGCATCACAGTCCAGTCCCGACTGTCGTTGCTGAAGGCCACGAAGTAGGACGACACAAAATCCTCACTGAAACGTAAACGCCAGTGATTATTTCCAAGTTTTACTTCCAGTGACCAAAGAGAACATCTGGCTGGAGAACATATACGCTGTGTCAAAGCCCGCGGCTCCTCTACCGACCACCAGGGTCCGGGTCCGGGTCCAGGTCCGGGTCCAGACCCGCGGCTCCTCCGCCGACCACCAGGGTCCGGGACCGGATCCAAACCCTGCTGGTCGGTAGAGGAGCCGCGGGTCCGGACCCGGACCTGGACCCGGACCCTGGTCGGTAGAGGAGCCGCAGGTCCGGACCCGGACCCTGCCGGTCGGCGGAGGAGCCGCGGGTCCGGACCTGGACCCTGTCCCGGACCCTGCTGGTCGGTAGAGGCGCCACGGGTCCGGACCCGGACCCTGACCCAGACCCGGACCCTGCTGGTCGGCGGAGGAGCCGCGGGTCCACTGATGGACGGGTTCGATCAGAACGGATGACGTTAACGTTCGCAGCCTCACTGGACAAACCAACAAAGCTGGTAACCGTCAGGAGGAGGAAGTTGCTGACTCCGGCGGTGGAGTCGCCTCCTGCTGAGGTCACGGCAGGAACGCTGCCCACTGATGAACAAGGCTCACCACACTTTAATTTTACAGAGAACAGGAAGATGAAGGATTGTTTCAGAGGGTTTTCTCCGTCATTTTTCATTTTACAGTGTTAAAGCGCTGCGTTATTAATAACACTAAGTGATCCAGCTCATTTTCGGATCAGTACGTTTTCCTCTGGTATAAATGAACATGACAAGGCTGCTCCTCTTTCTGTGGTGCATAAGTCCCACACAACCTTCCTGGGACCCAGACCATTGCCTGAAGTCTTCTCCCTGCAGGGTTTTACTCCCATGAACGGATATTCAACACCTCTGAGCCTCCACCGAGCTTCTGAGCAAGTCCAGACAGGTTCATGACGTTGGAAGACTCACTGCAGCTCCGAGTTTCTTCCTTGAGTGATGAGACCGGAGAACTCCACTTCTCGCCGGGCGTCCACCTCGAACCAGTGTTCTCTCTCTTCGGGCTCTGCACACCAGCCGCCGCCGTACGGGTCGTCCTCGTTATCGGAGGCCTGCACACAATTTACATCCCATAACTGGACAAGGAGGATAGTTGCAAATAATTGTTGCAGTCATCTACAGAGGTTTGTGCCTCATCTTTTGATTATTTTATAAAAAAAAATCATTTCATTTTTTATTTTTATCCATTTACTTATTTGTTTTTTTACGGGCGGGTAAAACCGTAAAAGTCCTCAGCTCGCAGTGCGACTAAGTGTTAAGAAAATAAAACCTCAGACAAGCAAAAACATAACTTTTTTCACCACAAATGAGGCCAAAAAACAAATGTGGTCAATACCAAGAACCCCGTGACTCAGGATTCAGCAGCAGTAACCTGAAGACGTGGTTCCCTGTGCGACAGGTTCAGGTCTGGACTTCACCAGCTGATTCTATTTGGGATCTGTTCCTGTCACATGACCCGGTTTCAGCCAAGCCTCCGCTGTCAGACAGATGTTCTCACATCTGTCTCCAGAAGACTCGGGTCTACAGAGGACTTCATGGTCCCCTCAGTGCCTGACAGGTGTCCAGGTCCCGACCATCATCCCTCCACCCTTCCAGACTGATGAGCAGCATCAGTTGAACCCTCTTAAATCCTCAGTAAGGTGGTTCTTCAGATCGCCCGCAGTCTTTTTTGTTGGTTTGGTTTTATATATAATAATGTCATGGTAAAAACATTGTTTATCTGAGGGTTTATTTCTCACATGGACCCCAGGACCAGGACATTCAGATTTTACACACAACGGATCAGTTGCGTGTTCTGAACCTGCGTGTTGAGACGTCCCCTCTGAGCCGAGAAGCCCGGATGAGACTGGGAGGACGCCAGCAGCTGGTCGTCTTCCACCCGGTGAGACTCCAGACCGAGAGGAGGACAGTCTGAGAGGAAGAAGACACACAAACAGCATCATCTGCCAGATGTCCCTGAATCACCCAGAAAAACACTTTCACAGTTGAAGGTAGTAAGTCAATAACATGAAGGCTCAGAGGCGAGTAATGATCCTACTTTTCGGTTTGGGAGGCACCGGCGTCTGCCTCCGCCTCTCCTCCTCCTCCTCCTCCCACTTCTTCTTCAGCCGCTCAGCTTTCAGAGAGGAACCAGAGAACATCTGTCACGTTCTCACATGAGCTTCCCAGCCGTCCACCTCCACACATGGACTTTTACAAACGTCCGCTCAGGCAACACGAAGCAAAATCTTACAAAATGAACTTGAAAAGAAGTTTACTTAGTACTTTAGTCCAATAAGTTCAGGTCCTCATCTGAAATATATTTATCTTATATTAGTTCTTGGAGGGTGTCAAACACAACGAAGACAAATGACTGCTTTAACCACGTCGTTATTTACCGCAAATAAAGACCGAGATTTAAAAAAAGACAGATAACTTCCCTCTCCCAAGCCACTTTCTCCAGCTCATCTGAGGGGATCCCAAGGCGTTCCCAGGCCAGCCAAGAAACTGGTCTTCCCCGGGGTCTCTGCCCAGTGGGACATACCTGGAAGACCTCACCAGGGAGGCGTCCAACAGGCATCCGCACCAGATGCCGAGCCACCTCATCTGGCTCCTCTGGATGTGGAGGAGCAGCGGTTCTACTCTGAGCTCCTCCTGGATGACCGAGCTTCTCGACCAGTCTCAGAGGAAGAGCCCGAAAACCTGCAGAGGAAACTAAATTCCACCGCTTGTATCCGTGATCTCGTTCTTTCAGTTACTACTCACAGCTTGTGACCATAGGTCAGGGCAGGAACGTAGGCCGACTGGTAAATTGAGAGCTAAGGTGAAGCTCCTTCTTCACCACCAGAGATCGTTGCAGAGTCCACATCACTGTGGATGCTGCACCGATCTGCCTGTCAATCTCCCGCTCCATCTATCCCTCTCTTGTGAAGACTCTGAGATACCGCTCGGATAACTTCTCCACTTGGGGGCAGGATCTGATTCTCAGGACCTGGACCCGGACCCTGGTCCGGGACAGCACTCCACCCTTTTCCTGAGGACCGTGGTCTCGGATTCAGAGGTGCTGATTCTCATCCCACCCGCTTCACATTCGGCTGCGACCCGCTGCAGCGAGAGGTTAAGGTCTCTGACCGATGAGGCCAACAGAACCACATCATCTGCAAAAACCAGACCCCCCTCTGCTCCTCGGCTGCACCAAGAAATTCTGTCCATGAAGGTAATGAACCGAATCTGTGACAAAGGCAGCCTTGGTGGAGTCCAACCCCCACAGGGAACGAGTCGGACAATGCAGACCAAGTTCTGACAGCGGACGTAGAGGGAGCGGACAGGTACAGGGGATTCCAGCACCCCATACTGCCAGAGGACCTCCCACAGGAGTCCCTGAGGGACACGGTCGAAGGTCTTCTCCAAGTCCACAAAGCACATGAGGATGAAATAAAACCCTACAAACTATTTCTCAGAGTCTTAAAATGACTGAATCTTCAGGACCGTTTCTTTCTTGGGTTCACTTTTGTTAAATAAAGACAGAGATTGTTGTTCTTGTGCGGTTCTATTTCCTAATACTAGATCAGATCCTTCTCAACGTCTAACGGACCCAAACAGCACTGAAAGATGAAGAACTAACTTTTGCACTTGACTCTCAAAATATATAGTTGTTAATGTTAGACGGCTGCCACGCTGGGTTTCTGGATGCTGGTTTTAGTAAAAGCTGCTCAGCATGTCTCTGTAATGTCCAGACGTGTAAGATGGAAACCTTTTTCCGCCTTTTCCTTCCGAGCTCGCTCCTCCTCCTCCTGCTGTTTCTTTGCCGCCACTGTGGTCAGAGAATCAGAAACGGTAAGTAACTGCGGCGGTTGCCACGATTCAGAGACGCTTGCTGAGCAGGAGGCGCACGTACGGTCGGTGTAGTCGTACTCCTCGTACCAGGGACCGGTGTAGATGACCGGCGTGGTCTCCTCTGAAACAGAAGAACATCTACACTCAGCCGTTGAGCATCATCTACCAAACCCTGGCAGACCAGACCTGACAGCTCTGTTACGTTCTTCTACGTCATAAATTTGTTGTCAGGAGACTCCTGTCAGGGGTTTTCTTTAATCCTCCACATTTATTATTTGTAAAACTTAAAGCTAGAACGCATCACAATCCAAGTCCGCGGAGTAACGGCGGCGTACCTGGGATGTACATGATGACCTCAGCGGTGGTGACCTCCTTCCTGTCATCCGGGAATCCACCGGGCCGCTTATCTGTGAGGAAGACAGATTTCTAAGGAAAACCCGCGTTGGTGACGGTGGCGTTGCGTCACCACGGGGACGGCGTGTGAAATGTAAACGAAGGCAGAAGGCAGTGGTTTACAAATATCACAACAGAAGAAGAAAACCTCAAATGTTTGAACTGAGGAAACGTAGCGAGTTAGAAAAACTGTGACGCTCATGTTGAATTTGATGGCGACGTTTACGTCTGAAGCATCTCCTCTTCTTCTAACAACGGTCCATGAACACCTGAGGAGACCAGCTGATGGAGGTTGAGGAGAGGAATGTTGAACCAGTCAGGACTGTTGAGGAGCTCCAGTTCTGATCAGATGTTTCCAGTCGGTTGAAGGTCTGGACTGCAGGAGACCAGCTCGGGGTCTGGATTCTTCTACTATGAAGCCTGTTGTGATGGATGCAGAACTCAGCTTTGTCTTCATGAAAGATGCAAGACCTTCCCTGAAGGTCTGGATAGGAGCAGATGTTGCTCTAAAACCTGGATAAACCTTTCAGCACTGACGTTTCCTTCCAGATGTTCCAGCTGGTGGTTCCACAGACAGTAATGCAGCTCCAGACCATCAGAGGATGTCGAGCTGAGTCTGATGACGGACACGGGAACAGTTCTCACTTTGGCTCAGTCCAGTTTAGGCCGTGAACCTCTGTCCATCCCTCCCTCTGAGGGACTCGACCCCTCCAACATGATCTTCTTAAGTCCACTCATGTCCCTGAGCTGTTGAAAGTTAACTCAACTAAGTCAAACTAAATGAGGAACCTATTTAGTTGTAGATGAGCTTCTGCCATCAAATTCAAAATGAGCTCCTATTTTTCATGAAATGAAAAAATGTCTCAGCTTGAACATCTGATATGTTTCTGTCGTCTATTGTGAAATAAGATATAAGTTTAGTTTGATGAAATGTCCCAACTCTTGTTTTGGAACAGGAGTTTAAAAATAATAAAAAATACCCAGGGTCTTTATTTATTACAAAAAGAACTGATCTTATACTTGAGTTTCTTGGGGTTTTAAAGTGAAAAGTTTGCGCTTGTCTCACGGTTTCTGTGACGTCACCAGTAAAACCAGCTCAGGGTCCTCTGTGGTCTTACCCAGGCCCGGCTCCACGGGCTCCTCGGGTTGAGAAACTGTAAAGAGGAAAACAACGGGTTAAAACGCTGCCCTCGCTCCGTCTCCGAGGCCCCGGTGAAACCTGGAATGTCAGAACCGCTTACCGGTGTCCAGACCCAGCTCCATCAGCAGTTTCTTCTCCTCCTCCTCCTGAGAGACACGTCGCACATCCGGCTGCGCGGCGGCGGTGGTGGTGGTGGTGGTGGTCTTCGGTGCCTTGGTGGGTTTCGGTGCCTTTGGCTTCTTTGTGGGCTTGGGCGGTTTGGGTTTCTTGGTCGGTTTGGGTTTCTTGGTGGGCTTGGGCCCCTTCTGTTTCTTTGCCTTGGCCTCTTTCTCTGCTGCCTTCTTTGCTTTGGCTTCAGACAGACGGACAAACATCAGTTAACTGAAAGCAGGAGGAAGCTGAGCCGAACGACACGGAGCAGAAACGTTTCACTGCGGGAAGGTTTTCTTCACTTGTCCGTTTATTTCTGACGGGTTTTCTGACTTTAATCATTCGTATCGTGCTTTACCCCAAAATTCTCAAAAGATGAGCTCAAAGTTTTGCACGACTTCAAGTGGAATCAGTCGGTTCTCCTTAAACATGTGATTAAAACCTGTCACGCATGGATGAGGGCGACCTCCGGACCACCTGCCGGATCTGAAGTCCTGCAGAGGTGTTCAGGTCCACCCTCTCAAAAGCCTGATGACAAGCTGCTCATAAAGTTCAAAGTATGAAGCAGGATGTTAAAATCAGCATTATTGTGGATATTATAGAGAGGAGATCATCAGAGGGCTTTGGCTTCGCTGTCTTTAATCCAGCTTCATTATAAAACCATAACAGACTCCAACGCAGGCAAAGAATGCTCGTTTTCCCACGTTTCAGGGGTACTTAAACACACCGCAGCAGAACTTTACTCACGCCCATCTGTCACTGCTCTGTTGAGAAAGTTCCATTTCAACTCAATTGTATTTATACAACATCTATTACAACACTAGTTGTCTCCAGGATCTGTCCAGAGACCAGAACATGACCCCGATCAATTATTACATAAACACCACACTAAAGTTTACACCAACTAGATGTTTTACTGAACACAAACGTTGGAAGTTTGGTTTTAAAGGTGGAGGTGATGTCAGCCTCCTTCACCCAAACTGGAAGTTGGTTCCACAGTGATGGTTCCTGATAGCAGATGACCCGTCCTCCAGATCTACATCAGGATCTTCTAGGAACTACGAGTAAACCTGCACTCTGAGAACGGAGAACTCTGTTAGGAACATGAGGAACCATCAGGTCTTGGAGAAAACCAGGAGTTTGGATGTTTAGGACTTTATAAACAAGTAATAAAATGTTGAATTGGATTCTGAGTTTTCCGGGGAGCCGATGGAGGGAAGTGAACACTGGAGAGACGTGGTCTCCTGTTGATTCACGCTGCTCCATTTTGGATCATGGTCATCTAAATCGAAGAACACGAACCTTTATGTGAAACGCAAAGTCGTCTCACGTTCTACCAGAGTCTCCAGGAAAAGGACTTCTCCTGTGGATCGAAACCGTCCTCTGACCTGTCTGCTCAGACGAAGGCTGCTGTTGTGAACTTGTCTGAAGGTTTGTCTGTGGTTTTACTGCAGATGTTCTGTTTAAAGACAACGAACAGCAGCCTCCGCCTGAAGCCCGTTGGAGATGAAGATGAGTTGCTGAGTGTTTCTGTCTGATCTAAACCTCAACAAACATCACCGTTTTCATGATTCGTCACTTTTAAAGCGCAAACTTGTCCTTTTCTGGTCGTGTGAAAAGGTTCCTGCATGAGTCGAGCACTACTGGAGCTTCAGAGATGGAAAACTGCTTTAGGCTTTTAATGACAGTAACCCGAACGAGCTGCACAGGAACGACCTGAGCTGCCAGGTTGGTGTTGTTTTTGTTCATGCAGCAGGAAGTGGGAGAAGGGAGGCGAGGCCTCTGCGTCGCCGCTCCTGTCAGCATCCGCTCATAAATCCTCTCTGACGGAAAACTGGCGTGGAAACTTCTGCTGTAGCTGCCGTTTGTTTTCCACAGATGTTCCCTCCTCCTGGAGCCTCAGTGGAAGAGGAAAACGAGCTGCATCTTCACCCTCGCTGTTACCACGTTAGTTTTATGTAAAAACATTAAACATCCGCTTGAGTCCATCATTAGACAAATACAGCGTTACATGAACTTTTTCAGAGGAGTTCACGGTCCAACATCTGCGGGTTTTTACGTCTATGCACCATATGACACCATGACGTTTTGCAAGCAGGAGCTCCTCTGATCCGACTTCATGTCCTGGGAAGCCAGCGGAGGAAGCTACACAAGACTACTTTGAAACTTTCTGTTCGGTGTCAGCAGAAAAGATGGAGATCGTTTAGCAGCATCGTCAGCTGGTGTGGACTCAGACGCGGTTCGGCCCGTAGCCGGAGCCCAGGTGTTGGGAGCAGACCTGGAGAGAAAGAAATGTATCGGAACACCTCAATCCAGACCATCATCCCTCCACCACCGTGCTTCACAGTGGCTCTGACGTGTTTCTGCTGGTTTTCTCCAAAAACCATGAAGACCAAACATCTCCAGTTTGGTCTTCATGTCCAGAGGACGTTGATCCAGAAGTCCGCTGGATTGTTCAGGTGCAGGTTTGTGAACCTCAGTAGGTTTTCTCCCGGAAACCAGAACCCATCCTGGTTCAGTCTTCTTCTGATTCTGCTGCCATGGACTTTAACATCTAGCATGCTCAGCGAGGCCTGTAGTTTTTCTGTACATGCATGGTTTGACTGTCGGTGGTTTTGTCTCAGCTGTAGGAGGAGCTGTGGCGCAGCGGTTCTGGTGACTGCGGCAGCTGCTAATCTCAGCTAATGACCACCTCGCCTTTAGACCAGTGGCAGCCGGAGACTATCAGCTGCCTACTCGGAAAACCTACAACAGACCTCCTGTTTCCGTTTCTGTGCTGGTGTGGACCCTGCTGGCCTACACAGCAGGGATCCTGGGGTACATTCAGTTATTTTTCAAGATTATTGTGCAGCAACAGTTGCTTCTCTAAGACCTTTGCTGATGTCTTTCCCTCTTGGCATTGTGCTAACAGGACACTGTAAAAACAGCTGTTTTTCTAGAGGTCTGCTGATGATCAGTTCATCAATGAAGATGATCAGCAGCACCTGGACGTGACTTGCCCTCTTAAATCCTCTGTACGGAGGTACTTAGTACTGCCCACCTGCGTTGGGTTTCGTTGTTTGTATTCCCTGAAGAGCCCCTACAGTCAGATCACCAAACCCAAGAACAGGATTAAGGAGGACCTGTCTACTCCTGCAGTGCCTGTACGTGCATTCCTGGCAGTGCACGTTAGCAGCAGTGAGCTTGAACTGCCAGGAAAATGTCCGACCGCCCGCTGAATGTGAGCCGTCTTCTCTGAATCAGACCTTTCCATCAAGACAAGCCCTCTGAGCTCCTCTGCTTCTGTTTCGGTTTCTGCAGGAGCCTGGATGTGTTCAGAGCCGCAGCTGCAGACGGAGCGCTCGTATCTGAGGCGCTTCCTGCCTCAGAGATTGATCGCAGCCTGTCTTGTCTGCGTTGTCTCTGTTTGGCTGCGTTTGGGAGCTCAGATATCAGCCGAGACCTGAAAACATCCACAAAACTCTTACTCAGACTCAGAGGTGTTTGTCGGCTCCCACCTACCTGCCTCAATTTCCTCTGGTGTCTTCTTCTTCTTTGGTTTTGGCTCCACTTGAGCTGGTAAATCGCCATCGTATGGCATCACGATCTCCTCGCCATCCCCTCGTCTCCTGCGGTCCACCAGTCTTTGGGCTCCTCTGACCCGAGCTGGGTCCCTGGAGAGCTCCTTCTCCTCCGTGGTGTCCTGAGCGCAGACCAAGGCCCAGCAGAGGGTCACCACCGCCCAGAAGACCAGAACCTCAGTCTTCATCCCTCCAGTCAGAACAAAACCAGGACCAGATGAATTCTGTGACGATAGTTGTGCAGTGTGAGCTGCAGATGCAGAGATGCAGATGTTTCTGGTTTCAGATGTCTCCAGATGAGGACCGGAAAGGGATGAGCGTCTGTGATGAGAGTCAGCTTGGAAAGAAGAAGAAGATGGTGAGCAGGAGGTTTTAGAGCCGTGCGCTTGCTGGAGTGGAGGGACACACCTCCTGCCTTCACTCCTCAGTCACATCTCTCCCTCATGGCCCTTCACCCCTTTTTCCCCTCACCCATCTGTGAGCAGAGGGAGGAGCATCGGCTCCTGCATTCCTGCGAGGGAGGGAGAGAAACGGAGAGGTTCAGGAGGGGGATTTTCCATTTGTTCACAGACCGACACTCAACTCATGTTCGGAACAGTCCTGAAATGAACAAACTTGGAGAGAAACCAGTAAAAACTAACCGAGGCTCCACTTTTACTCTGAGCAGAACAACGTCTGCTGGCAGAAATGGGAAAGGACTTGAACACGGAGTCGTAACAAACCATCTCAGTACAAAAAGTGTTGTGGTTTCTGTGCCGTTTCCAGGAGCTGAAACATGAAACGGAGTTGGTTTACAGCCGCTCTCAGTCTGCGGTGACGAGAACGTTCAAGCAGCCACAGCAGCTCCGTCGCCTGGAAACCAAGATTGAGATGGAAAATGCCAGAACGTCCGACACAGACCGATGCAGAAGTTAATGCAACCTCCGATGAGCAAAAGATCACCTTTTCACCATTTGCCTATTTGTTCAACAAAAGGGGAGTGAAACACACAAGACCAAAATAAAGTCCTGTGGGCAAGACCAAGTACCCCAACTGGTTCTGGTCCCATGAGACCAGGAGCTGCTAATCACCATTACTGATGAACCGGTCGTCAGCAGGTGCTCAGACCTCTACATGTTTAGGCAGTTTACTGCTCTGCAGAGTTCAGGTGTGTGATAATACAATGCCAAGAGGGAAAGACATCGGCAGTGGTCCTAGAGTGTGCATCAGTCTGGGAGGGGCTATAAACCCTCAGCAGCAGGAACTCTCAGCAGATGTTTCCTTCAGCAGCAGGAACCCTCAGCAGATGTTTCCTGACTTCATCAGTGTCTCGTGGTTCTGGATGAGTTCTGGTCCAGTCTTCTTTCCGTTGTTGCTTCCGTTCATTGATGTTTTTGGACATTTACTTCTAATCAGCTCTCTGAAGGTCCCACCACAGTATCTCAACCAGGTTCAGGTCTGGACTTTGACCAGGTCTTTCCAGAACCTTGATTCTTGTATTTTTCATCATTCTGATGTAGATCTGCTGCTGTGTTTGGGATCATTTCCTGTCACATGACCCAGTTTGATCCAATCTTCAGCTGTCAGACAGATGTCCTCACATTTGTCTCTAGAAGACTCTGGTCTACAGAGAAGTTCATGCTCCACTCTATGACTGACAGGGGTCCAGGTCCAGACCATCATCCCTCCACCACCGTGCTTCACAGTGTGTCTGAGGTGTTTCTGCTGAAATGCTGCTGAAAATACTGTTGATGATGATGATCAGCACCTGGCTCAGTCCCAATTCTTATATTTAGCTTTTTCTTCTCTGAGTTACTTTGTGAGATGTGTTCTGATAAATGTGGAGCTGCAGGACAAAGAGAACAAAAACATAAGAACTAACTGCAGAGGTTCAGATTTCTGTCTTTTAAACGAGCGGCCCATTCGTCTCTGGGATTAAATCATTGTTCATTTGATTATTTCTGCATCTTTAGATCGCTGTTTTTAAAGCGGAGTGTGAAGGCGCCGCCTCCTCTCGGCCGCCACAACATGCTCCGACCATCACTGCCGACTGATCTTCAGACTCCAACAACTCACCTCTGGATAAGAATCTGCCCTTTAACTCCACTAAACATCAGCTGCAGAGGGAGACATGAACAACGCCGTGGTCTGGTGTAAAACAACCATGCTGATTTGATTCAGTTTAACGATGACAAGCTTGTTTTCGTGTGTTGTGGATGTCGGCCATAGCTGGGTCAGAGCTCGTTATCTCGGCCAGAAGAACTCTTACCAGATGTGAGGACTCAAGTGTTTGTTCTTGGCCAAACAAAGTTGTGTTGTGAAGTCAGCAGACGTTCTTCTGCGCTGACTCATGTGGCCTTCAGCAGATGAAGAGCAGATTCATTTCTGAACCACATGAAAACAACAAACACAGCAGGACGATTGAGAGCAGCTGCTGCATTTACATGTCAAAGATCCAGAAGGCAAATTCCTCCTCACATTAACAACAACATGAAAATGTGTTTTTGTAACGTTTATTTAACAAGAATGAAGCCAAACAGAAAAAAACTAAAAGCAAATGGGAAACACTAAGTACCCCCTTACTCCCGCCCTAGGATTTAAAAGAACCAATCCCTGTCATTGACAAACTGATCATCACCATTGACGACCTGATCGTCAGCAGCTGTGCAGACCTCCAGAAAGGCTGATGTTTGCTGGTGTGGAACGTTCGTGGGTGCAATTTCACAATCTCTAAAACCGTTACGGACATCATGAACGTCTCACAGAAACTATTCTTGTTGCTACAAGCTGATGAATCACTGGGGTACTCAGGATTACCCGCTTGATTTTGTTTGTCTTTAGCTGACGTTTGTTAAAATAATGGAGGGAAGACGAGCAGCTCCAAGTCACAGCACAGAAAACCTCCAATAACTCGAGTGTGGGAGCTGCAGAGTGGTAACTGGACTCCAACTGTGCATGACAGCGAAAACACACGTGCGTGATGAACGAGAACCACGGCGACCACACTCACTGACAGAGATCCCAGCAGATACAGAAAGAGCTGCGAATAAAACACTTTCACTGGAGGACAAGAGAGAAATTACACCAAAAGTACAGTTCAAAGATGAGAACTAGTAAAGTTTAAAAGGGCAAAAGAACAAGAACAGATCAAATATTCATTCTTACCACTTTCTAGCTGAAGTTTGGACGGAACAAAGAATCCTGACAACTAGAGGAACCAATCACAAACGTTCCAACTTAACAAGGAAATAAGAAACACTGCTGTTCCTCTACTGACCACTAGGTTCTAGATCCAGTCCTGTGGTCCCTCTACTGACCACTAGGTTCTGGATCCAGTCCTGTGGTTCCTCTACTGACCACTAGGTTCTGGATCCAGTCCTGTGGTCCCTCTACTGACCACTAGGGTCTGGATCCAGTCCTGCGGTTTCTCTCCTGGCCACTATGATCTGGATCCAGACCCTAGTGGTCAGTAGAGGAACCACAGAACTGGATCCAGATCTGTGGTTCCTCTTCTGACCACTAGGGTCTGGATCCAGTCCTGCGGTCCCTCTACTGACCACTAAGATCTGGATCCAGTCCTGCAGTTCCTCTACTGGCGACTAGGATCTAGATCCAGTGCTGTGGTTGCTGGGTCTGGATCCAGGATCTGGATCCAGTCCTATGGCCCTGCAGTCCAGTCGTCTCGCAGTTCCTCTACTGAGCTTATTGTGGCTCCTGTTGACCTGTATTGATCAGACCTGTATTGATCAGACCTGTATTGATCAGACCTGTACTGATCAGACCTGTATTGATCAGACCTGTATTGATCAGACCTGTACTGATCAGACCTGTATTGATCAGACCTGTACTGATCAGACCTGTACTGATCAGAATGAACGTACTAACGTAGTTAATTTTGATCGAATCCAACTGTCATCAGATTCTACTGGTAAATGAGGTCCGGTGCTCCACAGCTGTGATTCCAGCTGTGATTCCAGCTGCAGAAGCCCTCAGAGCAGTGATCATCTCCAGCTGTCCTTTGACGATGGTCCATCAGATCAGTCGGCATATCTGTGCCAATCAGGCAGATTAATAACTGATGATGTTTAAATGGTCTGAGAGAAAACCTCTGCTGGATGTCACCTGTTGGCCAGATCATCATCAAATGAAAACTGTTCCCATGACGACGATTATAAATCATTTATCAGCTCACAAACATATCCTTCATCTCCTTAAATCTTTGGCTCCCATCTGTTTCCAGTCACTCGTTCATTCAGACTTTGTCCTAACACCCATCTGAGGGGAAAGATTCCACCGTTGGCTGACGACAGCAGCATATTTCACCACTGGAGAATTAGTTTTGTCAACAGAAACTCTTTAGATTGCTGAGATTCTCACACGTTCTAACTACAATACATACTTTAGTCTCATTTATTTCCTCTGGCTTTGTTAGTCTCTCGTCCCCTTGTCTCAGGCCTCTTGGACTATCTTCAGTGGTTCCACCTGTGTCTCCTCAGATGACGCTGAAGTTTGTTTCTGATTTGCTGCAACGCTAAAGAGCCGTTCCATCACATTGTAGAACATTGATTCCACCGTAAAGCAGCTCCCCTTTTTTTAAATCAATACTTAGACAGCTCAAGTCTTCCTCAGATACTCTCCAAGACAGTAAAGAATATGGAGCTGCTTGACGGAGCAGACACTCACTTCGGCATGATTCTTCCCAACTGTTTGCTCATATTTGTCCCGTCTGTCCATCTTTCCGGCCTGGTTCCCAGTCCGACTTCCTGGCCCCGGTTTTCCGGTCCTGGTTCACTGGTCTGAGGGTTTTGCAGTTTCACATCTTGTTTTGGAGTATTGTGTGTGTGTGTTTATTAGAGTTAATATTTAGTTTGAAGCCCATCGTGCTCCAGCTCAGAACAGTGTTTTCATACACGCAGTCTTTCTATCGTCTTCTTGCAGGTCCAGATGAGCGCTGCTCCAATGAGACACCACATGAGTCACTGAAATAAATGAATTCATCTGACAGGATGTGCAGAAACACACACAGATGTGCTGAAGCAAAGAAGAACTGGTTTAATATCCGCAGCATTGCTCTGCTGAAGAATCGCTCTCTGGTGCCCCCAGCTGGCCTGAGGAGCCACGACGGTTCCTGCTGGCTTCAGGATCTTTACTTTAACTTCTAGAGCCACCATCTGGTTTACCGTTTCAGAGACTTTGGAGGCTCCTGTTTGTTTTGTTTTATTTATTTTCATTTTTTAAAATACATGATAGATTTGTGATTCCAAAAATTCGCATTCAAGTTGAGATAAAAGAACAAACCTAACCATTATAACAAGAACTGGTCCTTTTGTGTCCAAAATGTGTCTAAACATCTTGGGACAAAGTTTTCAGTCAAACAGCCGTTAAACAGCCGTTAAAACTGTAAACAACGCTGAAAGATTGTCTAAGTCAGCAACAGTGACTAAGGAGGCGGAGCTTACTGATGGGTCAATTATACATTTGTGGCTGATCAGGTTCATAAAATTCCCCGTACAGACCAAACTATGGAGACCAAAACTGTTTTAGGATCAGACTGTAAATGTAAAGGCAGTCAAAGGATCCAGACTGTGGTGGTCCCGGCGGCCCCGGACCCCAGCAGCTGGTAGAGGAACCACAGGTCTGGATCCAGAGCCCGGAGGTCGGTAGAGGGACCGCAGGTCTGGATCCAGAGCACGGAGGTCGGTAGAGGGACCGCAGGTCTGGATCCAGAGCACGGAGGTCGGTAGAGGGACCGCAGGTCTGGATCCAGAGCCCGGAGGTCGGTAGAGGGACCGCAGGTCTGGATCCAGAGCCCGGAGGTCGGTAGAGGGACGGCAGGTCTGGATCCAGAGCCCGGAGGTCAGTAGAGGGACGGCAGGTCTGGATCCAGAGCCCGGAGCTCGGTAGAGGGACGGCAGGTCTGGATCCAGAGCCCGGAGGTCGGTAGAGGGACCGCAGGTCTGGATCCAGAGCACGGAGGTCGGTAGAGGGCCCGCAGGTCTGGATCCAGAGCACGGAGGTCGGTAGAGGAACTGCAGTTTGTTGTCTTCATGAAGACAACCAGTTTGCTTCTCACTGATTGTTGGTTCAGGACTTCCATCCTACAGCAGCAGCAGCCAGATTGGGACAGGGATTCTTTATTTCTTCCATCTTTGTCTAATTTCTTTGTCTTTTTTCCACCCTGGTTTCAATGTGGTTCTTCTTCAGGGACTTCTGGCAGTGTCCTCTTGAGCCAAGAGGACACTGATATTTTTTCCATTTGTAGAAAGCTGAACTTTGATTTAAAAATATGTTTTAGTAATCAGATAATTAATTAATTTTCCAGTGGGGATAAATGAAGTATTTTGAATGTGATTGAATTGAATAAGGAAAAGCTGATGTTGAGTATTCCTCTCAAAGGAAAGAGTCTATGTGGGTCAGAACTTCCCTCTGGACTCTGTTGGTCACAGCATCTACATCAATCCTGCACTGAGGAACATTTGGATGAAGCATGTGTGACTCAGTCTGATGAAACTGCACTAATCACGGGCTTTGTAACTTGCTGTGAGAAGCCCCTGTCCTCGTGTAGGCGGTCCAGGTTCGAGTCCCAGCCTGTGGTGCTTTGATGTGTGTCTTCCCCCACTTCCCACTTCCTCTCTATACTGCCAATAAAGGCCACTAGAGCTGAAAAAAAACAACTTAACACTCAAACGTGATATTTTACCACAAAATGCCTCAATTTCTTTTTTGTATTTACCATACACACACACACACACGCGCGCACGCGCGCGCGCACACACACACACAAATATATATAAATATATATATTTTTTTTTTTTCAAAATTAATTTAAGTTTTTTAAACCAAAGCTCAGTTTAAAGTCTGGCCGTCACTCCTCTAATGTCATTTTTTCAGTGTTTTAGGACAGAAAACGTGTCAAGTGTCTCAGCTGGTGTAACAGCTCTCATAAACGTGTTTCCAGTTTTCCAATGAAACCAGGATTCTTTCAGCTGAGGGAAGAAACTTTCTCTTTCATCGCTCCACGTTTGCATCACAACGGGCGTTCACGTGTTCGCTCGCCATTAAAAACCCTCATTTGCAAATAATTACAAGTCCAACACAAAAAGTTACATGCAGGGAAAGAAAGAGGGCACATTTTAACCAGCTGCACCCCAATAAACACCCCCAACCTGTAGAGAGACATTTACATATATATACTGAATGGCCCACGCGGGGGTCTCACGGGCCGAAGCGTGCCTGCGCGTCTCCAAAGACCTCAATAGTCCTGGAAGACGGATTGGCTGGTCTTTTAATAAAATGGAAATCCGTGGCAATTCTTGAGTATATAAAGACTCTGCTCCCAGCATGCACAGCGAGCTGAGATGAAGGAGGTCGCCACAGAAACCCACGGAACTTCATTTTCTGTGGAGGATATCTTAGATCCAAACAAATTCACCAGGAAAGTGTCGTTTTCGGGAGATGCGGCAGATGCAGGTGAGATGTAACCCTGTATAGATTTTCTCAGGACTTCTGTTGGTGTATTCATGATTTCTTCTGGGCTCTTTCAGGGGCGCACCCCGGGAAGACGCAGCGACCCACGGCAGTTGAGGCCCGCAGCCCAGAGGGCCCCCGCGCGCCGAAGCCCCCCAGCCGCCGGGTCCGGACCGCCTTCACGCTGGAACAGCTGCAAGTGCTGGAGCGCAGCTTCCACAGGTGTCACTACCTGTCGCTGCTGGAGCGGACCAGCATCGCCTCCGTCTTGCGTCTGTCCGAGACCCAGGTAAAGATCTGGTTCCAGAACCGACGCACCAAGTGGAAGAAGGAGCGTCTGCGGGGGATGGAGGACTGGGAAGAGCTCCGGTTCGCTCCACCAGTTCCCGCCTGGGGTCCCCTATACTGCCAGCAGCGCGTTCCGATCCAGATGTGCGCGCCACGTCCCCTCATTTACCCATATTTATACACATGATGTGTAAAACCTGCAGAGAGACAGAACCAGAACCAGAACCTCAAGAAAAACATCCCGCAAGAGGCACAAGTAGCTTTATTTATAAAACCAAACAGAACTGATCTGTGGAAATTCACTTAAAATGTTTTATATTTTCTATTGTTGCTGTAATTTATTGTAATAAACATTTGTATGGAAACTTAGTCATGTTTTTTTCTTGTTTTCGTTCTTTGCCTTGTGGAAGTCTTTCAGTTTAAATGACCAAAGAAGGTCAAGATGTAAACCTGCGTTTTAAATAAGCATCAACGTTTAGGAACTAAACCACACAATTCTTATTCAGTTTCACTGGGGAAACTAAACCTTTTTTTAATGTTGAAACAATGAGCAGCTATAATAAAAGTATGTATTTCACAATTTTAAAAAAATGATCAATGTGGGTCTCAGTTTTAAACAAATACAACCTCAGATGGACAACAACATGATTTTATCATGCAATTATTTATTTAATAAAAAATTAAGTCAAAAGAAAAACTGATGTCCTGACTGCTTCCAGAAGGTTTGAGAGGGTAAAATGCAGTCAGATGCTCATCAGCAGGTGTTCAGACCTTTAGATAGACCAGCACATTGCTGGTCTGGAACATTCAGGTGTGTTTTAACACAATGACACAAGGTAAAGAGGTCAGCCTGAAGAGGGTTATAAAACACAATGATCCACAACTGGATCATTCTCGTTCACAACATTCACGACAGCAGTCAGTCTTCTCAGGAGTCCCAGCAGATTTAGTCCAAGATTAGACTGTGTAGTGCTCAGAGAAATACAAACAAACCCGGAACTGCTGCTCTGAGATGAAGCTGCAGGTTCTTACAACTGCATCTGAACAAACCACCGCAGGTGAGGACAGGTGGAAAGATGAGACCAACGTGGAGATGTTTGGTCTTCATGTCCAGAACCATGATCAGAGAAAACCAGCTCTACATCTCAGACCCACTGTGAAGCTCGGTGGTGGAGGGATGATGGTCTGGACCTGGACACCTGTCAGTCACTGACCGGACCATGAAGTCCTCTGTAGACCATCTTCTGGAGACAGCTAAAGCTTGGCTGAAATCGGCTCGTGTAATAAAAAATGATCCTAAACACGGTAGCACATGAGACTGATGAAAAATATCCGCTTTTATTTGTCTGAGCTTGTATCTAAAACTAATTTAAATCATTGAGTGAGGAGAACTTTAGGCGCTCAACTGTTCTCCGGAGTGTGAATGCTCTCTGTTAATGATTTCTTCATCCCCTCAGCTATTTTTTTTTCTTCAGTTGCCCCCTCCAAGTATCCATGTCCCTGTTGTCCTAACTGACAAAGGCCAGGGTCAGAAGAGGGTCAAGCTTGCCTTCACATCTGCTAATTGTCCAGATGGGCGGGCCTCTGCAGTCCCAGTTCAATACCAGTCTCTCTGCAGGTCTACCAGCAGCTGCCACATTCTCCTACAGGGGGGTCAGAGTGGGGGTGGGGCGAGGCGTTAGTGGGGGGCTTCTACTGTTGTAAAGAAGATGCCAGGAGGTTTTCAAATACTCAAAGTTATTAGGAAACCATGAGCAGTGATGTGGATTTAAAGATGGGACACTTAGATGAACTGTGGAGACACTGAAGCTGTCAGAGACAAATACAGACAATTAAATTCAAGTACGTGAAAGAGAAGAAGCACATGTGAAGAACAACATCAGAGGACTTTGTACTTTACTTTCAGTCTGAGTCAGAATCAGGAATATTTTATTTACAGACAGAAGTCATTGAGGTGTTTCTGCTGGTTTCCTCCGAACAAGGTTCTGGACATGAAGACCAAACATCTCCACTTTGGTCCCATCTGTCCAGAGGACGTTGTTCCTGAAGTCTGCTGGTTTGTTCAGATGCAGGTTTGAGAACTTCAGTCCTGCTTCCATGTTGTTTTTAGACAGAAGAGGTTTTCTTCTGGAAACTCTTCCAGACCAACCGTCCTGGTTCAGTCTTCTTCTGAATGTGCTGTCAGTGAGGCCTGTAGACTCTGAGAGGTATTGTGGCCTTTTCTTTGAAACAGTATGATCTGCTGGGGCGTTTATTCCAAGGGAAATTAAACTCTGTCCTGAATGTTTTCTACATGTGAATAATTCTTCTCAAAGTTAAAGGATGAACTCTGAATATTTTAGAAATGTATTAATAATTGCTTCTCTGAGACCACTGCTGATGTCTTGTTCTTTTGGCATTGTTAACACACCCCTGAATGCTCAAGACCAACAAACTGACGAAAACGTCTGCTTTTTTAGAGGTCTGTACACCTGCTGATGATCAGTTCATCAATGATGATGATCAGTTCATCAATGATAGTGATCAGTTCATCACCTGACTGCAATTTGGTGTTGCAAACAAGAGTTTTATTTTGATTGTCTTTGTTTTAACGGTATCATGGTAAAAACGTCTGATTTTCTCCATCTATGTTGGTGTTCATCTTTGTCAGGTTGTGACACAGAGACTCACTACAGTGACAACCCAAAAACAAAAGGTGAACTCGTCAAAAGTCAATCTCCCGCAACTGCTCTCTTTTTCTGATGTCACAGATGTCTGTGGAGGAGGAGAGAGGAGAAGAACATGACCATTACCTCCTCGCCAACGTCTCTGAGGCCTTCACAGCAACACCCAGGGGTGCTTTTTAAGATGTCTAATGGTAGACGTGCCTTTGTGCTCGGCGTGTTTTACTGATGCTGGAACGACCCCAGGGCAGCACGGTGGCTTAGTGGTTAGCACTGTTGCCTCACAGCAAGAAGGTTCCCGGTTCAATTCCCGGCCCGGTGGGTCTTTCTGTGTGGAGTTTGCATGTTCTCCCCGTGCTTGCGTGGGTTCCCTCCGGGTACTCCGGCTTCCTCCCACAGTCCAAAAACATGCAGGTAGGTTAATTGATCATCCTAAATTCTCCCTAGGTGTGAATGTGAGTGTGATTGGTTGTTTGTCTTCCATGTGGCCCTGGATAGACTGGCGACCTGTCCAGGGTGTACCCCTGCCTTTCGCCTACTATGCGTCGGGATAGGCTCCGACAGACCCCCGTGACCCGGAAACGGATAAAGCGGGTATAGATAATGGATGGAACGACCCAAACGTCTTAATAACTGTCTGTGGGGCGGTCGCTCGTCCACACAAAACTGGTTTATGTTGCTTTTTACTGAGCACGAGTTACAGAGAGGAGACATCTGCACATCTGAAGACCAGACTCTGGAATAACAGAGCGGGTTACAGTTCACATCCAGACCCTGGTGGTCAGTAGAGGAACTGCGATCTGGAGCCAGACCCTGGTGGTCAGTACAGGAACTGCGGTCTGGATCCGGACGCTGGTGGTCAGTAGAGGAACTGCAGTCTGAAGCCAGACCCTGGTGGTCAGTAGAGGAACTGCGATCTGGAGCCAGACCCTGGAGGTCAGTACAGGAACTGCAGGTCTGGATCCGGTCCCTGGTGGTCAGTAGAGGAACTGCGGTATGGAGCCGGACGCTGGTGGTCAGTAGAGCTCCATCCACTCGACTGAATTGCTGACTTAAGAAAATTCACTTGTATTTTATTGTATTTTATACTAATACTGTTTATGGTGTCAATGTGAAATATTCTATTTTCAGTATTTGGGGCTCTGCTCCGAGGACTTTTCCTTTCTGGTGACAGTCCTTATCTTTGTCTTTATAACTTACCACCTCAGGTGATCCACCTGTGACCCACCTGTGACCCTCCTCTGACCCACGTGGTGTCGCCGTGGAGCGCGGCGGCAAACCGGAAGTTGTACTCTCGCGATGCGTCTTTGTTGTCATTGATTTCCACCAACATGGCGTCGGAAGCGGAGGCGGCCAACGCAGCTGCAGATACGGAGTCCGCGGAGGGGTGAGTCCGCCGCCGACGCCGGGCTCGGCTGTCGGAAGGGCGTTTGTCTCGAGCGTCGGTGCCCCGGAGACTGGAGCCGCCAAATGCGCCGCGTTTTCTCGGAAGCGCCGTCAGCGCCCCGCTAGCCGACGTTAGCGCCCAGAGCTAACGCGGCTGCGTTTAAACCCCAGTTTCCATCAAACCGCCAACAAACCGCCTTTAACTCGGTTTGTTTGCAGAAAAACCGCCTTTAACTCGGTTTGTTTGCAGAAAAACCGCCTTTAACTCGGTGTGTTCGCGGAAAAACCTCTAAACTCGAGGAAAACCAGCGAAGACCGTGACATCTGAACCCGTCCCCGCCGGACTCCGTTTGAATAATCCCGGTTTTTCCTCAGGTTGATTTTATAAATAGTTGCAGATATAAGAGGAGCTGATTTAAATGTTCAGTTGTAAAACATTTAAAATGTTTATTTTCAATAAAGTCGCCAGTGTTTGAGCCGGTTCGTATCCGCCGACTCCCTCACCTGTGCAGGTGGCTACAAAAACACCCCGCTCCGGATCACAGTGGAAAGTGTTTAAAAGGACACTGATCACATTTATTTCCGTCTGTCAGACTTTTACAGTATTTCGTTTCTGGTGGACTTGTGTTCCGTGTGTTTGCATGTTCCTCTGATGTCTGTCTGCGTCTGGACCTTCAGAGATGCTTCTTTCGGGGATCTGCCTGCCAGCATGGACACCGAGTCATCAAATGGAAAAGAGGGAATGGTAACGCTGATTCTTCATGCACTGCAAATGTAAAGTAAAGTAAATGTGCAAAATCCTCAATGACCTGGAGCAACGATGAAAAGACAGAGTTCCTCCACAAACATGAGACACTGATGACGAACATTCACGTTATTCCTGGTAAAAGTGTTTTTTTGGACGTTCACCTCCCAGGAGACGGCGGGCGAAGGTTCGGAGGCTGCTGATGCTCTCACTGGATCTGGAGACGAGGAGAGCGGGAGGCAGCTGGGGGAGGTGGAGCTGCAGTGCGCCTTGTGTACGAAGTGGTTCACCGCCGACACGTTTGGCATCGACACCGCGTACGTATCTGCAGCAGGTGGAGCATCTGTGTGACCCTCAGGCGGTTCTCGTTAACTGTCCTCCTCCTCCTCAGGACCTGCCTCCCATTCATGACCAACTATGTGTTTCACTGCAACGTCTGTCATCACAGCGGCAACACCTACTTCCTCAGGAAACAAGCCAGTAGGTGTTCTGTGTAGCTGAATTTCAGCTTCATGCTCTGTGCCTTTATGTTAACTAACAGCTGTGTTTTTTGTGGCAGACCTGAAGGAAATGTGCCTCACAGCGCTGGCAAACCTCACATGGAGGTCCAGAACACAAGATGAGCACCCGAAAACCATGTTCTCCAAAGACAAGGTGGGTATGCAGGCATGTTCACACGTTGGTTCCCCCTTTAAACCTATAGTTTTTGTGTAACAGCGTTTTAAAATAATCTTATTGGAGTGGGTCTTAGTATTAGGCAAATAAACCTCAAATGAGCAACATCTTACAACATTTCATGCCGTTACTTATTAAGAAAAGAAACACGAGAACTCCTAAGTAGCCCCCGACTGCTTCAATAGGATTTAAATGGGCCATTTGCAGCTAGTTGCAGCTAGTCATCGGGGGTCGTGTTCTGGGTCTCTGGAAAGCGCCTAGAGACAACTTGTGTTGTAATAGACGCTATATAAATAAAATTGAATTGAATTAATCATCATTATTGCTGAACTGATCATCAGCAGGTGTTTAGACCAATAAAAGCAGATGTTTGACAGTTTACTGGTCTGAAGCATTCAGGTGTGTTAACCCAACGCCAAGAGGGAAAGATCTCACAATGATTCACAAGCAGAAACACAGTTGCGTCTCAGGAGTCCCAGTAGATTTATCTCAGGATCAGACTGTACTGCTCAGAGAAATACAACCCCCCCGGAGCTCCATGTCGGAGTCTACAAGCCTCACTGAACATGTTGGATGAACACCTCCGACCGTCTGAAGCACGGAGGTGGAGGGATGATGGTTGGGGGTTGGTCTGCAGCTTCAGGACCTGGTATCTTGACCATGAACCCGTATACCAGAGTTTTACAGGGGGCTGCTAACTTTTACACAACTTTATTAACATTTGCAAAAATCCAATAGTTGTTACAAATTCATGATTTACTGAACTGTTTCAGTTATTGGGCGGTTTAAAACCGGCCTCTCCTCTCTGTCATTTCTCTAAATATTTCCCGCCTCCGTTCAGGACATCATTCCGTTCATCGATAAATACTGGGAGTGCATGACGACTCGGCAGAGGCCCGGGAAGCTCACCTGGCCCAACAACATCGTGAAGACGATGGTAACGTGGCCTTTGGAGGATTTACAGCCTTTAAATCATCTTTATGAAACCGTCATACATCAGCAATTGAGTTGCAGATATTTGTTTGGGGGGGCAAGAATCCAGTCAGACTGATCACTGATACATCGTATTGTAAGACTGCTTTTCATTTATTCATCAGAGCAAAGAGAGGGATGTTTTCCTGGTGAAGGAGCACCCTGATCCTGGCAGTAAAGACCCTGAAGAGGAGTACCCCAAGTTTGGCCTTTTAGACCAGGTATCCACCTTGGCTGCGAACATGGGATGGTTTAATAAATCCAAAGTATAATTGAAGTTACTGCTTGTGTTCTTCAGGACCTGGGGAACATTGGACCTTCCTATGACGCACAGAAACAAACCACTGGAACTCCCACAGCTGCTGGGCTCAATGGTAAGATTCTGGAAGTGGAACTGCACAACACCAGAGGAGACTTGATTGTGTCAACAAAGATGAGGAGGGAAGATGTTTTAGGGCGTTTTCACACCTGGCGTTTGGTGCTTCTGCTCCATACGAAACCAAAATCAAAAACTTGTCAATGCATTTATATAAAAGAACAACTTGAGCTGAAAGTGTCAGTAACTGGAGGCCCAGCAGGTGGTGTTCTTGGACAGAGGTCTCCTGCGTTTGTGCAGCGATTTCCACAGTAGAACCATGTAGAACCACCACTCACTGACCCTGGAGTGACATGATTGATATTTGCCGTGTCCCACAGAGATTCCTCCACTGTATGGTAGATGATCTGACATTCAAGTTCTTCACGATTCTCATCTGAGGAACATTATCCTGAAAGTGTTTCAGGATTTGTAGGCGCCGTGAACGTCTGGTGAACGTCTGTTTATTTGGGAGACTGCTTCTCTCAGAGGATCTTTGTTTTAATACTCAGTCATGTCACGGACCTGCTGATAATTGACCTGCTCATGTTCAGATGTTCCTCCAGGTGTTTGTTTTTTAGTACCAGTACAAACAGATGACACTGTTTTCTTTCTTTGAAATCACCTAAAACCTCAGACGTAATTAAAAAAACAAACGTACAACAGTTACGTCCTCAGACGAGTCTTGACGTTTCCTAGCAAATGAAACAAATTGAGCAGGAGTTTTAGTTCAGCTGAACCAGGCGGGTGTGAAAGCTTCCTTGCATCAGCCAAGATCCGAATCATCTCCTCAGACACTCTTGCAGCGTCTTCATGGGTTCACCACAGTGACTGTGTGCATTGTTTTCCAGGTGGATCTTCTTTCTCAGGTGAATATGTTGTGATTTGGCATCTGGAGCTGATCAGTGTGTGTGTGTTTATCTTCATGTTTTTGTGTCTCGTAACCCCTCTGGATAGAAGTTGGCCCTGAGGTTCCAATCACACCCGACTCCCCCCACTTCACCCCAAAGCTCAAACTCAACCACAATTATCCTCAGTGAGCATCTTGTGGGCAACTTCATCCATGTCCCGTTGTAACCTCGCTGTCTTCTCTCTGCATCTGTACGGCGCTCTCCTCCTCCAGCCTCCTCCTCCTCCCTCCAGCCTCTTCCCTCCAGCCTCCTCCTCCCTCCAGCCTCTTCCCTCCAGCCTCCTCCTCCCTCCAGCCTCCTCCTCCCTCCAGCCTCCTCCAGCCTCCTCCTCCTCCCTCCAGCCTCTTCCCTCCAGCCTCCTCCTCCCTCCAGCCTCCTCCAGCCTCCTCCTCCCTCCAGCCTCCTCCAGCCTCCTCCTCCCTCCAGCCTCCTCCAGCCTCCTCCTCCCTCCAGCCTCCTCCAGCCTCCTCCTCCCTCCAGCCTCCTCCAGCCTCCTCTTCCCTCCAGCCTCCTCTTCCCTCCAGCCTCCTCTTCCCTCCAGCCTCCTCTTCCCTCCAGCCTCCTCCTCCTCCAGCCTCCTCCTCCTCCAGCCTCCTCCAGCCTCTTCCCTCCAGCCTCCTCCAGCCTCCTCCTCTCTCCAGCCTCCTCTTCCCTCCAGCCTCCTCTTCCCTCCAGCCTCCTCTTCCCTCCAGCCTCCTCTTCCCTCCAGCCTCCTCTTCCCTCCAGCCTCCTCTTCCCTCCAGCCTCCTCCTCCTCCAGCCTCTTCCTCCTCCCTCCAGCCACCTCCTCTTCCCTCCACCCTTCATCCTCCTCCCTCCTCCCTCCACCCTACACCCTCCACCCTCCTCCCTCACAACCAGCTTCCCTCCCCATCGGTGAACATACCCTCCATGTCTCCGGCTTGCTGCTAACGGGCTCTGAACCCTTCACAGTCAGCTGACTGAGACGGCGCTCTGCGCTCTGCCGTTCACCTGAGAGCAGAGCGCCGATTCCTGATTCGCTGTTGGCTTCACCTGATGCTAATTGGCCTCATCACCTTCATGTTCCTCCAACTGCAGAAACACTGACGTCATCGAAGTGTTTCCAAGCACACGGGATCCAAATTCCGCTTTTTGAATTTCTTTTGATCATCTCTGAAAACAGATTTGAAGACTGATAGATTGTGAAACTTGTGTCCAAAGGTTGGTACGTCCTCTTTTAATCCTTTTGTTTCTCTTGTATAAAAACACGAGTCGTGTGATGGTGGGTTTTAATATTTAGACAAACACAACCTCAGATGAACAGCGCAGAATTAATTCTTTCTGCCACTGTTTGTTTAACAGAAATGAAGCCAAAAATTAAAAAAAGGAAATTACAGGAGCAGTCCTAGTACCTCCTTACTACTTGCATAGTAATTAGAAAGTAAGTTCAGCCAGGTTCTCCTGGTCGTCACTGAGGAACTGATGATTCAGACTTTGTAACCTTTGTAACCGTAATAATGCACAAAGGCCTCCAGGCCTCACGGAACATGTTAGATGTCCAAGTCCATGGCATCACAATCCGAAGAAGACGGAACCAGGAAGGTTTGTTAGAAGAGTTTCCAGGAGAAATCCATGGAAGCACAGCTGAGGTTCACAAAACCGCATCTGAACAAACCAGCAGACTTCTGGAGCGATGTCCACGGACCAGATGGACCATGAACTCCGCTGTAGACCAGGGTCTTCTAGAGACAACTGTCATCTGAACCTGGTTGAGATGCCTTGGTGGGACCTTCAGAGATCTGTACGTAAGTAAATGTGCAAAAGCCTCAATGGCCTGGAGCAACGATGAAAAGACAGAGTTCCTCCACAAACATGAGACACTGATGACGAACATTCACGTTATTCCTGGTAAAAACGGGACTTTTTAATGGATGTCTTTATAAATAAGTAATGGTTAAAAATGTGTTCATCTCAGGTTGTATTGGTCTAATAATAAGATCAAGTACAATCACTGCTTTTACAGTTTTGCACAAAACAATCAGAATCAAAAGATGACGTTCTGACTTTAAAACGGGAATCACTTCACGTCACTAATGAAAGTGATTGATCGCAGTCCATTACTCTTCTGCAGCTGGTCGTCCATGTCCCTCATTACATCTTCACTGATTGAAGACAGCCAGACGAGGTTTTAGGATTGTCTCCTGCATCTTGCTCTTAAACGTTCGTTGTTATCGGTTCTTGATATTTTAGGGAGTAAAACCCAACTGGACATGAATGTAACTAGTCAACGCCGCCGTCCGGCTCTGTAGAGTTATTGATGCGGCGGCGTCACACTGACGAGGCCGAGGGTGTTTGGAAACCGCCGTGTGAACTCAGTCCTGCCTTTGTGTCCCCGCGTTGAGCCGCTTCAACCCGCTTTCAGTGTGTGCGTGCAGTGAAGTTGTCGGGGGTAAGGCGGCGCTTTGCAAACGTGTTCTCTTTAATGTGGTGGATGTTTCTGGGGCTTCATGTGGCTCATGACACAGAGTCCGTTTGGGACAGAGGGTCACCTTTCAGTTTGGCGATGACTCGTTATTCTGCTGTATTTATGTTGGTGCGTTTCCATGCGTTAGAGGTCCAGGCCTCCATCAGATGGAGAATCTGTGACATGGCCTAAAGATTGTTGTCCACCAGCAGCAGGTTCTGCTCAAGAACGTCTTCCTGCTTGAAAGACTGGGAGCAGCAGTCTGATTCTCAGAAATCACATCTACCCAGACCTTTGGAGATCCACGACGTCAACCTTGGAGACATGTTCTGGACATCTACAGTCCTGCTTTGATGCAGCTAAATATATGAAATGTCAGAGGGAGTGAATACTTTTGCAAGGACCCGTATAGAAATGGAGCCGGTGTCGGGTGTAGAGCTGCGTTTCATGGGAAGGAGCGAGTTTAGGGAGCTTTGGACCCAGTCCTCCGTTTTTACTGTCGGCGACGCGGGAACGCCTGGATGAAGGTAAAGAAGTTATAATGTCAGATCCAGAATTAAGTACCTCCTCAGGTGAGACCCGGTTTATAGTGAGAACGGCCACAAGAAGAGACATTTATCTAGAGAGGAATACATGCCGGACCGCTGGGTTTTCCAGCTGTAAAAGCAGCTCCTTTGATCCACCAGCCGTGTGTTTGTCTGCTGCTGACTGCTGCCGTGTTGGTGAATCTGCAGGCTCAGTCCTTCACTCTGCTCTTTGTTTCCAGGCGCTTTGGCTCCTGGACCAGGAAAAGGAAGAGGAGCCAAACGTAAGCAGCAGCAGCAGCAGGAGGGCGCGACCGCGGGAACGGCGAAGAGAACACGAAGGTATGAAATCCAACAGCCAGCTGGCTGAGTTGACTGGAGCTGTTCATGTTGGGACCGACCAAACTGAGGCGCAACCATGTGAACCCCTCCGTGTGTGTTAATATTATTGTCTAAAAATGCAATAAAATCCACTTGATCCTGGTGGATCTTCAACAACGTATAACTATTTTCATCATGTCATTATGAACTTAACAAACATGTGGACAATACTGTTTAAAATACATGAACAAATAAAAGACCCAGGTCCCGGACCATCACCCGTCCACCACCGTGGGTTGAGCTGTTCCTGCTGAAATGCTGCTTGGTTGTATTTGTGAAGAAATAACGACACAGTGAAAAAAGATCAGTGTTCTTCTGAGCTTCTTTGTGTCATACGGAGACTCTACGATCAGATTGCTGTAATTATGTTTTTACATGACGACATGAGTATGTCTGTTAAGGTCGTTGGCGTGCGGTTGGCGTCTTTGGGGTGTGGTTGCAGTGGTCGGTGTGGTTGCAGTGGTCGGTGTGGTTGCAGTGGTCGCCGTCGTTGGTGTGGTCGCCGGCGTCGGTGTAGTCGGCGTCGTCGGCGTTGTCGGCGTCGTCGGGGTGTGGTCGCCGGCGATGTCGGTGATGTCGGTGTGGTTGCAGTGGTCGGTGTGGTTGCAGTGGTCGGTGTGGTTGCAGTGGTCGGTGTGGTTGCAGTGGTCGGTGTGGTTGCAGTGGTCGGTGTGGTTGCAGTGGTCGGTGTGGTCGCCGGCGATGTCTGTGATGTCTGTGTCGTCGGCGTGGTCGGCGTCGTCGGCGTCGTCGGCGTCGTCGGTGTGGTCGGTGTGGTCGGTGTGGTCGGTGTCGTCGGTGTGGTCGGTGTGTTCGGTGTGTTCGGTGTGGTCGGTGTGTTCGGTGTCGTCGGTGTGTTCGGTGTCGTCGGTGTGTTCGGTGTGTTCGGTGTGGTCGGTGTCGTCGGTGTTGTTGGTATTGTTGGTGTGGTCGGTGTCGTTGGTATTGTTGGTGTCGTTGGTGTTGTTGGTGTCGTCGGTGTGGTCGGTGTCGTCGGAGTGGTCGGTGTCGTCGGTATTGTTGGTGTGGTCGGTGTCGTCGGTATTGTTGGTGTGGTCGGTGTCGTTGGTGTGGTCGGTGTCGTTGGTGTGGTCGGTGTCGTTGGTGTGGTCGGTGTCGTTGGTGTGGTCGGTGTCGTTGGTGTTGTCGGTGTTGTTGGTTTGGTCGGTGTCGTTGGTGTTGTTGGTGTGGTCGGTGTCGTTGGTATTGTTGGTGTGGTCGGTGTTGTTGGTGTGGTCGGTGTTGTTGGTGTGGTCGGTGTCGTTGGTGTGGTCGGTGTCGTTGGTGTGGTCGGTGTTGTTGGTGTGGTCGGTGTCGTTGGTGTTGTTGGTGTGGTCGGTGTCGTTGGTATTGTTGGTGTGGCCGGTGTCGTTTCAGGTTTCACGGCAGCGTTTCTGTTCTGCAGCCCCACAGAGCTGCTGTGTTCACTGACTGACGGCTCTCAGTCCTGTTTTTCATTCATGTACTTTATTTATCCTTGAAATGGAGATTTTTAGTCCTCACGTGGTTTTCCAGAAGAAAAAGAACACAAGTTAATTTTAGCTTGTGATGGTCAAGCAGGGCCTAATTAAGCGTTACTGACACAACCGTCCTTCTCAGAGATCTGCTGTTTGTGAATGTGAGCAGAAGCTCGGAGAACATGTTCACCCGGAGCAGACAGGAAGTACCAGAGCAACAACAGACATCACTACTGTTTGAGGAAGCCTGGAGGCTTCAAACGCTCCGTAATCAGTTTAACGCCACCTCCAACTGTGGCTCAGGACTTGATTCAGATCCAGCGGGTCAAACTAAAGATCAGGTTTGATTTCTCTTCCAATCAACTGAACTGTAAGTGGTGTTTCTGCTCCGTCTCTGCAGCGACCCTCTGTTCTCCGCCCAGCGGCTGCCTCCTCACGGTTACCCGCTGGAGCACCCCTTCAATAAAGACGGCTACCGTTATATCCTGGCAGAACCAGACCCTCACGCTCCAGACCCGGAGAAACTGGAGCTGGACTGCTGGGCCGGCAAACCCATCCCCGGTGATCTGTACCGGGCCTGCCTGTACGAGAGGGTGCTGCTGGCCTTACACGACAGAGGTAGGACGAAACCAGTCACACGTGTCGACGTGGAGGAACCGATGATCAGTCCTGCTTCCCCTCCCGTGTCGCAGCGCCTCAGCTGAAGATCTCTGACGACCGCCTGACCGTGACGGGGGAGAAAGGCTACTCCATGGTCCGAGCGTCCCACGGCGTTCGCAAAGGCGCCTGGTACTTTGAGGTTTCTGTGGATGACATGCCTCCAGACACCGCGGCCAGACTGGGCTGGTCTCAGCCGCTGGGTCAGTACTTTCACACTCTCACACTTAACCTGCAGGTGAGATCAGTCGGACTAGTTTTAATCCCAAAGACCACCTCTAAGAGTCTGGCCCTTCCTGAGATGTGGCCTCAAGCGTGGCCTTGTTGGACAGACATTTACATGAATACAGTTCAGCTTTCTGAGGTTTGACTGGTTCAGAAGTTCTCGAGTTTGTGTTGTTTTTCTGTTTCAGGGAACCTGCAGGCTCCTCTGGGCTACGACAAGTTCAGCTACTCGTGGCGAAGTAAGAAGGGCACCCGCTTCCACCAGTCCCTCGGGAAGCACTACTCGTCCGGCTACGGCCAGGGAGACACGCTGGGCTTCTTCATCGAGCTGCCGGACGGCACGGAGACGGCCAAGGCTCTGCCCGATACCTACAAGGACAAGGTAACACCGGAGACCGGATGACCAGGGAGGTGTGTTTAAGCTGCTGATGGGACGTCCCCGGTCCTCCCACCAGCCTGAATGACGAGACGATAAACACTCCCTCGTCCCCTGATCCTGACAGCACTCAGTTCCATGAAGTGAGTGTTGGAACCTGCTGCTCCTCAGTCCCCTCCTCTACCGGTTCTACAACCGGTTCAGAAGAACCTCCCGCTCCTCAGTCCCCGCCTCTACCTGTTCTACACCTGGTTCTCAGAGGAACCTCCCACTCCTCAGTCACCTCCTCTACCGGTTCTACACCTGGTTCTCAGAGGAACCTCCCGCTCCTCAGTCAACTCCACTACCAGTTCTACAACCGGTTCAGAGGAACCTCCCGCTCCTCAGTCACCTCCTCTACCGGTTCTATACCTGGTTCTCAGAGGAACCTCCCGCTCCTCAGTCACTTCCACTACCGGTTCTACACCTGGTTCTCAGAGGAACCTCCCGCTCCTCAGTCCCCGCCTCTACCGGTTGTACAACCGGTTCTCAGAGGAGGTTCAAGTATCAGGAGAATAAGTAATAAAATCTTCTGATCAGCGAACCTCAGAAACACATAGATATATTTTACCAAACTTTTATAAAACGCCCTCCGGAGCCGTCGGCAGGCGGCAGAAGCGCCTCCCGGCGCCTCCCGGCGCCTCCCGGCGTCTCCCGGTCTAAAGTCTCCTTGATCTTGCATGTCTTTTCAGGCGCTCATCAAGTTCAAGAGCTACCTGTACTTCGAGGAGAAGGACTACGTGGACAAAGCAGAGAAAAGCCTGAAGGCCACGAGCCCCAGCAGGGTCAGAATCGTCTCGAACTACGTCCGGTAAGAGAAGCTGCCGTCTGCTGCTGCTGACGCCGCCGTCCTGTTTTTCAGATGATTTTCTATAAAAACGGAGCGAGCCAAGGCGTGGCCTTTGAAAACCTGTTCGAAGGCCTCTACTTCCCCGCCATCTCCCTCTACAAGAGCTGCACGGTCAGAAACGTCTCCTTGCTTTCTATTTAAGGAGATATTTTTTGTTTTGGCTCCATCAGGTCGTTAGTTCACACTTGTGTCTCCAGGTTTCGGTGAACTTCGGGCCACAGTTCAAATATCCTCCGAAGGACATCAAGTACCAGCCGGTGAGGCGTCGCTCCGCCGCAGCGCCACCCTGCTCCTCCGCTGACTCGCAGCCCTCACGTCTGTTTTCTCCTTCCAGATGAGTGACATGGGCTGGGGCGCGGTGATCGAACACACCCTCGCTGACATGTTGTACCACGTGGAGACGGATGTGGACGGACGCCGCAGCCCGCCGTGGGAAGGATGAGCGCGCCCCGGACTCGCTACGACATCCTCGGCCGTCTCCAGGCGGTAGACTTCGCCGTCGGCGCTGCAGTGGCGCGGAGGCCAGAGAAGCAACATCTCAGCTTAGTTTTCCCAGACAGGAAGTTAAATTCACCTTAAACAAGATTACGCCAAGTTAACGAGGGCTGCCTGTGTCGGTCGTCGCCGGAGCCGTCGGAGACGTGCCCGAGTCCAGGACCTCAGATGTCCTGATCCGGCTTCAAATGTACAAACTCAAAAGTTGGATTGGGACAAGCGTGGCTGATGTCGGCGCGGTGGCCGTCTGAGGTCCGACGTCCAGACAAGTGGACGCCAGCGTCTGCAGCCTCCTGTGTCTCTCTCCGGCTGATTTCTTTGATAGTGTTTGCCACTAATTTACTGTTTTATACTCTGGGTTAAATAAAAAAATGTTTCATGGACAAGTCTGGCTCGTGTTGTCTGATAAAATAAAAACTGAACGAGAGCAAGTCGACGGGCGCTAAACCTGCGACGCGACCTGAAGAGTGTCAGCGGTCCGAATCCGCGTTGGGTGACCCGGTTTTTAGGACTCGGATCAAACATCGGGACTCCGACTAAAACTAAGCTTTCACGTGTTTAAGTTTTGTTGTATTTTCTGTTTTTAAAACGAGTGTCGTCATAGCAAAGTAAAGACCGACGTGGAGTTGAAGCAGGTCGACGAGCCTTCGTTTTTCTTTCTCGTTTGTTTTCAAGGTTCGGGTTTACACCACCGCGCCGGATGGTCTTTCCAGCTGGTTCTAATATGAAACCATCAAAAAGCCCGTCTTCACAGGCTTCCTGTGAAAATAAAATATCACGTTCACATCCTGACGGGCGGCGGACGATCCTTGGTTCTCCGGCCTGCGACGCCCGGTCCAACTGAGTCGTGAACGTGATTCATGTAAAGTTCTAATTGCGTTTGAATAAAAGTGGCAGGGAAGCAGTTTATTAAAAATTGCAGTTTTATTTCAGAAGCTGCTGATAAATGCGTGAAACGGTGCAGAAACAAATGCTACTGGTGCGTGGCTGCGCTCCCACCGGCCATCCCGAGTCTTCGCTCTCGGAGACGGTTCTTGTGGAGTCTGGGTCTGGTGCCGCCAGTCCAAACGGACAGAAGAACCTTTACTGACCTCCAGCAGGATGAGTCCAGAACGTGGACTGGTTTTTTCATTGGTTCAGTACGTTCTGCAGCGGTGGAAACGATTGTCAAAGCACCAGCAGACTCGCCAGAGAGAAGTTCTGGAGGTTCTGGAGGTTCTGACTGGCCGGGATAGCGAGGGAAGGAGGGAACGTGTTATTCTGTTAAAGGGAAGAAGCGTGTTCCTGCTACATTCAAGGGTTCAGTCTCGGGTCTGGGGTCGTCTTCACACTGTAGAACTGAGCAGTCCTGACTTCACGTGGCCCTCGTTGGAAATCAGGCCCCGCTTGCTTTCGTCCGCTGAATCTGACGGGTGCTGTTGGAGGAAACAGAGATGGTCAACGAAGGTGAAGCCACCCGCACTTTGACACTGTGGTCGCTGCTCTTACATGTCTGCGGAAAATTCTTTGAAGGAGGCTTGGTTTGGAGGGTTCAGGAGCCAGGGACCAGTCCAGATCTGGAGGGCGGGTTCCGTTGAGACCAAAAACATTCAGCTCTGCGAAGCATCCCGTCTCTATGAGCTGAACGGCGACAGAAGGACAGTTTGCACCCGTCTCAGATGATCAAGTACCTCAACACAGCCCAGAAAGGAAGTCACCTCGTTTTGCCAGGTCAGGGAGACACTTCCGGTGTTGAACTGGGCGTAGAAGTCGTTGTCTATCTGGTTCAGAACGACTCCCTTCACCGCAGAAAACTCTTCAATGTCCTGCACGTCGCTGCAGTACACCAGTCTGGGCTGCAGGAGCAGAAACAGCAAACGGTGAGCACGTTTTAGGCACAGAACCAGAACCAGAACCAGAAGGCGGGACCTCGGAGCGCCTGTAGGAGAGTGGCAGGTGCCTCCTTAAAGCCAACAACACGAACATTGAATCACATTTGTTTCAGTCGCCTCACCTGCAGCCAGACAAGACTGTCGGTGCCAACATCTGGACATCTTTTACAGACGCATTCATCTTTGTGCAGCTCTTGGAATTGGCTGGTTTTCTGGATTCATTTTCCATTAAATGTGGTCTGATCTTCATTTGTGTCTCAGTAACAAAGAAACAGTGTGTTTAAGCTTGGAGGTGTTATTTGGAGCTGTTTAAGAAGCATCTACTGATGTGAGCCGTGCCTGGCTGAAAGGAGCTCTCTGAAGACTCACCTTGGAGTGTTGGACGTCCATCAGTCCCCAGATGGACAGACGCTTTAGAACGTGGCTACCCTCCTTAGGAGCAGATGTCCAGCTAAGATGACTCAAAAGCCCCCGATGATGTCAAGAAGAACCCACGAGGAGCAGCAAAAGACTGCTGGAACTGGAAACATCTCCCTTAATGAGTTACGAGACGGACAGGATGATCATGACGGAGCATGTTCCTCTCCATGGTGACCAAACTTCAGGAGTGCAGCTATGTGAGCTGAAGTTTGCAAAAAGCACCTGCTTCTGCAGAGAAGAAACCTCAGCACAAAGTACGGAGCAAAAAGAACAGCTTTCCCGCTGCCAAACATCACCACAGTGGTGAGGAACCGTGGAGGGAGCATCAGGAGTGGGGCTTCCTGCACTGTCTCAAGACCTGGAGCACTTGGCTCATCATGGAGGTGAAAATGAATTCCCAAATTTACTAAAATCTCCTGGCTGTCAGGGTGTCTGTCCAGCAGCTGAGGACTAGTTAAGATGATGGTGATCTGGAAGGACGGTGAGCCTTCAGAAGTAAACCCACCACAGAATGTCTTCAGAAGAAGCAAATCCATCTTCTGGAGTGGTTCCGTCGAGTCCAGACCTCAATCCCACAGAGATGCTGTGGAATGGCCTCCAGCAGACATCTGAATGTGTGTGAAGCAGTTCTGGAGAGAGGAATGGTCCAGAACTCCTCCTGAACGTTGAGCAGCTCTGGTCCAGCGAGGCTGAAACACCTGGCTGCAGTCACTGCTGGCGTGTCCTCCAACACCAGGAATGTCTAGTAGGAAGTTACGACGGTGTGGTTTCATCTCAGAGACATTGATGCGACTCGGATGAAGATCAGATCACATTTCATGGTAAATTCATCCACAAAACTGCTTTATTTCCAAAGGGTTCACATACTTATATTTGTCCAGCTGACAAAGTGAAGAAGTCAATGTGCCCTAAAGTTGGAGGCCACTTTAATGTCTCACTCAATATTTTCATGTTTTTGATGGACGAGGTTCTTACATCAGGTTTAAATGGAGCCTCTACAAGTCCCGCCTCCAGCATCCGGAAGTTGACCTGTTGAAAGAAAACGTGAGACCTGACTTCGTTCCCTTCGTTCCCTTCGGAGCCGCCGGAGCCGCCGCAGCCTAGCCTTTGTTTGGGGTCTTTGGTCAGCAGCTGAAATGAGGAAGACCTGTTACCAGCCTGAAGGACGGGGGCCTTAGAACTCCGTGGCATGTGTGAAGGTGTTGGCCGAGGTGGGAGCCGTTCCTCCGACTCACCAAGGAGCAGATGTCTTTGGCCTCTTTGCTGAATTTGTCGTCGTACCCCTCCTGCTCTGTCCGGATCCTTCTCTCCATCTCTGGAGGTTTGAGATGCTCCCCTCTGGACCTGAACGGAGGCTTTCCCGCCGTCATTTCATAGATCAGGCAGCCGAGGCCCCACCAGTCGGGGCTCGTACCATATCGCTCGTTGCTGATCACCTCAGGAGCTGAAATCAGCATTTTTAAAATTCTTTACTGCTGTTGCAGTTTAATGGTTTGATTGGATTTTTCTTTCATGTGATTTTCTCTTTGGAAACAAATTTACTTCCTTCAAAGATCAAATACAAAAGCACCTCAATTAAAATCACGTCTATTTGGACACAGTTCCTTCATTTCTGACATTTGTTGCATATTTTGATGATTGTTGAAGTGATGAGAACAGACTTGATCAAGTGTGATGTCATTATTTTTGTCTACAGCAGAGGGCGCTGTCTACGTCTAGATGGGACTGCACCTGCTCTTCCACTGGCGGGTCTGAGGTCATGTAGTCCCATCATGATCCAGTAGCTTCTAACAGCAGGAACCCTCGTAGACGTTTCCTGTCTGACTTCATGAGTGTCATGGTTCTGGAGGAGTTCTGCTCCATAACTTTCTCACTGTAGGACATTTTATTCTTAATAGTTCTGAAATGGTTTTAAAATTCTTGTCAAATTTCTGTGTAGCAACAGTTGCTTCTTTGAGGCTGTCGCTGATGTCTTTCCCTTTTGGCATTATGTTACAACACAACTGAATTTTGCAGACCAAGACACTGCAGAAGCACCTGCTTTTCTAGGTCTGCTCAGCTGCTGATCACGTCATCAATAAGGACGATCAGTGCATCACGTGACTGCAACTGAAGTCCCGAGGATCTTCGGAGGGCAGTTGTTTGTCTTTGTCGGCACCCGGCTGTAGTTCACTACAAGGCTTCTGTTTCCTAAATGTGCTCCGGGAGTTTGACTGCAGAACTGGACGCGCACACGTACCCATGTACCCCAGCGTGCCCACGCGGCCTCGCTCCAGACCCCGCTCAGACAGCTTCACGGCCAGGCCCAGGTCAGAGATGCGGATGTGTCCTGCAAGCACAAAGAAGATTAGAGATTAAAATCCACCCGACTGGTTTCATGCTTCACGCTTTCTTCCGCTGCCGTGGCACGCTTTCACTTTCCTCACGGGTGGAACAGGCGCTCAGGCACCGACGCGTCACGTCTTTCAGCAACTTAACGTTGAACAACGTTTCCTGAAGCTGCCAAGAATGAGGGAAGAGCTGTCTATAAATAGATGACGTCTCACCTGTTCCTCAACCCGCCTCTGTTTGAACACATGCCAACACACCATCAACACCGCTCGGTCCTCCAGAACAGGTAAGACCCACCGGAGCGGCCAGTCTGCTGGCACCACTCCTCTTATGTCAATCATGAACTCGGACAGAGCTAAAAATAGCAGCCTGGGCGGTGAATTAGTCCCTCCAGCTGCGCCTGGAGGCCATCAGCCTGTCGGTCGCCAGGACACATTAGAAACGTTTTTTTGCACCTCGGTGCAGCTGCACGTACCGTTGTCGTCCAGGAGGATGTTTTCTGGTTTCAGGTCCCTGGAGGATCAAACGCAGCACGTGAGCCTCTGAGCAGCAGAGACGGGACGAGACGAGACGAGACGTGGGCGTGGGCTCACCTGTACACGATGGACTTCTGGTGGAGGTGGATTAAACCGCAGCAAACCTCCGCGGCGTAGAAACGTACCCGGTCCTGGTCAAATCCGGTCGCTCCCATGTTGTAGATGTGGAACCGGAGGTCGCCGCCGCTCATCATGGTCAGAACCATGCAGAGGGCATGTTTGGTCTCGTACGCGTACGCCAGACTCACCTGCAGAGGAAACATGAACCTGCTCTGTGAAATCCAGGACCAAAGAAGATCCAGATGGATTGATGGAAACCTCCATCAAAAACTTCAGGAACAAACTTAAACTGGATGATTGTGGTCAGTTTAACGAGGCCCGAAAGTGAAGTGAGGACCAGTCTGATGTCTGCAAGTCCTGCAAGGACCTGCAGTCCTACCGACCACTAGGGTCTGGATCCGGACCTGCAGTCCTTCCACTGACCACCAGGGTCTGGATCAGGACCTGCAGTCCTTCTACCGACCACCAGGGTCTGGATCCGGACCTGCAGTCCTTCCACTGACCACCAGGGTCTGGATCTGGACCTGCAGTCCTACCGACCACCAGGGTCTGGATCCGGACCTGCAGTCCTACCGACCACCAGGGTCTGGATCCAGACCTGCAGTCCTACCGACCACAAGGGTCTGGATCCGAACCTGCAGTCCTTCCACTGACCACCAGGGTCTGGATCCGGACCTGCAGTCCTACCGACCACCAGGGTCTGGATCCGGACCTGCAGTCCTTCCACTGACCACCAGGGTCTGGATCGGGACCTGCAGTCCTACCGACGACCAGGGTCTGGATCGGGACCTGCAGTCCTTCCACTGACCACCAGGGTCTGGATCCGGACCTGCAGTCCTTCCACTGCCTACCAGGGTCTGGATCCGAACCTGCAGTCCTTCCACCGACCACCAGGGTCTGGATCCGGACCTGCAGTCCTTCCACTGCCTACCAGGGTCTGGATCCGAACCTGCAGTCCTTCCACTGACCACCAGGGTCTGGATCCGGACCTGCAGTCCTTCCACCGACCACCAGGGTCTGGATCCGGACCTGCAGTCCTTCCACCGACCACCAGGGTCTGGATCCGGACCTGCAGTCCTTCCACTGCCTACCAGGGTCTGGATCCGAACCTGCAGTCCTTCCACTGACCACCAGGGTCTGGATCCGGACCTGCAGTCCTTCCACCGACCACCAGGGTCTGGATCCGGACCTGCAGTCCTTCCACTGCCTACCAGGGTCTGGATCCGAACCTGCAGTCCTTCCACTGACCACCAGGGTCTGGATCCGGACCTGCAGTCCTACCAACCACCAGGGTCTGGATCCGGACCTGCAGTCCTTCCACTGACCACCAGGGTCTGGATCCGGACCTGCAGTCCTTCCACCGACCACCAGGGTCTGGATCCGGACCTGCAGTCCTTCCACTGACCACCAGGGTCTGGATCCGGACCTGCAGTCCTAAGATGACATGTGCTGTATTTCGTTTGTTGGTCTGATTCATGAGCGTTTAGGTTGGGGTTATTCCAAGGAAAATCAAATGTCAGGGCCCTTTGCAGCTTTGCTGTCGCCAAGTGTCTGAGATGATCTTTTGTGTTCATATTTATTATTATTAATTCAGCTATAAATCATGTTTCATTTGTTGTTGGAAAGTTCAGATTGATAAAGAAGTTTCTCAGTGGCCGATTGATGGATAACAGCACCAATATGTTTCAGGTGTATCCAGGAACGTCGGGTGGCATCAGCGATGGAAGCGGAAGGGTCTTCGTCTCGTTGACGAAGTGGGAGTGTCCCTCCTGCTTCCAGGCCTGCTTGCTCAGCCCGTCTTTCTGTTTCCAGATTAACGGGGATTTGGCGGCTTCTGCCAGCATGAGGTTTTGAAAGAACTCTTGGTTGGACTGGAGCAGCGGATGTTTTTGTCCTCCAGTCGTGATGAACTACGACTTGTGTCATTGACAACAAACCATGATGTGACCCGGCTGTGGCTGTGCGTCCCGTAATCTTGAGAATAATACTTCATCCAATCACTGAGCAAAACATGTTCTTCAAACCAAAGTAGA
>CM026215.1:2202491-2231881 GCA_014839995.1 Xenentodon cancila
GTAGTTTTGTCATGTAATTTTGTGAGTCAGAAATTCCAAATTATTTTCTTGCAAATTTTTTTCCCCATTTTTTCTCAGAATTCTTAATTTACTTGTGTTTTTAGGAAACAGCAGCAGTTCAGAGCCATCTGGTATCTTCAGATGATGAACGCTGCCATCTAGTGGCGTCCTGCCGTCACAGCAGTTGATCTGCTCACCTGTCTGTGTTAGGATGACTCGTCTTCTGAGATCCTGCTCAACACTAATGTGGATTTTTGGGTAAGTTCATGCAGTTCCTCAGCGTAGTCATGTGAAGAACACCCTCACGGATTCACAGTTTTTATGTGTGATCACCAGGACCACATTCTTGGAAAACATGACATCTTTGGGCAGCAGCTGAAGGTGTGGGAATCTAACATCCTGATCCTCAGCTGCTGAGTCTGGTTCTCTGGAATCAGGGTCTTGGAGTAGAGTTTGAGGTAGTTCATCTGGATTTGGATGTCTCCTGAACAGCTCCTGTTCTGTGTTTGGAAGGTGTTTCAGGCATGTCCAACCAAGAGGAAACCCCTAGGGAGACCCAGGACACTCTGGAGAGATTTTATCTCCTGTTGGTCTGAAACCTTTTGGTATTCCCCCGGGAGGAGCTGAGAATGCAGGTCTGGGGGAGAGAAAGTGTCTCTTTGGTTGGGCTGCTGCCCCCACGATGCAGAGAGCTGAGAAAACACACTTACGACAGAGAATCTTCATCACGTGGACTCTGCTGGGTTTCCTCTTGGTCAAGAACAGGAAGGTGGAGGGAAGCCAAAGATGAAGGGAACTGCAGGGAACTGCAGGGATCTGCATGTTTTCACGTGATATGTCAAAATAAAAAGATGACCACACCAGCTCATGTTCTGTCCAAAGTTGTTCAAATGTAGACACAGGAAATATACAGATCCAACTTTTCAAACAATGTCAGGAGAAGAGAATGTGAAGACGTTCAGGATGATTATGGGTGATCAATGTTTAAATTAGATTTCAGATGTTTTAAAAAGAAAAAATTACATTTTCTCAACAATAACTCAACACATCTCACAGTAAACTCTGAAATCTCCAGTGAAGAGCGTAGTGACGTCATCACTGATCATCATCACTGATCATCATCACTGATCATCATCACTGGTGAACCCATAATCAGCAGTTGAGCAGATCTCTAGACAAACAGATGTTTCATCAGTTTGCTGGTCTGGAACATTCAGGTGTGTGTTAACACAATGCCAAGAGGAAAAGATACCAGCAGTGGTCTTAGAGAAGCAGCTGTTGACATATGGAAACCTTAATGACCTGTTGTGTCATTAAGGTTAATTAATGTCGTCGGTGTGGTCGGTGTGGTCGGTGTGGTCGGTGTTGTTGGTATTGTTGGTGTGGTCGGTGTTGTTGGTATTGTTGGTGTGGTTGGTGTTGTTGGTGTGGTCGGTGTCGTTGGTATTGTTGGTGTGGTTGGTGTCGTTGGTATGGTCGGTGTCGTTGGTGTTGTTGGTGTGGTCGGTGTCGTTGGTGTGGTCGGTGTCGTTGGTATTGTTGGTGTGGTCGGTGTCGTTGGTATTGTTGGTGTGGTCGGTGTCGGTGTGGTCGGTGTCGTCGGTGTTGTTGGTGTGGTCGGTGTTGTTGGTATTGTTGGTGTGGTCGGTGTCGTTGGTATTGTTGGTGTGGTCTGTGTCGTTGGTGTGGTCGGTATCGTCGGTGTTGTTGGTGTGGTTGGTGTTTGGTGTGGTCGGTGTCGTTGGTATTGTTGGTGTGGTCGGTGTCGTTGGTATTGTTGGTGTGGTCGGTGTCGTCGGTGTTGTTGGTGTGGTCGGTGTTGTTGGTGTGGTCGGTGTTGTTGGTGTGGTCGGTGTTGTTGGTGTGGTCGGTGTTGTTGGTATTGTTGGTGTGGTCGGTGTCGTTGGTATTGTTGGTGTGGTCGGTGTCGTTGGTGTGGTCGGTGTCGTTGGTGTGGTCGGTGTCGTTGGTATTGTTGGTGTGGTCGGTGTTGTTGGTGTGGTCGGTGTTGTTGGTGTGGTTGGTGTGGTCGGTGTCGTCGGTGTGGTCGGTGTCGTCGGTGTTGTCGGTGTCGTCGGTGTGGTCGGTGTCGTTGGTGTGGTCGGTGTTGTTGGTGTGGTCGGTGTCGTTGGTATTGTTGGTGTGGTCGGTGTTGTTGGTGTGGTCGGTGTGGTCGGTGTCGTCGGTGTGGTCGGTGTCGTCGGTGTTGTCGGTGTCGTCGGTGTGGTCGGTTTCGTTGGTGTGGTCGGTGTCGTTGGTGTCGTTGGTGTTGTTGGTGGTGTGTCGGTGTGGTCGGTGTCGTCGGTGTGGTCGGTGTCGTCGGTGTGGTCGGTGTCGTCGGTGTGGTCGGTGTCGTTGGTATTGTTGGTGTGGTCGGTGTTGTTGGTGTGGTCGGTGTTGTTGGTGTGGTTGGTGTGGTCGGTGTCGTCGGTGTGGTCGGTGTCGTCGGTGTTGTCGGTGTCGTCGGTGTGGTCGGTGTCGTTGGTGTGGTCGGTGTCGTTGGTGTGGTCGGTGTGGTCGGTGTGGTCGGTGTCGTCGGTGTGGTCGGTGTCGTCGGTGTGGTCGGTGTCGTCGGTGTGGTCGGTGTGGTCGGTGTGGTCGGTGTGGTCGGTGTGGTCGGTGTCGTCGGTGTGGTCGGTTTGGTCGGTGTCGTTGGTTGTGGTCGGTGTCGTTGGTGTGGTCGGTGTCGTTGTTGTGGTCGGTGTTGTTGGTGTGGTCGGTGTCGTTGGTATTGTTGGTGTGGTCGGTGTTGTTGGTGTGGTCGGTTCGTTGGTGTGGTCGGTGTCGTTGGTGTCGTTGGTGTTGTTGGTGTGGTCGGTGTCGTTGGTATTGTTGGTGTGGTCGGTTTGGTCGGTGTGGTCGGTGTCGTCGGTGTCGTCGGTGTGGGTGGTGTCGTCGGTGTGGTCGGTGTGGTCGGTGTGGTTGGTGTGGTCGGTGTGGTCGGTGTGGTCGGTGTCGTCGGTGTGGTCGGTGTCGTCGGTGTGGTCGGTGTGGTCGGTGTCGTCGGTGTGGTCGGTGGTGGTCGGTGTGGTCGGTTTGGTCGGTGTCGTTGGTTTGGTCGGTGTCGTTGGTGTGGTCGGTGTCGTTGTTGTGGTCGGTGTTGTTGGTGTGGTCGGTGTCGTTGGTATTGTTGGTGTGGTCGGTGTGGTCGGTGTGGTCGGTGTGGTCGGTGTGGTCGGTGTCGTCGGTGTGGTCGGTTTGGTCGGTGTCGTTGGTTTGGTCGGTGTCGTTGGTGTGGTCGGTGTCGTTGTTGTGGTCGGTGTTGTTGGTGTGGTCGGTGTCGTTGGTATTGTTGGTGTGGTCGGTGTTGTTGGTGTGGTCGGTTTCGTTGGTGTGGTCGGTGTCGTTGGTGTCGTTGGTGTTGTTGGTGTGGTCGGTGTCGTTGGTATTGTTGGTGTGGTCGGTTTGGTCGGTGTGGTCGGTGTCGTCGGTGTGGTCGGTGTCGTCGGTGTGGTCGGTGTCGTCGGTGTGGTCGGTGTGGTCGGTGTCGTCGGTGTGGTTGGTGTGGTCGGTGTGGTCGGTGTGGTCGGTGTCGTCGGTGTGGTCGGTGTCGTCGGTGTGGTCGGTGTGGTCGGTGTCGTCGGTGTGGTCGGTGTGGTCGGTGTGGTCGGTTTGGTCGGTGTCGTTGGTTTGGTCGGTGTCGTTGGTGTGGTCGGTGTCGTTGTTGTGGTCGGTGTTGTTGGTGTGGTCGGTGTCGTTGGTGTTGTTGGTGTGGTCGGTGTTGTTGGTGTGGTCGGTGTTGTTGGTGTGGTCGGTGTTGTTGGTGTGGTCGGTGTCGTTGGTATTGTTGGTGTGGTCGGTGTTGTTGGTGTGGTCGGTGTTGTTGGTGTGGTCGGTGTTGTTGGTGTGGTCGGTGTCGTTGGTATTGTTGGTGTGGTCGGTATTGTTGGTGTGGTCGGTGTTGTTGGTGTGGTCGGTGTCGTTGGTATTGTTGGTGTGGTCGGTGTTGTTGGTGTGGTCGGTGTTGTTGGTGTGGTCGGTGTCGTTGGTATTGTTGGTGTGGTCGGTGTTGTTGGTGTGGTCGGTGTTGTTGGTGTGGTCGGTGTCGTTGGTATTGTTGGTGTGTTTGGTGTCGTTTCAGGTTTCACGGCAGCGTTTCTGTTCTGCAGCCCCACAGAGCTGCTGTGTTCACTGACTGACGGCTCTCAGTCCTGTTTTTCATTCATGTACTTTATTTATCCTTGAAATGGAGATTTTTAGTCCTCGCGTGGTTTTCCAGAAGAAAAAGAACACAAGTTAATTTTAGCTTGTGATGGTCAAGCAGGGCCTAATTAAGCGTTACTGACACAACCGTCCTTCTCAGAGATCTGCTGTTTGTGAATGTGAGCAGAAGCTCGGAGAACATGTTCACCCGGAGCAGACAGGAAGTACCAGAGCAACAACAGACATCACTACTGTTTGAGGAAGCCTGGAGGCTTCAAACGCTCCGTAATCAGTTTAACGCCACCTCCAACTGTGGCTCAGGACTTGATTCAGATCCAGCGGGTCAAACTAAAGATCAGGTTTGATTTCTGGCATTTATGAAAGGCAGGAACAATCAACTGAACTGTTACTTGACATTTGAGTTTCAGGAAGTGAAGAGCTTTGGCGTCATTGCAGCTTCTCCTCATCTTCTGACCAGTCCTCCGTGCAGCAGCTGCCATCATGATGCTTTTTGAAATGATGTTTTATCTTCAGAATCTGTCACGTCTTCATTTGTACTCAGTTTGATGGCCTAATTTTTGCCATCCTTTTACAGAAAACAGTTTTGAATTATTTAAAATTAGATACAAATTGTTTTCCTTTTTAAGTTCTGAGGCTTATAATCTTGAAAACTCCCAGGATTCAACAGCTTCTAGATCCACTTTCAGCAACAGGAACCCTCAGTAGATGTTTCCTTCAGGAGGAACCCTTGGTAGATGTTTCCCTCAGCAGCAGGAAACATCAGTAGATGTTTCCTTCAGCAGGAACCCTCAGTAGATGTTTCCTTCAGGAGCAGGAAGCCTCAGTAGATGTTTCCTTCAGGAGCAGGAAGCCTCAGTAGATGTTTCCCTCAGCAGCAGGAAGCCTCAGTAGATGTTTCCCTCAGCAGCAGGAAGCCTCAGTAGATGTTTTCCTCAGCAGCAGGAACCCTCAGTAGATGTTTCCTTCAGGAGCAGGAACCCTCAGTAGATGTTTCCCTCAGCAGCAGGAAGCCTCAGTAGATGTTTCCCTCAGCAGCAGGAAACATCAGTAGATGTTTCCCTCAGGCGGAACCCTCAGTAGATGTTTCTGTTGTGACATCATCAGTGTCTCATAGTTCTGGGGGGATTCTGCTCCGTTCTTCTTTCCAATGTTGCTTCACTTTATTGACGTTTTTGGATGGTCACTCCTACACAGCTCTCTGAAGGACCCAACCCAGCATCTTAACAACGTTCAGATCTGGAGTTTCTAAAGGAATTCCAAAGCCTTTTTTATTTTCATGCTTTTATTTCGCTGCTGTATTTGGGATCATTTCCTGTCACATGACCCAGCTTCAACTGTCAGACAGATGTCTTCCCAGTCGTGTCTAGAAGACTCTGGCCTACAGACGAGTTCACGGTCCACTCACTGAGGGTCAGCTGTCTTTTTCCTTCTTCTGGATCAGTCGTGATTGGCCGGCATGAGTCTGCCAAGATGGTGCTGGCAGGAGCTCTGGTCAGAAACCGTGTGGGTGATGTCACAGGGGGGTGTGGTCAGGTCTTTCACACGGTCTCTGGTCGTTTAGCATGTGCTAAACGTTGGCCTCTTGTGGTCAGATTTCTTGGGTCTGAACGAGACCATTGTTGTCCTGGTGTGTCCTTTGATTGATGAGTGTGGGCTTCACTATGGGGTCTCTCTGGGATGTGGGTTTTCGGCTGGTGTTCCAGTTTCCTCCCACAACCCACAGACATATATAACATATAAATTCTGAACCGGCAGGTTGTCAGCTCAGTGTTGGACTGGGTCTCAGTTCACGATGCTTTCCAGAGGTATCCACATTCCACCCAAACATGTCAGTGTCCCAAATGGTCCTAAAACTTCCTAAACATTGACTTTCATGTGGCGTAGAAGTCGGGTTAGGCTGACTCTTGTCATCTGAGATGATCCATATGAGTGACAGATATGTCACTGTTCGGAAACACGAGGGCTTTTTGTGGAAACTTCCCTATTTTTAAGATTCAACTGTCAGGTCAGCATTTAGGAAGACGTGAGGGAAAACTGACTTCCCTATTTGATCACAAAGGAGTACAAGCGCTGCTTTTGAAATGTGGAGTCATCTGAGAACATTTGAGGATTGAGATTTCACAGAGCAGTCAGATGACTGGTCGTGGTGGGCGGCGGCTCTGCAGCGCTCTGGCCCTTCAATGTGTCTGAAGCGATCATGTGTCCAGGCAGAGAGCGAGCAGCGCCTCATTATCCACATCCACCAAAACCATGAATAAAGATGTGTGAGGCGTCAACTGTCATGTACAGCTCTGAATGAGTCCTTCCTGAAGCCAGGCCGCCACGTGTGCTGCTTTTGATTTGAGTATTTTATGTCAGTAGTTTATGTGTCTCACAAAGGATGATTTTAATGTGGTTTCCATGACAACCCACAGTCACAAATGTTACAGCGCGTTTAGTACAGCATGTTCACTGCCTGCAGGACCTCACGTACAGAAACTGAAACGCTGTGTGAAGCACTTTCCTGTGGATTGTCTTGTTTCTCTTTCTAATGAGAACACATACCAATGTTTTGATACTTGACACCTGACGTGACCAATTCAAGAACCTGCACATGTTACTGAACACAAAAGAAGCTAAACTGCAGAAGATGTTTGTGAAAAATATCCAGTAGCCATTTACTGTTTCCAGTCAGGCGCAGCTGATCTTCATCATTGGTGAGCTGATACTCGGCAGGTGATCAGACCTCAGGCGTGTGTTAATGTAATGTCAAACAGGAACAACATCAGCATTGGTGTTAGAGAAGCAGTTGTTGCTGCACGTCGATCTGGAAAGATATAAACGATTATAAACGATTTCCAAATTATTTGGGGTAAACATTCCACAGGGAGAACGATTTTTCACTTCAATGTTTAAGGGAGAGTCCAACCCCGTCGGAGGAAATCCACCTCAGAAACTTCAATTCAGAATCTGTTGTTCTTTCATTACCCACAATCTGTGAACGTAGCAGAGGTTAAGGGTGCAGAGAGGATAATTGTTCACAAGTGGAAAATGTTCTGTGAGAGAGAACGTGTGAAGCTGAGCAGCTGATGCTTTCTTCACCAGGAATCATTTCAGTGAGTTTTAATAAATATAATAATTTGAGTGACAGGAGGAGCGTGCATGGTTGTTTGTCTGTATATGTGGTCTTGTGATGGACTGGTGACCTGTCCAGTTGTGCCGGGATGGACTCCAGCAGGACCCCATGACCCTGTACAGCATTAAGTGGGTTTAGAAAATGGATGAATGATTGACGGGAGCTTGTAACGATGTTACATGTATGTACCCTTGCCAGTTAAGTTTAATGTCACCATGTTGTTTGTCTCTCTGGTAAAGGGTATTAAAAAGGATGATATCCCTTTAAATGAGTGCAACCTGTCTATGCGGGAGGCACTCCTGCAATCAAGGAGACGGGAGACAGGTGTGCAGTCAAGAGGAGGGATAAAAGGTGTGGCACAAGCGGTATTGAGGAGGCCCATTGAACACAGGACCTCCACGGCACGGCACGGCACGGCACGGCACGGCACGGCACGGCACGGCACGGCACGGCACGGCACGGCACGGCACGGCACGGCACGGCACGGCACGGCACGGCACGGCACGGCACGGCACGGCACGGCACGGCACGGCACGGCATCAGGTCCATTCCCGAGGAGGGGAATTGTGGATACCGTGGTCAGAGACCCACACCTCAGGTGGATCCTGGACATACCACGCCGGCAGGAGTGAAGGAACATTCCTTTGGCCAGACCAGCGCAAAGGGGAATCATAGGCTCCTCGGATCCGGTGAGAGCGTTGCAGTTTTGTTTGGTTACCACGTGGACAGAACGAGACCAGAACTGGGATTTAAGGATGATTGAACTGTTGCACATCATATGGACAAAGGGGGGTCAATAAGGGATTCATTGTGGGGTGATTTGTCAGCTTCATGGTTAGAACTCTCTGTACAATAGTAAAATTAAATAGTGTAAAATATCTCTGTTTTTTGTCAATATTCTTTATCAAGCCTTCTTAGAGCCCTTTTTAAAAAAACGTGGTAACGTGGTCCTTTAAGGAAGTTATTGGGCCACTTGTTACAAGCTGAGGGCAGTCGTGGATGTTGAGGTGACTGCAGGACCTCCTGTTGGCAGGACACTGTAGCTGCAGGAGGACGCTCAGCAAAATAAAAATCATTTAGGAAATTCACATTTAATTGAATAATAGCTGAAATAGGCCCTTTGTAATTTTGGAAATGACTTTTAGAAAAGACTTTTAAGAGGCTTATGGCTTCAAAATACAAAACCAATACATTTATTGAACCAAAATAAAACAAGTATATCTCAGAAACTATAAGGTTTATTGGATGCATCTGGTATTAAAGTAAACATAAATGGTAAAAAAAATTTTTTATAGATGCTTTAACAAGTTGTCATAACTGTTGTCATTGAGGTTTTTCAGGAACTAAACTATAAAACAGTTTTGAGTTGGTTTGCGTCAGTGACGTCTTTAGGATGTTCTAGCGCCCCCGTGTGGAGCAGCTGCTGAGCTGTGGGTGTTCGTCCAAGGACGTATCTCAGGAACGGCGATGCAACTGGATGATTGACAGCTCTGTGGAATCTTCACAGCTGATAAAATCAGTTAATACTGACTCAATATGTGTTCAATTCTACATCTGAGAGATCAAAAAGATTTTGATTTTGTCACAGAGACTCGGGATTCCATGAATCTACTGGATCCACTGACCACAAGGGTCTGGATCCAGACCTGCAGTTCCTCCGCTGACCACAAGGGTTAACAACATTTATATAAAACTACAAATGCAGTCATGACTTTATCGTCTTATTACTAGGACCTAACAGAACATAATCATTCATTTAGCAGAGAATGCATTTTCTTGGGTTGTTTGTTTTACTAACAGTCAGTTTATTAACAGTTTGATTAACAACACACCGTGACTGGCTGTGGGTTTATCGTAAGATCTAAAGATTAACTGTAGCTAAGAGCAAGCAGCTTGTCCTACTGTATCACCAAACAGTGTAACTTTATTATAACTTTATTTCTATCCAAGGGTTTGCTAAACACCACCAAAGTAGCATTTGATGTGGGGGGGTTCCACTGTGAACATCTCCAGCTCATCCAGAAGGACTGCCGAAGGAGCCAGGAGCCACGGAGGATCATATCAGGACTCTTCCAAAGAAGTTTATGTGTTTCAGCTGGTCCGAGTCTTTCTGAGAGTTGTCCAGATTGTTACTCAGGTCTTCAGTCCCTTTGTCCTGAGGGTTGTCCACAACAATAATGGCACGGCCAAAATCAACACAGATCATAGACAGCAGAAGTTAGTGAGAACTTCAGCAGACTTCCAATCAGAAGTCCGGTGGGACCTGTAGCTAATCAGTTCATGGTGCCGATACCAGCAGACTGAGTTACTTTGGGTCCAAGGTCCCAACAGAGCTCTGCTAGTCCTGGTTTCAATTCTATCAGTCCTGGTTTCAGCTCTGCTAGTCCTGGTTTCAGTTTCACAGGTCCTGGTTTCCATCCCACCAGTTCTGGTTTCAGTCCCACCGGTCCTGGTTTCAGTTCTACCAGTCCTGGTTTAAGTCCCACCGGTAAAGGTTTCAGTCCCACCAATCCTGGTTTCAGCTCTGCTAGTCCTGGTTTCAGTTCCACAGGTCCTGGTTTCCATCCCACCAGTTCTGGTTTCAGTTTCGCTAGTCCTGGTTTCAGTCCCACCGGTCCTGGTTTCAGTTCTACCAGTCCTGGTTTCAGTCCCACCAATCCTGGTTTCAGCTCTGCTAGTCCTGGTTTCAGTTCCACAGGTCCTGGTTTCCATCCCACCAGTTCTGGTTTCAGTTTCGCTAGTCCTGGTTTCAGTCCCACCGGTCCTGGTTTCAGTCCAGTTCAGTCCCGGCCAGCTTCCAGGTCTGCTTATTCCACCCATTTGCAAAACGGTGCTGTGCAGTACGAGGAAAGATGTTTCAGAGGGACTGTTCCGTAACACCTGTGTGTGACATCACAGCAGGTTTGTCCAGTTCTTCTTCGACAGTCTGAGTTGAAGCTACCCTTCAGAAACCTTTAGGTTACGTGACCAAAGGATTCTCCGGTTCTTGTTGTGTTTGAGAATAACTGGAACAGGTAAAGAATGTTAATCAATACTATTGATTCTGTCACTGATCTTCTTACACCTAAAAGATGTCCATGCTTCAACTTTTATGAAACAGTCCCAAGATAAGATAAGCCAAAGAAGATCATGTTTTATAGCACACTTATCTCGCCTTAAACTCCGTAATATCACAAAAATCAGGAGCATCCTCTCCCAGAGTGATGCTGGAAAACTAATTCACGCAATCGTATCTTCCAGACTAGATTACTGAAATGTTTTGTTGGCTGGATGTCCAAGTAATTCTCTGAAGATCCTCCAGCTGTCCTCCAAAATGCAGCAGTGTGAATCAACAAGAGACCACGCCTCTCCTGTGTTCGCCTCCCTCCATTGGCTCCATTGGAAAATTTTATTACTTATGTATAAAGTCTGAAACATCCAAACTTATGTTCCTAATAGAGTTCTTTGTTCTCAGGACGTTGAGGGTTGGGATTGATTTAGTTTTTACCGTTAAGCACTTAGTGCTGCATTTTATTGTACATAAAGTGCTATATAAATAAATTTAAATAAAGTTTGATTTGAACTTGTTTCGTAATAGACGCTATATAAATAAAATGAATTGAAGTGAGTTCCCAGCAGCGTCGACTCGCCTCCACTTTCAGCTTCTCACACTTTTGCTCGACTTAACAGAAATCATAATTCATTTGAAACCCACAAGTGCTACTCTGACGCAGTCCCTTCTCCTCTCTTTGAAGAGGTTTTCAGAGGCGCTGGCAACTGGTCGGTTGGTTGGTCATTTGGTTTTCAGATTTTACACCAGAATTTAGCCCGTCCTTTTCGTTATCTATGGTAACGCAGACAGAAGCCCTGAGGCAGCTGCAATCTATCTGTCGGGTTTTATAGTCAGGTTTCTACTTAAATCTCAGGACTGAATCTGACCTTTTGAGAGGTTCAGCTCCACTCTTGGATTATTGTTGTTGTTGTTCTCAGGTCTTACAGATACTGGCATGTCTTGACCCCACAGTGGGTGGGGTCAAGGGGTGACGGTATCGCTAAGACCTTTAACCTGACATGAACATCTAGGGTCCAGTTCATCTTTCATTGAGTTTTGCTTTTTGGGTTTAATTAAAAAAATGATTGTGTATGACTTCTAAAATGCTTTTGCTGAAGTACAGTCATGCTCAAAGCTATCACCCTCTTGTGGGACGTTGTTCCAGAAGTCTGCTGGTTTGTTCAGATGCAGGTTTGTGAACCTCAGTCGAGCTTCCATGTTCTTGTTAGACAGAATAGAAACTCAAAGTTTTTTTTTTTTTTTCTTAACCCTTTTCTGATTAATGTGCAAACACAAATCCTTGTCTAAAACCATTGCTGATGTCGTCCCCTTTTAGCATTGTCTTGGCACACACCTGGTTGCTCCAGAGCAGCAAACTTACAAAACATCTGCTCTTCCTGATGATCAGCAGCACTTGGCTGTATCTTACCCTCCTAATGCCTATAGAAGTAGAAAGGGGGTACTTAGTATTGCCCACATGATTGTGTGTCCTTCCTTTTTTATTTTTGTTAAAGAAATAACGTCACAGTGAAGACATTTTGTTGTTTAAACTATATTTGTCTATTATAAAGACCCACTACAACCATTTTTTACTCTTTCTTTTATATTCACACAAAACAACAGGATTAAAAGCAGAGCTACTGACATTTACACAACTGTAAAGCTTTTTATCTTTAAATATTTTTTGTTTAACCTTGAAGGATAAAGTCGGCCAATAAAATTCGTCATTTGTTTGGACAAACCTGTTGAAAAAAGTCGATTCTGATTGTAAACATCTCATCTGTAGCAGGAGCATGTCACACACGTCGTAGGTCCAATCCTTCTCTCAGAAGAGACTGTATTCCTCAGCTGGCTTCGGACCGCCTTGGTGTCTCCTGGAGGAGCGAGAGGATGCTGTAGAGAGGGAGGTTTCTCCTGGAGAGAGCGGTTTCTGCTTCAACTGCTGGTCCTACGACCTCAACCTGGATAAGAGGAGATGGACGGATGAATGGATTACCTTTCTGATTGGAGAACATCGATTGCTAAACAGTTTGGAAATTGTTCCAAACCCCTTTCTACCCCCAAACTCCTACACCTGTGGAGGTTGGAGGGTTGTAATAAATATAAATCATCTGTTTCAAATATTGAAATGGATGATGTCATCCTCACAGAAGCCAAGTCAGCTGTAATCCAGTTATCCAGAGATGATTTTGATGATCTCCATGAGGTTGGCTGTGGGTATCCCACTCTTCACCATCAAAGTTTGGTCAGATGTCCTCTCGACTTTGCCGTCTGATCTGACGACTGATTATCCGGGCAGTGGCAGGCAGAGGCTCACCGGGCATTTGGATATAGAAGGTCTAGTGTTTTGCCTTTCGATGGCATCAACAAGCTGATTAGGAGTCTGAGATTCAGATTAACACATTGAAGCAGTTGCTCCTCAGGGTCTTGATGCAACCCCCCAGCAACAGTTGCATGTTCTGTCTTGAATTCTGTCGTCTCTGTAGCTAAAAAAAGTCATCAACGTTGTGCCAAATGATAAAGAGTAACTTCAGCTACTTGGAGAAATAAGATCCTCTGCCACTTAGATACTGTTCTTCTTTCTTTCTAAATTCTTGTCAGTCACAACGGTCTTTGAGGAGGAGAAAACAAAGTAAAATTCCTCTGTAAAGTCCAGAACTTTGATCTTACAGTCCTCACTTTAATCAGTGTGAGTAACGAGGCCATCTTCTTCTCCAAAGTCCTCATGATGACAGAAGGGTTTTAATCTCCTCAACAGAGGTGCAACCTTTAAAATCAACTGTATTGATTGTTTGAGGAATTTTGCAATTTGTTTGTTGATTTTTAGCAAATAAATATTGAATAGACATTCAAACAATCAGAGAAATGAAACACGTGATGTAGGTGGAGCTACAATCAGACTGAACCCCTGTTGTTGGTTTGACAGTAAAAGTTATTGATCAAAGGTGTTATTTGTGATTCTGCAGCATCTTGCTTGTTTTTTAATTGTGGCTCTTCGACACTTATGCAGGAGTTATTGCATTAACCCCGCCTCCACCTCATTGTGATTGGTTTGGAACGTTCTGTATTGAGGAAATGGCTGTGAGTGGGAGGGTACCAGCTTATGCTAACCTATGATATAATTCAGATGTGGCAACTGAAACAACATCTGAAACGAGGATGGATGGATCGATTCAGAAACAACATCTGAAACCAGGATGGATGAACCGATTCAGAAACAACATCTGAAACCAGGATGAATGAACAGATTCAGAAACAACATCTGAAACCAGGATGGATGGACCGATTCAGAAACAACATCTGAAACCAGGATGGATGAACAGATTCAGAAACAACATCTGAAACCGGGATGGATGAACCGATTCAGAAACAACATCTGAAACCGGGATGGATGAACCGATTCAGAAACATCTAAAAACCAGGATGGATGGACCGATTCAGAAATAAACATTGACTAGCATGAGCTGAGCCGACAGAACTGAGGTAAAACGGAGGTGAGTTCCAGTCACCTGCTAGACTGGTGTATTCCCCAGATTCCTCGTTTCTGGATTAACCAGGGAATGGTTGGAATCAGATCCTGCCTAGATGGGCCACTATGCACCAGACAGAAGGTGCAGAAGGCCAGAGATGGAAACCTGCTGATGATCGGTTTGATTATGAGCCTCAAGAGACCATAGACGATGTGCTGTCTCAGCTGGATGGTAGGAGGCGCTGAGACTCTTTAACCACACCCATCTGGTTCTGCTGAGCTTGGAGCTGCGGAGGGTAGGTGTTGATGCAGCTTGGCTGGTATTATTGTGGATATTGACAATCCATTGGCTGACAGAAGCTTTATTTGTCCCATGGCGAGATGCCGTTCAACTGCTCCTTGAAGCTTTTATCTTGCTTTTCTGTGGTCAATTGTTGAGGAAACTTCTTGAAGAGTGAAGCTGATGCAGTTTCCTAAGCACATGGAACTCTGTTCTTGTATTAGCTTATGGCCGAAAGTCTTTGTTGAGGATTATTTGGAGAGTCTCCAGGGCAGGAACTATCTAACAGCATCTTCTGTCCATGTCTTGGTCCACCAGGTAACTGTTGTACTCAGGCTCAGTTTCTGCTGTGAAGATGGAAATTACGGCAGTTGGTTTGTTGTAGCGTTCCTCTCATTTTCTGTTTCTTCTTCTCAGGTCCAGTTTTATAACGTTTATGTGATGCTCTAAATGTAAGTTAAAGAGCCCTGCTCCTTTTGATTTAATTCATTGACTGGCTTGCATTTCACAAGGTTTATCTGTTGAATGAAGAGTTTGTAGCAGATAAATAACAATGGCAGCCTTATCAGTGAAACGCAGTAACCTAAAATAAGATCAATGTTTGGAGCAGTCATCTGACTGGAATTTGGTTGGGTGGATTTGCATGGATTTGTGTAAACATGGTGAGGATGAGGATGGGCGGGATCTGCTGGGTATAAAAGCAGCCTTCCTCTCAACCCAGGGCTGCTCGTAGCTCGACTCTAAATCACAACACTCCCATTCACATTTCCATCTGGAGCCAGGGGTCTCAGGCAGGAGGAAACCACATTGTCCCTGTTATCTTCCAGCACTGATCACCACTGGCAGCAATGGCCATCGACAAATCCAAAGTAGCCGTTGGATTTGTGGTGATAGGGGTTCTGACGCTCATCTATGGAGTCATTTCTGCGATTATTGGACCAGCAATTATGAGGGACCAAATAGCAAAGGTAAGCCATCATGATACTGATTTTCTCTTGAGTTGTTTTTTTCTTATCTCATTGAATATTTAACTGAAAACCTGCTGATTCTGGTTTTTAGTCCTATTCAAACCTCAGTCACATGATACCAGATATTTACATCTGCAGCCCATATGTGCTCATCTTAAGGTTGCTTTAAGCAATCTTGACTAACTTTAAATACACAAGATATGACCAAAAATCTGTTAACTACTGAAAATGGTAACTGGTCCAACACTTATATAACATTACAAGTTATGGAACATCTTGGATTCCTTAAATATAATCAAAGAGGCAAACTCGAACACCAAAATAAAATATGGAATTAAAAATTAAATGAAGGAGAATTTTTATTCCCCATTGAAATTTCACAACTTTGTAATTTTAAGTGTGGTGTGGGTGTGGGTTCCCTCCGGGTGCTCCGGCTTCCTCCCACAGTCCAAAACATGCATACAAGGTTGATTGATGATTCTAAATATCTCGTAGGTGTGAAGTTTTACTGTTGGAAGTTTTATGTTGAGTTTTAACCAAAAACTGTAATGGAAACATGGCTAGCCGTGTCGTAAGCCTACTCTCTACATCAGTGTTGTTTAATCCTGTTTTATTTTAATTATTGTGGGAAAAAATATTTTTAATTATCATTTGTTTAGTTTGAACATATTTACGTCTATAATGCACTGTATGACTGCGCCCATTTGTGACATGTTTTCAGAGTAAAACACTATCAGATTTAAAGTAGACATGTGAGGGCCTTTTAAAAAGTTTTCTGATGTCTGAATAAATGCAACATGCTTAAAAATAAAATGATTGCAGGATACAGTACAACAGCTCCCTTTTGAAACCATGTCTTTGCGTCTCCACTCAGCAGCTGGTTTAAGGGGGGCGGAGTCATTCACTGGACTGGACTCTGCCCCTCTCCACTGTGAGGTGTATCTCTTTCAAAAATTGGTACTGCAGCTGTGTCCAACCCATAAGCTTAAAAAAAAAATAAAAAAATGAACCAAGCATTTGGTCACGTGATCCGGGAACACGCCCACCACATATCAATCAAAACTCTAGCTTTGCTTCCAGCCCCTTCAGCCGAACTTAGCTGAAATATCTGCAGCAGGAAAAACCGTTTAAATGTTGACTTGACAGTGAAAACAAAAAATGAACGTTATTATGGGTTATTACAAACAGGTGGTTGCTTCTGGAAGCGCGGTAGCATGACGATTATGGATGAGACAATTATAATGGCTAGCCATTGGCTGAGCCGACTGTCAATCAATCATGTTAGAAATAAATGTATTGCTCGATATAAACTCTCTGCAGTTCTGCATGAGCGTCAATGCAGAAGTGAGATGGTTGGCACTTGGTCAGGATGAGGAAAAAAGCACTTTTCAGAAAACCTCTGAGTGACATCACTGGAGCTCAGTCCAGTTCTTCTGAAACAGATGCATGACACTCAGTTAAGTGCACCCCTTGTGGGACAATGTTGTATTGCAATACATGCAGGCCTGTGTTCACTCAATAGCACAGCGTTGTCAGCACAGTAGATCAATGTGCCCCAACTGGACAGAAGCAGTTTTACTGTGACCTGTACTTCAAATTAAAAAACGAAAAATTTTAAGAACTCAAGAGACTTATTTAAGATCCACTTCAAATAACTGAAGAAGAGAAATACTGGGAAAAACAACATAGTTAGAATATGGTATTTTACAGCATTCTTTCCACCACTGACTCATCGTTATGATGCTGATAACAAAATCTGGATGTTCTGAGCTTCATACAAGCGGGATTAGTGGCAGAGATTTTGTGTATGATATTTGTTTTTTTTAATCTAATAAAGTAACCACTTATAACCAACTTATGCCTGAGACAGCTAGAAATGCAAAAATCTGCCAACATGCTGATTCAACTCATCAGTGCTGACATTAAATGAGTCATTTAATTTTGACTGTTTTCACTGTCAGACATCGAATAAACTCTACAATCCTTTACTGTTGTATCACCAGCAAATGGCCTGCTTTCCAAACTTTAGAAAACTTAATAAAAGTAACACTATTACTTAAATTATTAAACATTTTATCACACATAGTATGAAATAATTGCTTATAAACATTAACACATTTCATACACAACTGCCCAGCTTAATAACAAAAGGCTTAATTCTATTTTAATGATTACTCATAAATTGGCTAATGTTTAATGTATAAAATCACAACCTATAACCAGTGTTATATAAGAGCAGTCAAGCTGTAAGGAGTGATGGCCTAGTGGTTACAGAGATGGGCCTGGAGGACCCAGGTTCAAGTCCCCGAGCAACAACGGTGAATCACTGTGGGCCCCTGAGCAAGGCCCTTGACTCCCCGGGTGCAGCCCACTGCTCCTAGTGAAAACTGGAGATGGGTTAAAAGCAGAGGCAAATTTCGGCGTGTTTTGTGAGATATATACTGACAAGAATAATAAAGTTAAAAGTTTATAACAATTGGAAATATACATTGATACACATCAAGACAAACAGAGAAAAACATGGCAAAAATATATAAAAATAAGTTGTGAAATCTGTTAATTTATTTTCTTGACATTTCTTTGTTCCATGAATCATGTGCAAGTAAAAAAGAAAGGGGCCCATAATTAACCAGATAAAGTGCTTCATGCTTTCATGAAAGCTGAACTTTTCAAATGTTGGATTTGCTATTGCAGCCATCCGTCGTCAGCAATAATTTATGCCAGTGCTCTATACTGTATTTGGTTGTCCAATGCGCCTTTATCGCGAACTACATTTCCCAGAATGCTTTGTGCGGCGGAGGCGTAACAACCGATTATAAATATGGCAACAAAAACACAGGTCAACAGCGTTAATCAGAAACGTGAGTTGCCGGTGAGAGGACATTATCTGAAAATGAACTGCTCATTACTCGCTGACACGTCGTGAAGTTGATTAAAGGTAGCTCACTCTGTTTAGTGGCGCAGCTACGTGGCATTTGGTCAAAAACAAAAAACTCTAGAGCGCTGAAAAATTGATTATGGCAATTAATAAATCCAGAGTTTCCGCCGGGTTCATCGTTGCTGGGGTGCTGACCGCGTTCTTCGGGACCGTCCTGGTCTTTGTGGGACCGATAATCATCGATGACCAGGTGGTGAAGGTAAGCAGCGTGTGACATATGAGCGGTATCTCCACGTCCTGCTTTTTTTTTTTTTATCTCCCGGGTGAAGTTCAGACACGGTTGGAGTTTCAGATTCAAATACGACCGTTAAAAATCACGGCCGCGTGCGGCAGCGATAACGGCGCGTGAAGGTTTGTTGTCCGGCAAAAACTGCGTTCACGTCGGCTGTGACGTAAATAAATCAAAGGGTAAATACAGTCCCGGAGCAGCGGAAGGTCTTTAAAATTAACAGTCCAATACAGAACAGTTCACTTTTTTTTTTTACTTCAAAGAGCCTTCATTTTTCTGATTCTTCTTTTTTTTTTTTGTTAATCTATAAGAAATTCGAATGACATTAGGAAAAAGACGTATCTCCACTTAATTTTCGACTGAGAGCATGAATGTTTCTGGGTCTTGTTAGTGCTTCGGTTGCATAAAGGAACAACATTTTAGTTTGGAATTCATTGTAGTGCAAGACTACTGGGACCCAAGAAGAAAATAGAAAACAGTAAAGGAAACTGGTTAAAAAAAACAAAAAAAAATGTTGATAATGAAATGCCTTTGTTCTTGGCTTTTTTATTTTGATTTTAGAACACGATGATTGATCCGAAGAATGACCTCTCATACACTATGTGGAAGGATCTTCCCGTCCCCTTCTTCATGTCGGTCTACTTCTTCAACGTCCTGAACCCTCAGGAGATCCTGCAAGGAGAGAAGCCCATGGTGGAGCAGAAAGGTCCTTATGTGTACAGGTAATGCTCCAATGTGTACAGGTAACTCCCTGAGCCTTGACAGGTCCTTATGTGTACAGGTCGTAGCTTCAGCAGGCCGAGTATCGCGCTGAGTCTCGACCCAGCCCTGCGTATTCTGCTGCCTTGCACTTCCCTATCAGCACACTTTGTCCTGCAGCACGCCGCTGTGTTGCAAGATGCAGTCATGTCTGGTTTGGTTGTTTTGATGATGAAGATGTAGGATTTAGCTTCTTCATGTTCAGGCAGGTTGTAAGCGGCTGATTTTCATGTGGTAGAGCATCTTGTTTGTGTCTTTATGCCAGCTTGGCACTTTCTGGGACACGCTGACAACATGTAGGTCGTTTGAAATGAGTGCAGTTGCACTTTGACCCAGTTCCACAGCAGGATGCAACCTACACTTATGTAATATAAGGGCACGCAAAACTTGTATCCACTTTTTCTTGTTTAATTTTTAACTTTTATTTTTATTTCGTCAACTGATTTATTTAAAAAAACAAAGTATGTGGGAAACCATCAGCCCTCCATCACAGTGCTTGATGACTGCTTCTCTAAAATCATTGCTGATGTTGTTTCCTCTTTGCAACATGTTAACACACACCTGAAACTAGGCCTGAACGATTAATTGCATTTGTGATATTGCAATAACGTATAATGCAGTTTTGTAATTGCAACGTGAGCAATGATACAGTTGTGATGTAAGGAGAGATAGCGGAGCATCCGACTGCATCAAGCCCTCATGCTGGGCTTTAATCTGTTGCTCAGTGGCCCCGGGCCGGACTGCTTTACACAGTCGATGGGCTAGACGGAACAGTCTGGAGCCGGATCTGCTGAGACTAGAAGAGGAGCGGCACTTCCACGCCGTAGTGTTGTTTGGGTCTTTACAAAAGGAAGATGCCGCGCAACGTCAGGTGTTCAAAGCAAGTCGTGCTAATGGTGCGACTTCACGGAGTAAAACCACAACCTTTTTTTTTTCAGCAAGTTTAAAAAAAAACTACCAGCAGAACCGCGTACGACGATTGTACGACTAAGGTTTGGAGCGCTAGTGCGCCAGACAAGCCAAGAAGCCAAAGACAGGAATCATTGCCCGAAGTGTTGTTGTTGTTGTTGTTATTATTATTATTATTATTATTATTATTATTATTATTATTATTATTCAACCTTTTTTCCCCATCTGAGATACTAACACCTGCAGCTCTTTTTTCAGAACTGACAAGTATTTTCCGAAATGTTGTTGGACCAAATGTATTTAATTAATTACACTTTTAAAGCTGGAATGAAAACTCAAGATCACAAAAACGAATAATTTTACATAACTGGGAAGCCAAAATTCACAAATGAATCGGAGAAAAAGATCGGCATCCGCGTCAAAACTCTTTTTTTTATTTATTTTTTTATTTTATTTTTTTATCTTGTCATCCGTAATTCTCTTTTTATGCTGTTATCCAGAGCTGTTCCAACTAGAAGATCATGTAAAACCTCAGTTCATGCCAGATATGTTGGCTAAGACCTCTGCCGGGCTGCTGGAACCTGACAGGCTCTGGTCACGGTGTCATTATGGATCTGATTTTCACTTGTCTCAGAAATTACATACTTAACCCTCCTGGTTCCACGGAGCAGACGCCAAAGAAATCCAGCTACGGAAAACCAGTAATAAAGGAATCAACTGTTGTTTTCCTGTCTGACTGCAGTTTTTGTCCTGCAGGTTCCATCTTTCTTCCATTTCAGAGAGAAAACGTCAGAGCAGTCAGAAGCAAAACTGCTTTTAAGAGTTCAAATGAGGACAAAGTCCGTCAGTTTTTCTTCCTTTTGTTTAAAATTTGGCAGAAGAGCCCCTCTGTCATGTATGGGCACGTTTTGTTTAATTAAAAGTGACGTAATTGCACGTCTACGATGCCCCGTTTCCTCCATGAACCTACAACTCCAAGTCTGCACATGCAGGTTTTTCTAGAAGTTATTTTTACCAACTCTGGTTTCAGGGGGGAAAACATTGTTTATGTCTGACAGACGACCAAAATATAGATTAAAAATTAAAAGAATATCAGGGCTTCTACTTCACTGAATTTGCAGTTTCCTCTGACATTATTTTCTTGTAAATAGAGAAAACACTGATTTTCATGTGAATGTTTATCTGAACACAGAGATAAAACTCATTATTTGACTGTATGCCAGCACTTTGTGCTTGGCATATCTAATCTTAAGTGACATGTTTGGTTTACAGACTTCCTCATGATGTGACCTGAGTCAGCAGTAAAATCTGCCGGGCTTTAGGAAGAAACTGTATGTCTTACCACACCAAGACCATGCTTTTGCTGCAAGTTGAGTCAAGAAAAAGTGTGTTCTCCTTTTCTTAATCTTATAGTCCTTCTTAGTAAAATCAATAAAAGTGATAGACGCTTCCTTCAGAGGCAGGATCTGGCCCAGGTCTGATCTACCTCCTCAAAGCTCTGAAATTCAGCCACTGTCCCGTTTGCTCGGCTGTGAGAGGAGGCTGACTGACCGGCCCGCCCACCAGGTCCCGTCTGCAGGTGCGCCTGGATCTGAGCGGCTTAACGACAGTCACCCGGGGCGACCAGCCATGTCGTGGCAGTATTATTCAGTGAAGGAAAAAGAGCAAAGGAACACAATTTGTAATTTGTTCAACGTTTTTCAATAAAATAAAATTGGAATATTGAAGCTGTGTGCTAGGTCAGGCTTTTTAAAGATCTGTGATCGGCCAGAAATCGGTGCACCCCTAGTTGTTTTTATTAACAATGGCTTTCTCCCTGCCTGTCTGGTTTGTGTTAGATGTTTACGGGTGTGTCTGCTTCTTTCTTTTCCTAGAAAGAGATGTCAGAAGGACAACATCACCTTTCACCCCAACAGCACAGTGTCGTACAGGGAATACAGGAGATACTACTTCGAGCCCTCCATGTCTGTAGGAAACGAGTCTGATGTCGTCACCATTCCCAACATGTTGGTGCTGGTGAGGCTTCATCCACCCGTCGTCATTTCACGTTCACAGTTTACTTGAATATTTGCAGTGAGTTGTTTGCTTTCCTACTACCATAACTGGTTTCAGGGTGCAGCAGTGATGATGGAGGACCTGCCCTACGCTGTGCGTTTAATGATCAGCGCCACCTTCAAGGCGTTCTCTGAGGGGCCCTTCCTGACCAAGACGGTGGGAGAGCTGATGTGGGGTTACGACAGCCAGCTGGTCGAGTTCCTCAACAAGTACTTCCCCGGCATGCTGCCCTCTACGGGAAAGTTTGGCCTCTTTGCAGAAGTGAGTGTTAAGCCTGGTTTGTACTTTGGTGGAGCAGCTTTTGTACCCTTCCTTTTCTAGAAACTACAGGAACAGATGTAAGATAGGCTGTGATGCATTCTCCTGACCTGGATTCAGCAAAAAGTGTCCAGACAATGATACCACCTCCACCGTGTTTCTTAGTGGGCTGATGTTCTTTTATGCTGAGCTCTTCTTCGGTTTCATCTTCCTTTTAAAACATTTTCCAGCCGCGCTCACACTGGTCCCTATAATCATTAATGATCTCCAGATGGGCAGAAGCTCCGTCATGCACACCATTATTGTTCAGCATCGCCTTCTTGTTGGACTCATGAACATTAACATCAGCCAAGAAAAGTTTAAGTCATTTAGAAAATATCCTGGGTTGTTTTGCTTGTTGCTTTTGGACCTCAACCACGCCAGTGGCCTTGAATTTCCTCCATTTGTTCACAGATTGTTGGAATTGCAGGACTCCAAAGTCTTCAGTGTTTTTGGTTTTTTTTCCTGAGCTTTTTAAGATCCTAATTTGCCAATTTCACCCTGCACCGCCATCTAATATGCCTGTTTACTGAATAAAAATGGGCACCCACAAGATTTTCCTATTTACTGACAACATCTGCCTCTTTCTTAACCTTCTAATCGAAAGAAGCAACTTATTTTGCTACTGGGTTTTTCAAACTGGATACTTCTCTAAATCACAATTATTAAAATTTAGATTTTTGATTGTGTTAAAAACTCTTGTTAAGTGCTTTATGTCTTCATCAATGTAAAGTTTAATAATCTCACCTAAAGAACATGTCATAATGTCTAAGAAACTGGAGGAATATTAGATGCTTTTTATTTCTGCAGAAATGTATAGTTCTTAGTACCTGGGGCATTTCATCTCAAGAACTGTAGATCTTACAAAAAGGAACCGAGTGCAACTTCACAGTTCCCCAAGGTGATGTCATTTTTGTGACCCCAACATCTCATGGGTACACGTTAAAGCAGCAGCTCCGTCCCTCCACCTCCGATGCATACCTGTATTTGCTTTTCACTAACAGCTTACAGGAAAAAGAACTTTGTGTTTTTGAGGCAAAGTCTGTGCTAAAAAGATAGTGTTGACCCAGTTACCATTTCAATGGTAAATTACCATCAATAAATGCATCTTTTAGCTTGGAAGTTCATCAGACGCTCACTGCTCAGAGTTCATTATGATATGCTGGAGGATTTCAACATTTATGTGAATTTGAAATTATTTCCCACTCTTGGTCCAGTCAAGGCTCATTTTGAAAGGAATTTTGACTTTTTATGGTCAATAAACTGGAGTCCAAGGTCTGGAAATGTTTTGTATTGTCAACATCAGATTTTTTTCAGTTGGTAAAAGACCTGGACTGCAGACGACCAGGTTAGAACCTGGTCTCTTCTCCTGTGAAGCCATGCTTTTGAGATGAATGCTGTATGTGGATTATGTGTCTTGCTGAAAGATGCAAGACCTTCCCTGAAGAACAGTATGTCTGGATAGGATTAGATGCTCTGTAAAACCTGGATATACCATTCAGGATTGATGTTTACTTCCAGATCTGCAAGCTGTCCATTTTATAGACACCGGTGCACCTCAACATATAACAACCTGGATGGTTCCTCTGGACAGTTGTTGATTTTGCCATACTCCATTGTAAATGATCTTAGGTCCAGAGTATTTCTGGGTCATGTTCACAAACGTCTTCTTCTTTGGTTGACAGAGCTTTAGCCTGCATTTGTGGATGGGATGGCGATCTCACACAGGAGAAAAGTTTGTAGTTGTCTTTGTGCCTATAATGTACTAAAAAGAATATTTTCATTATTTTTGTTTAGTTCAACAACTCCAACACCGGGCTCTTCACCATCAACACTGGGAAAGACGACATTACTAAAGTGCACAAAGTGGACACCTGGAACGGCCTGACTGAGGTGACACTCACGGGACGGTTTTATAGTCGTCTTATTTATTTGGCTTCACACGTGGCTGACTGTCGTCCTCCTCTGACAGCTGTCCTACTGGAGGACGCCTCAAGCTAACATGATCAATGGAACCGCTGGACAGATGTGGCCTCCGTTCATGACCAAGGAGACCACTTTACCTTTCTACAGCCCTGACGCCTGCAGGTGAGAAGCTCTGTCCACTTTTCCCTGGAGCTTCTTTCTCGTATTCACTCAATCGCTTTGTGTCCTTTCTTCTCCAGGTCTCTGGAGCTCGTTTACCAGCGTCCCGGAGAGATGAAAGGCATCCCTCTGTATCGATACGTTGCACCAAAGACTCTGTTCGCCAACGGGACCGATTACGCCCCCAACGAGGGCTTCTGCCCCTGCAGACAGTCGGGTCTGCTGAATGTCAGCAGCTGCCGCCAGAGTGAGTTTCTGAAACCGCTGCATATGTCTGTTTTCTTTATCTTGAGCCTCCTGAGCAAATATTTATCATCAGAGGTACACATATGTTTAAGCGTTTAATTTGGTGACCCCTTAAAAATGAGGACGTATTACTACTTAAAGCTGTACGTGGAAGTCGTGAAACTGGAGTCCAAATATGTGCCCTTTTTAATATACAGCTCTCTTGCAGCTACAAACATAATATGCTTGTTTGTTAATTATTTTCCTTAAATTACAACAGTACAGTGCGATCAAATAAATGTATTCCTTTAGGCTAACTTACATGTAGTAAAATAAACAGGAAAACAACTTCCTGAAACGGCTGGGAATTCTCTAGAAAAACAGCTCTGTAATTAATTTCATTAGTTGAATTTAGAGTTTTAATATTGTAGTAACAGCTACAGTAACGGAGACGCTTCATTAATCCAGGAAGGGAAGAGAACTTTATTTACAGGCATACAAAAGTTAGTTTTTCATATAAACCCATAAAACTAATGTAATTATCTGTTAGAGAAAGTCAACCTTAGATGGTCAGCAAAATATAGCTTTTCTTACCCGCACATTATTTAACAAAAATTAAGCCAAAAAGACAAAGATAAAAAAAAATGTGGGTAACACCAAATACCCTCTTACTGATTCCACTGTACACTGTAGGGTAAGTTGCAGCCAGGTGTTGCTGATCATTAGTTCCTTATCATATATATATATGATATGATATGATATGATATGATATATATATATATATATATATATATATATATATATATATATATATAATATATATATATATACTATATATATATATATATATATCTATATATATATATATCTATATATATATATGTATATATATATATGTATATATGTATATATGTATATATGTATATATATATATATATATATGTATATGAGAGAGAGAGAGAGTCAGCTGCAGCTATGACGATCACCTGATCGTCAGTCCTCGGTCACCTGATTGTCAGGTGTGCAGATGTCTTTCAAAGGTCACATTTATTTACGTAGCAGGTCTACATACAAGGCTGATCAGTGCAATGTAAAAAATAAAATGATACAAAAAATGCACATTGGAATACAACTCAAAATAATAAGGAATGACAGAACGACTTAAACTGGTCCTGAATTGAAAGCCAGAGAGTAAAACCGTGTTTTCAGCAGTTCTAAATCAAGCAGCGGTTTGATGTGTTTGTAAAGTTGTTCCATGGAAAACCTGCTCACCTCTGCTTCTGACAAGCACAGTTGGGGCATTCAGGTGGGTGTTGGAACAATGCAAATAGGGAACGACATCTGCAGTGCTCTTAGAGAAGTTATTGTTGTTGCACATCGATCTGGAAAAGGTTTTAAAACCATTTCCAAAGTGCGGCCGTCTCATATTTCTCTAACCAGGAAAAACCCTCGCTGTAGATACTGCTGTCCCTTCCTTGAACTGTTGTTTTTCAGGGAAGCTATCTGACTTTTTTTTTTTTTTTTTTTTTTCTGCAAACCTTGCAGAACTTTATCAAGTCACAGAACCAGATGCAATCATTTTCCTATAAAGCTGAAAGTTCCTGCTATTATTAAAGACCAGATACCAATCTCATGCAGTAAATATTGCTGTCTTTGCTGTGCTATAAAATCTGACTGCATCTCATCCATCATAGGTTGGACTGCGTGGCACTCTTCATGTTTGGATGACCTTTCTTGCAAGAAACAAATGACACAAAACACTTTTGTTGATTTGACTGGATTTCTAGTCCTCATTGAATTGTTTGATTTCTACTATGATGCTTAAGTTAAAATAACGGATGGATGGATGGCAAAAGTTGACGCTGTGACAACTTTTGAAAAAGTTTAACAGCAGCTTTTAAAAAGTCAGCCTTGCAGTTTTTTTTGTTTTTTTTTATTGTTGGCTATTAATTTTTTATTTCACTAAAGTAATTTGCCGTTTGTGGATGACACTGGTGCGTAGGGTCCCTGGTTGTGAGGACAGTGCAATATATGATATTTTAGGAGGGTTAAAATAACTTGTCAGCATTTAAATCCATCTACGCTCCCACATTGTCATCGATTCACGAAACACATTAGAAAAGATTTTGAGTTTGCTGACCAGGTTTATTATTAATTCAGAAAAGTCACAAATTTTGACTTTTCTTTAGCAAATTATGTGCTTGTGTCAGAATTTTTACATTTCTTTTTCTCTTGAACTTGGGAATTTATAAAGTCAGATTTTCTGAGGCTTAAAGCCACTGTTACCCATTTAAGACCATCTTGAAATCTGGTTCTGGTGTTTTGATCCAGTCCAGAGCTGGTTCTGGTGTTTGATCCAGTTCAGATGTATTCTGGTGTTTGATCCAGTCCAGATGTGTTCTGGTGTTTGGACATCTGAAGTAGATCAAACACCAGAACATATCTAAACTGGATCAGATTAGATGTGTTTTGGTGTTTGATCCAGTCCAGAGCTGGTTCTGGTGTTTGATCCAGTTCAGATGTGTTTTGGTGTTTGAACCAGTCCAGAACCAGAATGTCACTGGTGTGTGATTATGAAGCTTGATGTAGTTGGTGTTTGTAAATGGTCATCGCTGTACCGACTGACGTTTGTGACCCCCACCTTCTAACACTTCCAGACTGATCACAGTCTCAGTGTCAGTTCCAGACACTGAGACTGTGATCAGTCTCGAAGTGAGTCTGTCACCGGTAACAGACCCTCCTCACTGAGTCGATGCTCCTGATTTACACACTTGATTATGTGGTGAGAAGTCGTGTAGTGAGTGAGTGTTCAGTGTTTGGAGGATTGCGGTCTAATTTACCAACTGTAGTTTTTCTCTTTGTCTGTTTCAGACTCCCCCGTCTTAATCTCTCACCCTCACTTCTTCAACGCTGACCCCGGGCTGCTTGACTACGTGCTGGGCCTTAATCCCACAGAGGAAGAGCACGGCCTCTTCATCGACATCCACCCAGTGAGTGAGCACACGCACACATTTAAACGATGCCAAATGTCTTACAAAACACAGTGACGAGGAGCTCCTGTGGCATAACTGTCTGGAGAAAGCTCGAAGTCTCAGCAGGAAACAGAAGTCCTACTAGGATTAGGTTCAGACCTTTCAGATGTGCCTGGGTTCCTCAAAGCTGCACAGCTGCAGAGGACGCTCACAAATAGGTCGAATGATTCTCAGTATGATTTATTTAGTTTTTGTGTAACTTAGAAGACTACAATTTTTATATTTTACATATTGTATAATTGTGTGCAGAATGTGTTAGAATGTGCTTAGTAATGTCCACATACACGTATTTACTAAAGAAACGTCTCAGTAAGAACCATTCTGTTCTGGTTAAGGTTGTTTGTCGCATGCTAAGACCATGACAATTAGACGACGTTATCCTTTTCTTTAATATGTATAAAAAAAAGAAATAAAAACTGAGAGAGGGAACTAACTTTTGCACGATTGTTAGATTTTCACTCCAAACACATCTCAGCTGTGGCGCCAACGTGCCGCAGCCAGTGTAGGTCCAGCGCTTCTGTCAACTCATTGAACTGTAAAATCTCAGCCCAGCTGACTTCTTTTAAATTATTAGTAGTGGATATCAGTGGAGTCCACACTCAAACCATCTGATGAGCTTTAATATCCAAACCTGCTTCATTTTCAAAACATTTTTTTAACCCTTTTTTAATTGTAACTATAAAACATTCTTTACAGGCATTAACTCACAAGCAACTGCAATTACACCAAAACAATCCCTTTTCTAATTACCTTATCAGATTTCTTGTTACTGCAGAGAAAATGCAGGTGAGGTTTGTACAGGTGGAGTTGCATAATGCGTTTGAAACAGCCTGAATCATAGCAGCGTTGCATTTTTATCAGTTCAGTGAAACAGGAATAGTTATCAGTACACATACACATCACCTATTATACTGCTGTAAATGCATATCACACACTTTTCTATAAAGAAACGTCTTAGTGTCACTTGGGCTCAGTGATATGAAGGGCTGTGATATGACAGCTGTTCAGCGCTTCAGTGACCTGTTGAACATAGGAACACATTAACAGCTGTAATTATACCCTGAGATCAGCGATCTGACTGTTAAAGGACTTCAGAAAACATGAGATGGCACATGATCCCTGGATGTTTGTTCAGAGCCATAAAAGCGCGCAGTTACAGGACACGTAGGTAATCAGTCCACCTGTGTTGAGGGTGATTGTAGGCCTCAAGGACAGCAGAGCTGATGTTTAACTGCTGACCTACTCGCAACCACTTCTCCTAGAAATAAATCTGGGCTCTTCTTAAAGTAAAGCTACTATCACTAGCAGTTCAAATCAGAAAATACATGCATTGAAGTTGATGCAGATTTATAAATACATGCAATGAGGTGTCATTTACACAAAGGGGAATGACATTGACGACGCAAAGGGGAATGACGGCATATGACAGGTCCTACTTCTTTTTGTTTTTTTTTTTTTCTTTTTGCCCTTGTTTGCACATATATTTATGGTTGATACCATGTTGGTATAACCGGAGTTGTATATATGCATTTTAATCTGGTATATATATATATATATATATATATATATATATATATATATATATATATATATATATATAATATTATATATATATAATATATATATATATATATATATATATATACCAGATTAAAATGCATATATACAACTCCGGTTATACCAACATGGTATCAACCATAAATATATGTGCAAACAAGGGCAAAAAGGAAAAAAAAAAAAACAAAAATAGGACCTGTCATATGCCGTCATTCCCCTTTGCGTCGTCAATGTCATTCCCCTTTGTGTAAATGGTATATATATATATGTATGTATG
>CM026215.1:2234481-2261981 GCA_014839995.1 Xenentodon cancila
GGTGCAGTAAAGCTCTTTTGGCAGGTCATCTCCTCACACTTTCAGTTCTGTCCCTCCAGCTGCGTTACTTGCGTTTATCCTCAGTGGCTTTTTCGCCTCTGACTTCAGCCCAGAATAACTTTTGATAAGAGCCACATGTCCACACATGAGTTTTTAAACCTGCTTTCGGTCAAAATATGTTTTTCCTCTTTTGATTTCTCCTCTTTTGAACATTAACACACACTTTATAACAGATCACTTAATAAATTGTGACATTTTAGTAAACTCCCAGAATTCCATGGAATGGCATCCCTGCTAGCGTCTGAGCACCGGGACTGATTTTGATTGTCCAAGAAGGCCACAATTATAATGTCAGTTGTAAATAATTCAGCATCTGTCCCAAGTGAAGCAAACATCAGCCTGAAATGACTCGCATAAGCAGTGTGGTAATTAAGGATTTGTTGTTTTAAAACTCGCATGTGGTCACTGTCACAGTACAAAAACAGCTGCTGCGTTTAACAGCTGGAATTCTTAACAACAAAAAAGATGTAAAGTGGTTTTCCTGTGAGGATGAACATGCAGCAAAACTGCTGCAGAATCTAAACCAGTTAATAAACTTTAACATGTAATAGATCAAGTGTCTATAAATTAGTGAAATGACAGTTTAGGGACAATATGCTTGTATACATTTGACATAAAAGAACCGGACAAACCCTTCTGTGACATCGCTGGCAGGTTTCTGAACGCTGGTCGCTGGGCCGGAGTTCGTGTATGTATGGCTGCCACGCGTATCCAGGGTTCGTTTGCATGTCAGTTGTGCACGTCGCCCAGAGAAACGCATGACGCGTATGTGATGTGCAACATTGACCACTAGAGGCGCTAAGTGACGGCACTTATGCAGTCTGCTGCTCTGGTGAGCGCTGATCAGGTCAATCATTCTGAGTCATCAGATTTTACCGTTTTATTTAAAGTGTGCACAGCCAAACCTCATTTTAATATAGTGTTTACGTAGTCAATTTCCTGCCTCTGTAAAACCAGAGAAACGGACAACAATCCCTAATCTCCTAAAAGCCATCATTTCTTTTTAGATGTTGTCTGTTGATCCAGGTCCTAGTGGGCTCGCTCTCTTTACCCCTTCAGAATAATAAAAACGTTTGATTGTGAGCCAAAGTGCATGGCATCAAATATTTATTTTTGCTGATAGTCAAAACAGTAACAATTTACTCACTTTGCTTTTAAAAAAATCCCATTTTGAAATGAATATACCCCCCCCCACATCAGCTAAAGAAACCCTTTAGTTCTGTTCTTACATTGTATGTAATTTTCCAGATGTATTTTAACTTTTAACAAGCTTGTATTCACTCAGTGCATTTAAATTTAAATAACTCACTCTTCCAACAATTTCCTTGTTGTATAGTTTATTGGTGTATTTTATATAATGAGTTTTTATTCTGCCCCCAACTGGAGGCTGCTGGTATCACACGTACAGGCTGTGTAGTAATGAACCAAAACGTGCTCACAACACAGCTGGTTGCATACGCGAACAGACGTGTCTGCTTGGACCAACTGCAAGTATAGTCCTGCCCTTATGGGAGCTCTGGTCGTTGCAGGAATTGACTCCATCCACATCCGGTTTATCCAAAAACTGATGCTTGGCTGGCACAAAAAAGCCTGAATTGATTAAAACACGCCCACCTCACTTCACTTACCACAAAACTAAACCTTGATGCAGCCATCTACCTATCCATTATACTAACATTACCACCCATCCTTGTTTCAGATGTTGATTTGTTAGCAGCATCTCTTCATTCATCTAAAGTGTGATTTATGGTTCTGTGTGGCAGTTAGAAATAACTACTCACGGGGACCCACATCGCTGCCGGTGTTAACGTGTTGATTGTTGTTTGTGTTGCTCTGTAATTCCACTATTGGACACTAGGGGGCAGTGTGGGTTATTTTCTGCAGCCCAGAGTTTCCTTTTGTTTACTTCCTTTCTGTGGTTCAGACATGAAAACAAAGCAAATGAAGCCGATCTTATGCAAGTTGAAGCTGATAAATGTTGCAGAACACTAACTTATATTTTGACATTGCAGAAGTCCTTCTAGCGGGCTTGAAAGCAACACAGTAGTAGAAATAGTGGGAAACTTTTAGAAGGAAATACAAAGTGGACCGGTCCCAGTTGTCGTGGCCAGCATCGAGCTGGCGTGTAGTAAGATTACTGGTTAGGTTATGGTGGACTGTGCCAGGCTTGGCCGGACATGCCTCAGTTCAATGTAGAAACATAAACCATGGATGTTGGACACATCTGACATCACTGCAGACCTCTTGCACCTTTCAATGTGAGTCGTTCCCATCCAGAGCCGAGAGCTGCCTGTTCCAGACTAGGGTTGTAAGCCACCCCTGTCCTTGAAACCGTCCAAGTCATCCCAGATCCAAACATGGTCCACCACCAAGAACCTGATGAGGGACAGCCACCGTGGTAGACAGTTCCTATGAAGGAATGCCCCTGCACTGAATAGCCCCAGGCAGTCTGGATGAACCTTTACCATCTTATAGTTTTATGCTTTGAAGCTCTTAACGGCTTCAAGCGTAAATGATGAGGAAATCTGTTATGAAAGTGAATCTGATGTAGAGGTGTAATGTTACAGTTGCATCTGCATGCTGTCTAGAGGCTGAAATCTAATAGCAGAGACCACAACTTTTTGAGGTTATTTTGGTTCCAGATTGTTGTGGTAGTACCTAGTTGTTGCATCCTTTTCAGCTTGGGCTAAATTGTTTATTATCAAAAATTATTTTTCCTGTTAGTTATATTTTCAACAGTCTACTTTTTCTCTTTTCCCCCAAGGTAGTAACTGAAGAAAGTGTTTAATTTCCTGCTGGCTCAGACAGTAAACGCTGGATTTCTGCGTCTCATCTGAGAGAAGTTAAAAAAACAAAGTCCTGTAGGGCCAGATGTCTGTGAAAGCGGCACAAAAGAACTGCAACCGGATAGCTGTCAAAGTATTAATTACATTTACACAAAGGGCCTTTCATTTCCTCTAGTAAAAAAAATTGTCCTGAGTGAAATCCCTGGCTGGATCATCCTGATAGAAAACAGCCCTGCAATTAGTGGCTTCGGTCCAGCTGAGTCTGAGGAGCCAAAACAACAAAACACCACGGTAAACAAAAAAATTAACTATTTAAGTTGAAAATTTGTCAAAAGTAGCTGTTGGTGTTGAAATTCCTTAAAGTGTTGCATTAGATGCTTTTTAGAGTGCTGCAATGTCAACCCCCTAGTTTTACTGCGTTTTATTTGCCACAAAGTGTGAGCTCCATCCAAGTCACAATAACAAAATGTGTTTGAGCTGATAAACACAAAATATTGGAATTTCTTGTGTCTTCATTGAACACATCTATAAAGCTTTTGCAAAGCTAGTGGAAAACTAATGTGAGTCCACCAAACATCATCATTCCGACTTCCAGGTTGAAGCAACCAGGAAGTAGGAAATACTGCGGTTCATCTACTGACCACTAGGGCCTAGATCCAGACCTGCTGTTCCTCTACTGACCACTAGGGCCTAGATCCAGACCTGGGGTTTGTCTACTGACCACTAGGGCCTGGATCCAGACCTGCTGTTCCTCTACTGCCCACAAGGGCCTGGATCCAGATCCACGGTTCCTCCACTAGCAGGATTTCAGGGTAACTCTCCCAGACAGGAACCTGTCCTCTGCCCCTTCAGCCAGCATGTCTCTCTGGTTCCGAAAAATCTACCTGGAATTCCCACTAATGGAAACGTTCCTAGTGAGTCGATCTGCATTTACCTCCATGTTCAAATCTCCAGCTGTACAGCAGAAATAATTAGTCTGGTACAAACACAGTTTTGGACTTCGTGGTTGAGGTATTATTATGCATATTATTATAATGTAATAATATGATATACAAGTAGTCAGATATGAGCAGTTTTTTGGTTTATAATAGTTCTATATAGTCTTTGAAACGGCTGCTGGGGATTGTTTTGGAGAATGTGGCCTGTGCTGATGTGGATCTGTTTTTGTGTCAAACATGTTTTGAAGAAATCTCCATCCATCCATCTATACCCGCTTGATCCGTTTCCGGGTCACGGGGTCTGTCGGAGCCTATCCCGACGCATAGTAGGTGAAAGGCAGGGGTCCACCTGGACAGGTCGCCAGTCCATCCAGGACCACATACAAGACAAACAACCAATCACATTCACACCTAGGGAGAATTTAGAAAGATCAATCAACCTACCCTGCATGTTTTTGGACTGTGGGAGGAAGCCGGAGTACCCGGAGGAAACCCACGCAAGCACGGGGAGAACATGCAAACTCCACACAGAAAGACCCACCGGGCCGGGAATCGAACCAGGAACCTTCTTGCTGTGAGGCAACAGTGCTGACCACTAAGCCATCGTGCTGCCCATGAAGAAATCTAAATTAATGAATTAATTTCCCTGTAAGGATTAATAATTATTAAAAAAACCTTTTCAGCCAGAGTTGGTGTCCTGTTCTGCAGAAAGATCGGTTATCTGGAAATGCCATCTTTGTTCATTAGCTCCCGTTAGCTGCGGCCTGGATGCCTGTAGGAAGTTGCTTTTGAAGAAGTCTTCCTCATTTCACTACGACAAAGGCTTTGTTTAGAGTCCAGCAGTGGGGGGTAAATGGTTCTCCAGGTTCTGCTGAAACACTTAGCTGTCCAGCACACACTCCTGACCTCAACCTCACCCAACAACTCCCACGTCCTCTGAACCACACTTCATGAATTAACTAGATTATAACTAATTTAATTGAAATATAATTTGATTGTGATCAGATGTATTTGATCAGTTGATTTGGTTGAACTTGTTAACTTGTTTTGTAAAGGGCTTGGAGATGACGTTTCTTATAAACCTACATGTTTTAAGCAGTTTGAACTGAACTGAGAGAGGATTGAGGGCAATGCCTCGGGTTTGGGGTGCTGACCCGACGTCCATACCCCCCCTCCTCACCTTGTCACTAACACCACATCTTTTCTCCCATAAACTGATGAGGCGACATCCTTTTAAGAGTTTAGGAACCTTTTCTTGTTGAGAATTGAGAATTAAACTCAGTCAAGACACGAGCGAAAGAATAGTGGAGCAACACAAGTCTGATTCATCGTTGGCTTCAGTCTCCAGGTGCCTGAAGGTCCCAAGTTCTTCTGTTCACAAAAAGACACAAGTAGAGTCAGCCATCATAGTCCACAGGAAGGTAATGGCTTCTGCGAGCCAGAGATAAGCCGGCGTTGGTGTTAAACGGTGTGAAGCTCGAAAGAGCGTATCATTATCCACAGTAAAACCTTTCTGTACCTACATGAGCTGAAAAATCACACGGTGAGAGCTCCAAAACCACCAGAAAAGACACACTCCAGTTTACAGCTGCACTGACGACAAATATCTGCAGTTCTGAACACGATTCCTGTGGTCTGATACTAAAATTGAACGGTTCGGTCATGATAATCATCCTTATGCTTGAATCAATAAAGGGGCCTTGCAGGCCTCATCGACGTTCAAGTTGTGAAGCACGAAGGTACCAAAACCATGACAGTGGGCTCCTTTTCTGGGTCTGGTTCAGGGGGTCTTGAATCTGTGTAGCTACAATGACACCTCAAGACCATCAAGATGTTCTGGAGACACATGTCAGAGTCAGACAGCTTGATCTCAGTCGCAGGTCATTGGACCTCCAACTGGATAACAACCCAAAACACACAACTAAAACCAGCCAAGAACCACTCAGAACCAAACACTGGACTATTCTGAAGAGTCCTTCTCCGAGTCCTGATCTACATCCTGTTGAACATCTGTTTCAGTAGTAATTTCTGATTTTCATTAGTCAGTGTTCAGTAAATTAGTATTCATTATTGCTTTTGTCAGTTTCACATTATTTCTGTGACTTCTGTGGGTTTGTGAGCCTCCACATTAGTTTCAGACTGGTTTAAGAGAAATAAAGTGAAAGGGGTAAAATACTGAACTTTGGTGTCAGAAATGGAGGTAAAAAGTTTGTTTTTTCCCAAATTGCATGTAAAGTTCTCGTTACATTCCTTCAATAGCATAGAAGGAAGAGACGCACAGCTGTAGGAAACATGTTACTGCTTCCCTGATGGCGTCTCCATCTTTAGACGCTCAGAACGGTTCAAAGTGTCGCCCGGTTCTCATTGTTAAATGTCAGCAGTCGTTTTCCCGTGCCAATCTAACAGGGGGGGTAAACCATCAAAAAGATCATCTCAGAGATGAGGATTTCCTTCTTTTGTACCATGCTTAACCCTGTTTTAATGCTTCCTGGAGGTTTCGTGGACAGTTCTTCATGGGTGACGCATAACAGGTGATTTAAGAAACAAATGTGGAAGTCTTTTCCCCATGTGACACCTTTGCTTCTGTGGTGGTTCTTTTACAGCTCACAGGCGTTCCTCTGAATGTTTCCATCCGCCTGCAGCTCAACCTCTACATGAAGAGAGTTTCAGGAATTACGTAAGGGAGTTGCTCCCAGAACTATTATAATGCTTTTAACAATGTCATGTATTGTGTTTCTTTTTATTTATTTATCGCACTGACAAAGCTGTGGATATTTCCTGCTTTTATGAACCCATTTTGTGACTAAATGTTGGTATTTGAAGTTGCGTGTTTTTTTTCCAACCTTGTAGGGAAACAGGCAAGATCTCTGAGGTGGTGATGCCGATGCTCTGGTTCGAGGAGGTAAGCTGCCACATGCATAACCATGACCAAGGCGATTTTATAAAACCGCTGTTTGAATGTCTTTATTTATTTATATATATATTTTGTTTTAGCCTTGCTGCTGCATTACCGTGTCGTCGATTCTCTGGACTTTTGTCCACATCCTTTTGTAACTGTGTAAATAACTGTTGTGTTGTGGGGTTTCATGCTGGTTCCGCTGCGGTTCTTCGATGAGGCAAACACACCCTCAAATAAATGACAGCATAACACTTTATAACCAAGACATTTTCTACCTAAGAAAAATTTAAAGCCAAAAAGATGAAAAAGGTGCACTAAGTACCTAAAGTACTAAGTCCTACAGCTTCCATAAGGTTTAAAAGGGTAAAGAGCAGCCAGGTGAATATGCTAATCGTCTCTAGAAAAGCAGACGTTTTAGAAGTTTGTTGGTCACATTCAGGCGTGTGTTCACACAATGCCAAGAGGGAACTACATCAGCCATGGTCTTAAAGAAGCAGTTATTGGAAACTGTTTGCAGTTAAATGTCCTACATTCAGAAAAAATATTTACAATTGGAAAGCAGTTTGGTTTGTTTGGAAGAGTTTCTGGGAGAAAACCTCTTCTGTCTAAGAAAAACATGGAACCAGGACTGATGTTCTCAAACCTGCATCTGAACAAACCAGCAGACTTCTGGAACAACGTCTTCTGGACAGATGAGACGAAGGTGGAGAGATCTGGTCTTCATGTCCAGAACCATGTTGGAGAAACATCTCAGAGCTACTGTGAAGCACGGTGGTGGAGGGATGATGGTCTGGACCTGGATACCTGTCAGTCACTGAGTGGACCATGAACTCCTCTGTAGACCAGAGCCTTCTAGAGACAAATGTGAGGACTCCCAGATAAAGACTGGTCTAAACTGAGTCATGTGACAGGAAATGATCCCAACAAATCTACACCAGAATAATGAAAAATAAAGGATAGAGGTTTTGGAATGACCTGTTCAAAGTCCAGACCTGAACCTGGTTGAGATCCTGTGGTGGGATCTTCAAAGAGCTGTGTAGAAGTAAATGTTTAAAAACCTCAAGGACCTGAAGCAACGATGGACAGAAGACTGGACCAGAACTCCTCCAGAACCAGGAGACACTGATGAAGTCGGACAGGAAAGGACTAGTTGTGTTACTGCGACTCAAACGAGGATCTGCTGATGATGGGGTTCTCGTGGGAGTACTTCATGACTTTCCTTTTGCCTTTTGACTTCCTTCTGGTTCATCTTAGGTTGTATTTACCTGAGAACAGCGATGATCCGATGAGCTTTAACACCACTGACATTTGCTCATTTCTGAATCGTAATCATTTCTTGAGAAGCAGTTTCCGTCTGTTATACTGTCAAAGGTCTTTGAAGCTTGTTAGAAAGCTCTTTATGTAGCTTGGAGCAGATATTTTGCATTTCTGCCGTATTTAAGTCTTTCAAGACATCTTTAATGAGGATAAAGCAGTGAGAGCGCTGTGCTCACATCACGCCATAATTACCTGGGATGCTTCAGTCGCTCATCTGAATGGACGAGCAGTGTTTCTTCTTCTCAGAACTGCACTTCTCTTATCACCATGTCCTTTTTCTATTCTGAATAAACAACTAAAGCTAATTTAATATCTAATGTTTGTTTAACTAAGAGTTGAAGTTGTGTGCAGACACTCAACAATAAAACTGGCAAACAAATGATCTAATAAAAGTAGCAACATAAGTACTTATTCATAAGAGCACTTTTTGTTGTTTTATATGCATTTTATTACATATAGAGTTGTGCTGACGTGGAACCTCCTCTTTTAAACATTTGCATTTATAATGTCATTATTTCTGTTTCTCATCTGTAGGTACCTAAAGACGTCTTGATTATTTAAACTATATTTTGCTTTGAGTTTGTAAATCTGCTAACTCCCCCTTGTGGTTAAATGTGAAGTAGGGCGTAAGGGTCTTTACTGATTCTATTCTGTTAATTAGCCCTACAGTTGGTACATTTGTGCATCTCGTGAAATCAGATTTTATTTTTTAATTTAATGGACCATAGTTCTTTTCAAACATATTGTTTATTTCTCTACACAATACCACGCCCAGATATTTCATGGAGTTCTGTCTTGGTTATATGTATTTTTTAATTCAAATGAAGGTGAACCTGATAGATCCAAATGAATAAATGAAAATATCATTAGCGATTGAAATGTTCTGCTTTAAAAGATGTGCAGTGGAAAACAGGCCCATTTCAGCAACCTAATGTGTGCCATGTCTTCCTTGTGCAGATTGAATTTTATTGCTCAAGATATTTGATTGCTGTCCTGGAAGTATTTCTTCCCCCAAGGGGGAGGGGGCATGACAGAATATGACCTAACCTGTGTTTCTTCACCCCTCCCCCCACAGAGCGGGTACATAGACGGACCCGTCCTCACCACGTTTCACACAAACCTGGTCATCCTTCCCGCCGTGATGGAGTACATGCAGTACATCTTCATAGCGCTCGGCCTGGTGACGATAATCGTTGCTTCTGTGGTGTATCGTAGAGTGAAGGTAAGGCTGCCAGCAGCGTGCCGATGTGGATGTTTAACTGCATGGAGCATGTCTGCAGCTGAGTGCATGTTCTACTACAAACAGGTGGAAAAAGGAGCAGGAGAGACTGCCCTGGAAATGGTTTATTTTCATGTAAAAGGGCAAAAAATACAAACTATTACCAAGCAATTTAAAAACGGAGGTTAAAGTGTTCCTCATGAATAAAAAACGGAAAACTAAAGTTCCAGCCAGAATTGCCTGGTGTCATTTTAGACATTTTTGAAGTGGAGCTCAGAAGAGTTTTTAGAAGAAAACAAATTCCCCATCTTTCTTTTGTATCCAGCTGAACACCGTCACGTGTTTACCGATGCCTTCAGCCAGCAGAGCTGAAACGGCACGACTGCATCATTTACGCCCGTGTCTAAGTGATGATAGTGTTGTTGTTGGGGGCCGAGGTCGAGCACATTTCCATGAGGTCACTCAGATGTCCGTCGTCCGAGTTATCGTGACACTTTTCTTGCAAAATAACATCAGAATTTGATCACATTTGAGTCTTAAAAATGTTTACCAATAAAGTCAGAATTTTGGTTTGATTTTTTTTTTTTTTGTCTGGCAATTTTTACGTTAATAAAATCTGAGTGTTTTTTTTTGCAGATTGTCAAATTTATGAAATTATTGAATTTATTGGAGTCCATAAGTCCGATTTTGTTGTTTTTTTTTGTTTGCAGAGATTTTTTGTTTTGTTTGCAAGATTTGCAAGTTTATAGTCAGAATTTTAGTTTTATAAATTTGCATATAAAGTTTTTTTTTTTCTTTTTGAGCATTTCGAGTTTATGGGTAGAGGAGACAAATTCTTCTCAAAAGAAACATTTTTCTGGAAATTTTGCTGATTTATGAAGCAAAACAGAAAGAATGAACACATAAGTCAGAAAATGAGTTTCTCCTTTAATTGCTCTTTTTGTTTTTTGTTTTATTTTTTATTTTATTCATTTTAAGCTGAAATGGCTCCAGTACAAAGACATGCTAGCTTTATCAAAGTTTATCCAACCATCTTAGTTTATCTTTCCAGTTAATTTAAAACATTTTTTGCCAGTTTTAATATAAATTCATGGCCACAGATCACAGAATCCTTCCAAAATCCTAGAAATGGCCCCAGTTGTAGATTTTTAAAAAAAATATTCAAATAAGTATTTTTGTTGTTGTTGGTGGAAAAACGCCAGAAACGGAATCAGTACGTTCATGGGAATGACCATCACCTCTTCAGGATGGTCAGATTGACCTTTGTCTTTAAAAACGATGACTCTGATCGTTCTGTCACTCCTGCTCCTCGACCAACATGAATTCACCCTCCACCTTATCACCAGACCTCGTCCATCTTTAACTCAACTCCGAACTCTTCTTTAACCTTCCAGACCGACAGTTAAAGTCTTTCAGGTGTTGCCTGATTCCTGCTGTTACTGTTTATCACATGTAAATAAAACCTTATCAGCTATTGCTCAATTATCTTTTACAGATGAAGCAGCTGATTTAATAAGCAAGAACAAGGTAACCAGTCAGGTGTTGCATCATCCGTCTAAAACGCCGCTTTGTGCTTCCACCTCTTATAACCTCCACATGCAGATTTAACCACGTTTTCCTTTTTACTTTGAGGTTGATGATCATCAAGTATTTTTAAAGGTGTCAGCTGCAGCTAGGTTGCATTAAAACCTTATTACTATAATTATTATAATTATTAATATGTAGTTATTTAACAGTTCCTGTTAAATTACTACAGGCTGGTAAATGTTCTCTTTTGCACTCTTTCCTAGTCTTTATGTGAAGTTAACGGACATTCCTATCCAGCGAGCAGAGCAAATAAATCATATTTCAGAGGAAGTCAGACTTTAAACCTTTTTTTTTTTTTTTTTTTTTTTTTTTAAGCAGCTTATTTATTTCATGTCAGTTTTTTGGTCGTCGTTAGAATAAACGTGTTGCTGAGCTGTATAGAACCATTAACCTGAGGTGGGAGTTGAGTCAACATTAGTTCTGCGTTCTGCAGAAATGTCCCGACGGCATCGCTGAAAGTCACCAGCAGGTCATAAATGGTGTTCAGCTGTGCACAGGTTGTGAAGTGGTCTTCGTGTTTGTGCTTGCAGAGCTACAATAGCGGGGCAATGACGTTCTTAGTGATCGAGAACTCTGGGGTTTGTAAAACCGCATCATCCAGATCCTCCTCCTTCAGACTATCAAAACTGACTTTGGTTATCAGCTTGATTTCTGTGCCTCAGTGATTATTGGCCTGTTTGTATAATCATGGAGAACTTTTGTTTTTCAAATGTCAGAGAATCTGGGGTTTACTTTGAAATTGGATTTGAACAAAATCTCCAGGGGAAAAGATCTTACTTTAATTTTGTTAAAAGAATAATCAGCTTTCCTGCTTCCTGGAAGTTCCTGGGTGATCTACACACTCTCTGAGCTGATGTTCATTCATGTTATTATTTGCAGCAGATATCCTGTTGATTTATAAGCTTTGACTCTCGTACGCTGATGTTACACATGAAAAACAGACGTTGAGAAGTTGGTTCAGAGTTTCTCCGGTTTCCCTTTCACAACTGGACATAAAGGACACACATCCTCCGTTTAGATATTTCTCCATGACTGGAAACCCCGGAGTAGCTCGGTAGTCTGGAATATGGATGCTCTCCAACTCAGAGGGCGGCAGGAGATTTAACAAATATATGTGGAAATGTCCTCATCATACGACACTGCTAGTATTATATTGTAAATATTTGGATGCAACAGAAAAGACTACATCCACATCAAAAAGTTACCGCTTTATATTTTATTTCTTTTGTAAAATCTTAAAAAAATCATCTGATCATAATGGGTCTCCGTATAAAGTAAATACAACCTCAGATGAGGGACCACGTCATTTTATTTTTTGTGTGCAATTGTGCAAAAAACGAAGCCAAAACAAAACTATGTGGGCAATATAAAGTACCCCGTGACTGCTTCCACAGGATTTAATGTAGGTTTAATGTTAAAGACCAAAACAGGTTGATCGGAAAACCAGTCCGCTTTGTTGGAGGCGTTTCCAGGAGAAAACCTCTTCTGTCTAAAAAGAACATGAAGCACGACTGACGCCCACAAACCAGCAGACTTCTGGAACAATGTTCTCTGGACAGATGAGACCAATGTGGATATGTTTGGTCTTCAAAGCAAACCAAAAGCAGCATTTCAGCAGAAACGCTTCAGACCCACTGTCAAGCACGATGGTGGAGGGATGATGGTCTGTTTGTGCCCCGAGAAAACCTCTGAAGCAACAGCTGAAAGAAGAATGGACCAGAATTCCTCCACAGCCATGAGAAACACTGATGAAGTCAGACAGGAAACATCTACTGCGGGTTCCTGGTGTTGAAGGAAACATCTACTGCGGGTTCCCGCCACTGAAGGAAACATCTACTGCGGGTTCCCGCCGCTGAAGGAAACATCTACTGCGGGTTCCCGCCACTGAAGGAAACATCTACTGCGGGTTCCCGCCGCTGAAGGAAACATCTACTGCGGGTTCCCGCCGCTGAAGGAAACATCTAGTTCCACTGAAGAAGGAGCTACAGGCTGTAAAATGTAGGGATAATTAGGATTGCCCACATAATTATTATTTTTTTTTTTCCCCATCTTAATTTTTATTAAATACATTTGTTGTTAAAAGTCTAGACCCACTTCAATCAGGATTTTTAAAAAGTTTTTACAAAATTACAAAAAAGGTTTTAAATCCCTTTTTTCATGACTGTACATGCAGCTCCTCTGAGTCAGGAACGTCTCGGAACGTCTCGGCTGCCGTCCGATTATGAAAACTAAACGAGTGTAAAGACAAAACGTCAGTAGTTGTTGGCCTCGTCCTCACAAGTAAGAATATATATTTAAATATGTGAACACACAGTAAAACATTTTAATTTTCGGGTCTGTCGGGACCAGTAGCTTCATCCCTGTGCTCATAAAAGAAATCATCTTATGTTCATGTACGGATCAATTAATGTTATTGGTAAGTGACAGCAGCCTGGCCGACGTCAGGTGTGTAACAGGTGAAAACGTCTTTCAAAGCGAGGAGAAAATCTGTAAAATGGTCACATTTTAGGTTGATATGAGAAGGAGGCAGGGAGTTCCCACATCTTTCTGGTTCCTAAGGAAGGAAGTGAAACCTGACATTGTTCATGTTGATTGTACCTGATCATGTGAAAAACTGAATTAACCAATCGCATGTGCTCGTGATTAACTGCATGGTCGACTGGCACCAGAAACAATTCCCTGCATGAGCACTCCAGTTACATCCCTCCGTACCCATCCTTTAAAATAACCAGCCAAAGCTTCCCAATCACAACAGTCAGCTCTTTTCATTTGTGTTTACTGATGGGCTCATGTGTAAGGCGGTTTGATCGTGTTTTAGGCCTCCAATAATGGGCAGGTAAAAGACTCACATGGCTATGAAACTCAGGAGAAAAGTATGAGTGTTTCAGGTGGGTTCACACTCCACAGCATGCACATGACAAACGCTCTAAATCAATGCTCTTGTTCATTTGTTGACCACGGCGGGGACAAAATACTGAAGGATACTCACTAGTTCCCTTTTTCTAGTCTAACATTAAATTCTAGAAATGATGCACTTCTTGACTGGACTCAGTGACAGCAGATGTTTGTGAAGCTGAGGATGGTTTTTATTCAGTGTGTGGAGACGCTGCAGCAGAGAGGATCAGAACTCAGACGAGGACTCTCTGCAGCTCCTCTGGGTCGCTGCCTTCACTTGATTTTAGCCGTCAAACACCAACATGGACAGAAATAAATAAAAAAAATAAAATAAAAAAAAGCGTGCAGATCTTCAAAGGTTGACCTGCCCCTGTATGATGTCTTAATGTGACCAGGAGTGATCCTAATAAAGAAGAACTTGGAAACGACACAATGCAGAAACTGAGCCTCATGACACTGAGAAGGATTAGGGTTGGTGGAGCTGTGGAAACGCAGCTCAGGTCGAGGAACAGATTTGGAGTCACATGACTCTGTTACGATTACTTACCTCAAGCTCCGTTTACAAAAGTTGGCCTCTCGTCTGGCCACGTTCTCTTTAGCTCTGACATGTAGCTCCATTTTGTTTGGGTTTAGGAAATGCAATAAAATAAATTCCTTTGTCCTTCCTCTCTGGATTCCTGGGATCAGTATTAAACGTACCACAGTTACATTGATTTAAAGGTTTTTTTTTTGTCATAAAACTGATGAGAGTTCGGGTACGGTGTTTTCTGTGGAGCTGAAAGCTGCAGATGTCCACGTTCTGGGCCCTGTGGGACTGATGCTCAACAGTTATTGGCTCATCTGTGTTTGGGGGCGGGGCTTAATGATAGACAAGCTGAGCTGAACTGTTCCCATGTATAGCCCATGAATCTTGAGTAAGTCAAACGCTAACATCACATGACCAGCTGATAAAGGTCTCCAACCAAAGGTTCTTATTATGCATATTTTTGACTTTGTTGAAAGTGACAGAAACCCAATACTTATTATTCTGTTACTTATTCACTTATGGTATTATATAACTTAAAATCATATGTAAAAAGTCCAGCCTCTCTTAGCTTTTATATATCAGGATACGTCTTAAAGTTGCATAAACACAGTCTGAGATGAAAGAGAGCAGATTTTACACTTCCATTATTGATTTCACAAAAGTAAAACAAGCTGCTGAACCAAAACTTAGTGCCAAAAAAGGAAAGACATCATTAATGCTCTTAGAGAAGCAGGTTTTGTTGCCCATCAACATTGGGGAGAAAGTAGAATTAAAGTCAGTGTGGATTTCAGAGTTCTGCAGTGAGAAAAATAGTTCCCAGTTATAAAGAACATTAAATATAAAAAAGGTCTTGCTGGGCGTAGACGTCCCAGAAAAATCTCAGACTCTCCAGGCTGCAGTTAGCACGTTGAATGTTAAAGTCCAGCATGGCACATTAAAGTTATTACGACCGCCGGTCGCCGAGAGCTTTTCAGAAGTAACACGCTTTCAGTCGCAACCTTGTTTTTTTCTAATCAGTAGAAAAAAATAACAGATTAACCAGAAGTTTTTAAGATCCTGTTTACAATTAAGACTCACGTCACGTGTTACCCGAGTATGTCTGAGTGGAAAACTTCTGTGAGGATTTTAGATGTTTGCTCATAAGGTCCAGCGCCATGTTTGGAGAAAACCAAACCTACTGTCAAACACAGTGGCGGACAATCTTCTCACACCAGAGTCCCAGAGAAATGAGCCAGAACACAAAAATGAAGGAATCAAGGTTCTGGAATGACCTGGTCAAATCCAGACCTGAACCTGGTTGAGATGCTGTGGTGGGACCTTCAGAGATCTGTGTAAAAACCACAAAGAGCTGAAGCAACGTTGGAAAGAAGAACAGACCAGAAGTCCTCCACAAACTTACTGATGAAGTCAGACAGGAAACATCTACTGCGGGTTGAGGTCATGCAGCTGATGGGCTGCACTTTGCAGTCACACCAGGTTCAGATCCAGACCTGGGCTGTTGGCTGCGTGGTCTTCTCCGCCCTTTCTCTGAACCACTTTTCCTCTTTGTTTTGTTTTTTTTTTTAGTAAAGGAAAATAGTTATTTAAAGATAATTTTAAGAAATCCTTGCAGATTATATCGGAGAAGCTGGTTGGTTTTTGTTTTTGTTCAGGGATGCACAATAGTAAAGATTTAAACCAACACTCATAATTAACTTCTTTAAGGCAGATAACTGATGAGTTCATATTTTTAAAGGTAATATAATTTTACCTGCAGTTTCTGCAGCCAGCAGTGATGAAAACCTGATATTTGAGTGGCGGGAAACGGTTCCGGCTCTTCACGTGGTCATTTATATTTGTATGAAACCACATTATGAACAAGAAGATGGTCTTGTAACAAACCTGGAAGCAAAGAAAATCAAGTTGTTGAAACAGAAATCTGACGTGATTCAACACTAGTTGAAACCTTTTGGGTTTTTTTTGTTTTTTTTTTGGTCAAACTTGGGCTAAATAACAGAAAACAGCTGTGTAGTTTTGTAAAAATCTTCCAGGCAGGTGGAGCTGCGCAGCCTTTGCGTTTGCGCGGTCGTAACGTCTGAACCTGATGCCATCCAGATACGTGTTGTCCAGAATCGAAAGTCTTGCTTATTTCGGCAACACGTGGTCCGCAGATTTGGGTTCATAATATGTGAATATTTAAAAATAAAATCTCTTGCTTTCATATTTTTACACATTCATACCATTTCCAACCATAGGTCTGTGTTTGATTATTACTACGTTAAGAGTACTTTAACGATGTTGTTCTAACAGGCTTCAGTGAAACTGCTTCAGTTTTCCTCCGCAGGCTCTAATAACGTCTCTCGTTTGGTCCCGTCACAGACAAATGAACGTGGAACCAGCGTCACTCCAAAAGGAAACTCGAGCACTTCCACAGACGAGCGAACCCCTCTACTCCGAGATGACACACACCCACACACACACACTTGAAACGCGGGGCTGCGGCTGCGGCTGCGGCTGCGGCTGCGGCGGCCTCGCTGGCAGACGACGTTCTGCATCACTGACTGTTCAGCGGCCGAAGCAGGGCCGCTTTTATTTTACTGTCAAACTTAAGGAAACACTCGGCCACGGTTAAACACGTGTCAGCGTTGAGACGGCCCGTCTCTGAAGCTGGATGTCGTTTTATTTAAATGTTTTTATTGTTCTTTTCTAAACAAGGGAACTGGCGAAAGCAGGGTTCTACTCCGGGTGTGCCTTCATGGGGGTCGGGGTGGGGGGGCAGATGGTTTTGTATTCTAGTTTTAAACCCGCCAGCGCGTCACCCAGCGGACACACGGGCATTGGAAACTCGGGGTGGATGATGTCTGGCGCTGAGCAGCGCCGCTGTGGCGTGAACGAACTGGTGTGTGACGTCGATGATGAAGGTCTCAGAAGTCTTCGCTCTCTGTCCTCCACTGTCCTGTCTCACATAATGTCAGCTCTACTGTCTGTTTTGTTTTGTTTTCTTTTAAAAAAGCGGATTTAAATAAATGATGTAAACTAAAACACTGGAGCTTTAACTGTCACTGTGGCGGGTTTCTGCAGGAGTTATGAAGACTGGAAACGGTTATTGATAAGTGTCAATATCTCATGTTTAAATGATGGCTTTCTGTGTAAAAACTAATCAGAAGATTTTCCCTTAACTCGTGACTAACAAATAATTAGGTTTCGTTCACCTTAAGATATTTGTTAAATTACGACGCAGAAGCACATAATTATCCTGGCTTTAAACATATTTGTTGTATTATTATATGTCAAAAACATCTGTTTTTAATAAACATATTTACAGCCTGGTTCAAAAAAGCGCTTTGGTGTTTATCGTTTAATTTCAGTTACATTTTTGTTCATCAGTTGAGGATGTAAATAAAAACATGTTTTTCTGACGCGGGTCATCTGAAGGGGCTGGTACCTGTTTGATTGACACGCGGTGGGCGTGTCCCACCATCTTGGGTCACGTGACCGATGCTTCATGATGGAGACTCATGGACTTATCAGCAAAATATCCCAGAATGCATTTCGCACCAATAAGCGATAGGAATGGGGAGTAAAAAATAAAGTTCTAACTTTTATCTGTTATTTACCAGAATAATGACTTATGACTTCAAAATTGTGATAAAGATAAAGAATATTTTTCTCAATTTTTTAGGTTTTCATGTCCTCAAAAATGTATAACATGTCTGAAATAAAACCCGTTACAAGATTTATAACTTTTATAACATAATGGTTAGAAACATCTTAGTGAGAGCACGGCCAATTCTGGGTTTATCTGAAACCAGGACCAGTACAGCTGAAACCAGGACCAGAGGAGCTGAAACCAACCAGGACCAGTAGAGCTGAAACCAGGACCAGTACAGCTGAAACCAGGACCAGTACAGCTGAAACCAGGACCAGCAGAGCTGAAACCAACCAGGACCAGTACAGCTGAAACCAGGACCAGCAGAGCTGAAACCAGGACCAGTACAGCTGAAACCAACCAGGACCAGCACAGCTGAAACCAACCAGGACCAGCACAGCTGAAACCAACCAGGACCAGTACAGCTGAAACCAGGACCAGAGGAGCTGAAACCAACCAGGACCAGTACAGCTGAAACCAGGACCAGCACAGCTAAAACCAACCAGGACCAGTAGAGCTGAAACCAGGACCAGAGGAGCTGAAACCAGGACCAGAGGAGCTGAAACCAGGACCAGTAGAGCTGAAACCAGGACCAGTAGAGCTGAAACCAGGACCAGAGGAGCTGAAACCAGGACCAGTAGAGCTGAAACCAGGACCAGTAGAGCTGAAACCAGGACCAGCACAGCTGAAACCAACCAGGACCAGCACAGCTGAAACCAACCAGGACCAGTAGAGCTGAAACCAGGACCAGAGGAGCTGAAACCAACCAGGACCAGTACAGCTGAAACCAGGACCAGAGGAGCTGAAACCAACCAGGACCAGTAGAGCTGAAACCAGGACCAGAGGAGCTGAAACCAACCAGGACCAGTACAGCTGAAACCAGGACCAGCACAGCTGAAACCAACCAGGACCAGCACAGCTGAAACCAGGACCAGCTGGTCCACGCTGGTGGTGTAACTATGGAGGCCAAAACTGTCCGGATCTAGGGTCCGGATCCAGACCCTAGTGGTTGGTAGAGGTCCAGTTTTAGGGTGATCTAGAGTGGTCTACTTTAACCAGACCGATAAGATGAACATCACACACATTTAAAAACTGTTACTGTATGTTTCACCGTCATTATTACAATAAAGTTCATCATTAACAATAATGTCTATCTATCACCATATTTTATTATTATTTTATTTACTGACCATTTTGTTGTCTTTGGTTTATAAATTCTGTGTCATCACTCATTTCTTTTAGATTCTACATTTGAACTTTGTCTTTAGAGAGTAATATTATTTATTGTGTACCACTGAGCTGGTATCAGGTCTCCCAGTCCTGGTTTCAGCTCTTCCGGTCCTGGTTTCAGCCCTTCCAGTCCTGGTTTCAGCTCTTCCAGTCCTGGTTTCAGCCCTTCCAGTCCTGGTTTCAGCTCTTCCAGTCCTGGTTTCAGCTCTTCCAGTCCTGGTTTCAGCCCTTCTAGTCCTGGATTCAGCTTGTCTAGTCCTGGTTTTAGCCCTTCTAGTCCTGGTTTCAGCCCTTTTAGTCCTGGTTTCAGGTCGTCAAGTCCTGGTTTCAGCTCGTCTAGTCCTGGTTTCAGCTCTTCCAGTCCTGGTTTCAGCTCGTCTAGTCCTGGTTTCAGCTCTTCCAGTCCTGGTTTCAGCTCGTCTAGTCCTGGTTTCAGCTCTTCCAGTCCTGGTTTCAGCTCGTCTAGTCCTGGTTTTAGCCCTTCTAGTCTTGGTTTCAGCTCGTCTAGTCCTGGTTTCAGCCCTTCCAGTCCTGGTTTCAGCTCGTCTAGTCCTGGTTTTAGCCCTTCTAGTCTTGGTTTCAGGTCGTCCAGTCCTGGTTTCAGCCCTTCCAGTCCTGGTTTCAGCTCGTCTAGTCCTGGTTTCAGCCCTTGAACATGAACATATTTACAATGTGGTCCAAAACCAGTTCTGGTCAGACTTCACATCCTGCAGGTACTGTGGTCCCGGATGGATTAAACCTGGAAATTAGAATGTTGGAGCCTTTGGTGTTAAAACTTTAATTCAGTAAAACAAAAACATTAATCAAATATCTTGTAAGCAAGTGTCATGTATTTAACCGTATTTAACAAAGTGAACATGAAAAGTATGAGAAGAAAAGTCTTTATTCATTTGTCAAGCACATCCTAAACCAGCCTGCACAGATTTTTGTGTTGGTAACTATCAGCGTGAGCAGCTCCCCGAGTTGTCTGAAGAGCCTGGAAACAACGTTGTGGATGTGAAAGGTGAAGGCTGTAGCGACATCCCAAAGCAGCTTTATGTTCCTGTTGCACTCACAGTTAGGAAGTATAAGTTCCACGGGACCGCGGCCAAACAGGATGTGGTTTTACAGAGGACATGCAACCCCAGCTCGATCAAAAGGACCATCTTCATCGCAGACAAAGAGTCAAGGTAGCATCTAAAGACCTTGAAGCAAGAACAATGGGCTGAGGAGGAGTTTACTGTTAAGTACCCCAAGATCAAACCAATACTTCAACTAGACGTTTCCTGTCTGACGTCAGTGTCTCCTGGTTGTGGAGTTCTGCTCCATTCCTCTTTACAACGTTATTTTTTCAGATCATTGAGGTTCCTGGACATTAACTTCTACACAGCTCTCTGAAGGTCCCACCACAGCATCTCAACCAGGTTCCGGTCTGGACTTTGTCCCAGTCATTCCAGAACCTGGATTCTTTTATTTGGCAGCTATTGCGGTGTATACATGCTGATGTACTTGGGATCATTTTCTGAAGCTGCAAAACTCCTGAATCATCATCCCTCCACCACCGTGCTGGACAGTGGGTCTGAGGTGTTCCTGCTGGTTTTCTCCCAACATGGTTCATCATTGATGAAGTTGTTGATCCGCTGCTGACTGCAGCTCGTAAATCCAGTGGAAGCAGCAAGGAGGTACTTAAGACTGGTTATATTAGACATTTTGTTCATTTTTCATGAATAACGGACTAAATAAAGCAGTATGTTGTTCTTCATTTGAATCTGATTTTGGTTGTTTTTACAACAACACGGCTGGATGTGTGCTGTTCCTGCTTCCTTTGACTCTCACCTCTCGGTGCCTCTGAGAGGCTCTTTGATCCTTCTGAAACGTTTCTCAGTATGAAGCAGTGTTTTCAAGTTGCCAAACGTTCCAGGTCCAGTTGCGAGTCCTGACTGTTCCGGTCCGGTCCAGATGACCCACATGCACATCTTCTTGTTACATTAACTTTTAACCGTGTTCAAATGTGCCAGATGAAACAGAACCGCTGGCCAAACGTTATGAAAGCCTTCATCAAGGATGGATGTCCACTAACTTTTTTACTTCTAAATTCTGATAATTTGATCTGTTAAACAGCGTATTAATCAGGTTTGTAAGACTGCGTTTTTCCACCTCCGTAACATCACAAAGATCAGGAGCATCCTCTCCTAGAGCGATGCTGGAAAACTAATTCATACGTTTGTTTCTTGTAGACTAGATTACTGTTATAATGTTATATTATCTGGATGTCCAAGTAATTCTCTGAAGATCCTCCAGAAGATCCAACATGCAGCAGCATGTTGGTGTTGTACTTTGATCTGAACTGGCAGCAGAGCTGCACCGAGAACCTGACCGGTCAGATTTCTACATGGATCAGCTCTGGAGACGGAATGTGGAAGCAGCTTTCATGCCACTTTCAGCCGTTGCTGTTTCATCTGAGCAGCAGCGAGCTCGTCCACAACCGCTGCAGTGTCAAACTCAGCCACCAGGTGGGGCCAGATGTGTGTTAAAAAAAAAACAACCCTGGACTTTTAAAGATTTAGCTCTCAAATTGGCAAAATGTGTGATGGTTTCACTGCTTCAGCTCACCGTTTCTACCAAACCAGGTCCTAACAGCCAGAAACATGTGAAGGACTGAAACAGTCAGAAACACGGCGTTCCAGAGTTATTCCTCTGCGCTGGTATACAGCCTTCAACTCCATCAGGGGAATACGGGAATATCTCGTCTCTGATCCAGGAGTTTTCAAGCGGTTGTTCCTCAAACATCACAAACATTTATTGTGAAACCTCAACTTCTTATTTGAACTTCAGACTGACAAATCTGGAAGAAATCTGACTTTTATCTTAAAACATTTAAGAATATAATTTTAAAGGATTTGTCACGAGCGCTAAAAAATGCTAAGTAGCTAAATCAATGACAGCCAGCTGTTCACCCCACAGACTGAAAAACCTGGACCCTAGTGGTCCGTAGAGGACCCGCAGGTCCTGACCTGGACCCTAGTGGTCGGTAGAAGACCCTTGGGTCCGGACACGGACCCTAGTGGTCGATAGAAGACCCGCAGGTCCTGACCCGGACCCTATTGGTCGGTAGAGGACCTGCAGGTCTGGACACTGACCCTAATGGTCGGTAGAGGACCCGCAAGTCCAGACCTGGACCCTAGTGGTCAGAAGAGGACCCAAAGGTCCGGACCTGAACCCTAGTTGTCAGTAGAAGACCAACAGGTCTGGACACGGACCCTAGTGGTCGGTAGAGGAACTGCAGGTCCGGACTTGGACCCCAGTGGTCGGTAGAAGACCCGCAGGTCCCGACCAGGACCCTAGTGGTCGGTAGAGGACCCGCAGATCTGGACCCGGACCCTAGTGGTCAGAAGAAGACCCGCAGGTCCAGACCTGGACCCTAGCACCCCGTAGAGGAATACAAGCGGCTGAAACGAGGTTTCTCCTTAAGGTGGCTGGACTCCGTCTTTGCGAGAGAAGTTCAGTCATCCAGGAGTCTCAGAGTTGCCGGTCGAATTCTGGATTTTATCACCTCATTAGTTTGCTGCGTCCATCATAACAGAAATGCTGTTTATATTTTCTGTTTTTTAGTTATTTCTTTTCTATTCAGAGACGTATACTGACAAGAATGGAAATGAACACATATACACACATACATTCTCTGTGCATGGAAAAGAAATGCTATAAATATCCTTCAGTCATCCGATGAGCTGTGATCGTGTTCTCGACAGACACACAACTAGACAGAGATTTCAGGTAACACCTTCCAGGTGATGACTGTGGCCGGGCGGAGTCCGGTCGGCCGGTCGGGAACATCCTGTCCTTGTCTGTCCCTCCCCAGTCTCGGAGCTGCTATTACCGTCTCTTTTCTCGTGTCCTGTCCTCTATATTTAGCCGGCCTGTGACCCGGCTGCTGCAAACTGAACCCTGCTCACCACACTGTCAAAACAAGGGGGGTAATCCAGTCCAACAGGTGCTGGCTCTGCTCAAGCACGCCGTTCACACGCCATCGCCTCGTTTCCATGCACAAACACAGCGTCCTGAAGTGAACGTGACACTGTAGGTGAAGGGACACCAGAGTTCAGCCGCACCACAACCAGCTCGACAGTCCTGAGCGTCAAGACAGTTTGTCCAGTTTGTCCAAGAAGGTTTGTCCATGTTTCCGTCAGAGTTGTCTCACCTTCTACGAAGAGAAGACCCGAGGGCTCTGGGGGGTCGAACCGGGGACTGAACTGTTAGATGTGACGTCCACCTGAGGAGGAGCTGCAGGATCTACGGCGGTGGACACAACCGTCTCCATCCGACTGACTCGACTTATGCTCACCTGAGAACAGAAGCGGTTAACATGTGACAGATCATCTCAACAGGTGTCGCTCAGCAAATACCTGAACACAATAATAAAACCTTCTTTTATGGAGGTCTGCACATCTGCTGATGATCAATGAATTACGATGATCAATCCTGTGGATTTTTTTGGTAAAATAATTAATACCACGGTTAAAAAGTATCGACAGCAGAAAACCGTCTCTGGTTTCTCTCTCTCTCTGCGTTTGTAACGCCCACCTGGGTCTGAAGGAAGTGGGGCGACTTGAGCTCCAGCTCCTCCTTGGTTGCAGCCGGAGAACAGCAACAGAACACCTGCTGGAAACCGGCCCTGAACCTGGCGAAGATCACAAACACGGATCACAGCCAACAGCAGCGCAGAGAAGCAGAGAGCGGCCACGCCGACGCAGCTGGACCAGCAGACGCACCTGCCGTTGAGGCAGCAGTAGATGATGGGGTTGTACATGGTGGAGCTCATGGCCAGCCACATGACGGCCAGGTACACCTGCTGGATGAAGCGCTGCTCGAAGAGCTCGGGGAAGAACTGGTGCAGCAGGAAGTAGACGTGGTAGGGCAGCCAGCAGACGGCGAACGTACACACCACCACGATCATCATCTTCACCACCTGCCACGAACGAGCGAGAGTCAGCGGGCGCGGCAGCGGGCTGGCGCTCTAATCTTTTCAGATGGTTTGTTTTTACATGTGAGGGATTAAAAAGCCATCAAGTTTAATGACACGCTGGTGATGATGGTGCGAGTGTGTGTGTGTGTGTGTGTGTGTGTGTGTGTGTGTGTGTGTGTGTGTGTGTGAGAGTGCGAGTGTGTGTGTGTATGTGTGTGTGTGTGTGTGTGTGTGTGTGTGTGTGTGTGAGAGTGCGAGTGTGTGTGTGTGTGTGTGTGTGTGAGAGAGTGCGAGTGTGTGTGTGTGTGTGTGTGTGTGTGAGAGAGTGCGAGTGTGTGTGTGTGTGTGTGTGTGTGTGCGTTGGTGTGTGAGAGTGCGAGTGTGTGTGTGTGTGCGTTGGTGTGTGAGTGTGTGTGTGTGAGAGAGTGCGAGTGTGTGTGTGTGTGTGTGTGTGTGTGTGAGAGTGCGAGTGTGTGTGTGTATGTGTGTGTGTGTGAGAGAGTGCGAGTGTGTGTGTGTGTGTGTGTGTGTGTGTGTGAGAGTGCGAGTGTGTGTGTGTATGTGTGTGTGTGTGTGTGTGTGTGTGTGAGAGAGTGCGAGTGTGTGTGTGTGTGTGTGCGTTGGTGTGTGAGAGTGCGAGTGTGTGTGTGTGTGTGCGTTGGTGTGTGAGTGTGTGTGTGTGTGTGTGTGTGCGTTGGTGTGTGAGAGTGTGTGTGTGTGTGTGTGAGTGCGAGTGTGTGTGTGTGTGTGTGTGCGTTGGTGTGTGAGAGTGCGAGTGTGTGTGTGTGTGTGTGTGTGTGAGAGTGCGAGTGTGTGTGTGTGTGTGCGAGTGTGCATGTGCGAGTGTGCGTGTGTGCGTTGGTGTGTGAGAGTGCGAGTGTGTGTGTGTGTGTGTGTGCGAGTGTGCGTGTGTGCGTTGGTGTGTGAGAGTGCGAGTGTGTGTGTGCGAGTGTGCGTGTGTGCGTTGGTGTGTGAGAGTGCGAGTGTGCGTGTGCGAGTGTGCGTGTGTGCGTTGGTGTGTGAGAGTGCGAGTGTGTGTGTGTGTGTGTGTGTGTGTGTGTGTGTGTGTGTGTGAGAGTGCGAGTGTGTGTGTGTGTGTGAGAGTGCGAGTGTGTGTGTGTGTGTGCGAGTGTGCGTGTGCGAGTGTGCGTGTGTGCGTTGGTGTGTGAGAGTGCGAGTGTGTGTGTGTGTGTGTGTGTGTGTGTGAGAGTGCGAGTGTGTGTGTGTGTGTGTGCGAGTGTGCGTGTGCGAGTGTGCGTGTGCGAGTGTGCGTGTGTGCGTTGGTGTGTGAGAGTGCGAGTGTGTGTGTGTGTGTGTGTGTGCGAGTGTGCGTGTGTGCGTTGGTGTGTGAGAGTGCGAGTGGTGTGTGTGTGTGTGTGAGACTGCGAGTGTGTGTGTGTGTGAGAGTGCGAGTGTGTGTGTGTGTGTGCGAGTGTGCGTGTGTGCGTTGGTGTGTGAGAGTGCGAATGTGTGTGTGTGTGTGTGCGAGTGTGCGTGTGCGAGTGTGTGTGTGTGTTGGTGTGTGAGTGTGCGTGTGTGAGTGTGTGTGTGTGCGAGTGTGCGTGTGTGTGTGTGCGAGTGTGCGTGTGTGTGAGTGTGTTGCATCACTTTGCGTTTAGCGATGAGCTGCTCTTTGTAGTGTTCAGACGAATCTCCAGGAATCTCGCTCGCCCAGAGGCTGACCCCCACCGCCATGTACGCCCATCCCATGATGCACAGGGGCAGTAAGTAGATCAGCAGCATCACACACATGTAGTACCTAACATGAATACAACGAGTGCAAATGAACGACCTGAGACGACAAAGTTTGATTCTATAACACGTTTAAAACAACAAGAGCTGCTCTACAAACTCTAAATACGAAACTAAAAACAATAAAACATGACGCCATAAAACAGTAAAATCCATTATTAAAACTGAATAAACACTTGATAAAAAAATTAAAAAATAAAGTTCTGGTTTTCTTTTCTTGTGTTTTTGAGAGTCGTGGACACACACACACACACACACACACACACACACACACACACACACACACACACACACACACACACACACACACAGACACACTAATATGGGGAAGAGAAAAAAGATCACACCCCCAGGACTCCTGGGTCTGGCCTGGTGGGGACCTTGGCTGGGGGGTCTGGGGCCTTTGGGGGTGGGTGACGTGTTGACTGGTCCCTAGTTGGATTAAACATCTCTGAATGGTCTCGGGCCAAAATACATCTGTGATCTCCTGGTCCATTATGAACCAATCACAGCCCACATGTCGTCAGGGCCACGCCCACTTTCTGTACCCAGAGTTAGAACAGAACAGCTGAGCGCTCAGCTTTTAAACTCTTTTACTTGTTAATGCATTTATTTTTAAATCTTTTTAGTAAAGCACTTTGAATGTCTTGACATGAAATATGTTTATACAAATAAACTGTAAAAGGAAACATCTACCGAGGGTTCCAGCCGCTAAAGAAACATCTAGTGAGGGTTCCTGCCGCTGAAGAAACATCTAGTGAGGGTTAAACTGCCGCTGAAGAAACATCTAGTGAGGGTTCCTGCCGCTGAAGAAACATCTAGTGAGGGTTAAACTGCCGCTGAAGAAACATCTAGTGAGGGTTCCTGCCGCTGAAGAGAAACATCTAGTGAGGGTTAAACTGCCGCTGAAGAACATCTAGTGAGGGTTCCTGCCGCTGAAGAAGAAACATCTACCGAGGGTTCAGCCGCCTAAAGAAACATCTAGTGAGGGTTAAACTGCCGCTGAAGAAACATCTAGTGAGGGTTAAACTGCCGCTGAAGAAACATCTAGTGAGGGTTCCTGCCGCTGAAGAAACATCTACCGAGGGTTAAACATGCTGCAGGTGGATCTACAGGCTGCTGAATCACGGAGGTACTCAGTTTTGCTCACATGATTCTTAAACCGACTGCGATCAGGTGATTCTGAGCGGCGTTTTTACAGCACACCAACTTCGTCACGGCGGTTTTTTTTCCGTTAATGGCGCTACTTCAGACTGGCGAAGACGGTGTTTTTGCTCAGTGGCGTTGATGAGGACTAACGACGCCGTCACAGTTACATGCGTGAACTTAAAGAGGAGACTCCACCAGCGCTGACGTTCTTCCTGCACGTTTGACATCCGACGGTTTCTGCTTCACTGGGAGGATTATCCACACAGACGAGCTTTACTTTATTTCTAGATGGGTTTTTATTAGAGGACCTGAATCTCATGATGTGTGTAGGAGACTGAAACTCAGACATGCAGCTTTAAAGACAGAGACGGAGTTTTTTATTCTTAGCAGAGTTAATCTGGAACTAACAGCGAGACACTCTGGCGGCTGTAGTATTTACGGTATCGTGTGTCGGACTCATTTTTCATGAACTCTGGGTGCATTTCAGACATATTTGTGACATTTGATCAATCAAAATCAATCATCTTCTACTGGGCTGATGACCCCGCCCCCTGCAGCCTCTCAAAGGT
>CM026215.1:2264481-2341981 GCA_014839995.1 Xenentodon cancila
ATGTTTCTTCAGCGGCAGGTGGTTTTGCTATAAAATAATTCCAGACCACCATCCCTCCACCACCGTGCTTGACAGTGGGTCTGAGGTGTTTCTGCTGGTTTCCTCCAAACGTGGCTCTGGACATTAAGACCAAACATCTCCACTTTGGTCTCATCTGTCCAGAGGACATTGATCAGAACATTGGTTTGTTCTGATGCAGGTTTGTGAGTTTCAGTCGTGATTCCATGTTGTGTTTAAACAGAAGAACTTTTCTCCTGGAAAGTCCAGACAAACCGTTCTGGTTCTGACTGTCATGGACTTTAACATTTGCAGCACTCCAGAACAGGAAACATCTGCCTGTCTAGAGGTCTCCACACCTGCTGATGATTGGTTCATCAATGATGAGTAGGAGCACCTGGATCAAACCTTTGAATCCTATGAACTTAGGGCCCACTTGACTTTTATTTTATTACTTTTAGATGATATAGTTTATATGTGCATACGAATTCCTCATTTCTGAATCAGTCGGTTTATGATGTCAAAACAGAACTAATTCCACTTTTGCTCAGACAATAATCTGATCCTGACCAAATGTAACTTGTTTCAAAGTTTCTCCAACTGCATATTCAACGTTTTAGTTCAAATCAACTCCGCGAAGCTCCGAAAACTCACCAGAAAGTAATTGGTGACCGTCCTCATGCGGCTGTGCGCCAGAATGATCCAAATCACCACGACGTTGCCGACCACGGACACGACAACGATGCTGCAGTAGGCGACGGCCCACAGAGAGACCTGCCACGGAGGCTGGATGAACTGGTTGAAGCCGTCGCTGCAGTTCACGGACGCGTCGGTTCCGTTGCAGTCGGTGGCGTTGAGGAGCGGCTCCATCTTCTGGGCAGCAGCCCGCCTGCTGACTGGGATGTTAAAAATAGAGCCGAACGCGTCCTGTTCCTGGAACAGATTCTTCTCCGAGGAACAAAAACGCAGCAGCAGGCGTGGACTTGTGGAAAGCGCGGCTACGCACCTTGGAAACGCGCGCGGAGAATACCACAGTGCCCGGACGCACGACGCAGCGCACCATCCACTGAACCTCCTCCTCCTCCACTGTTCACCACCCCCACCCCAGTGACCAGCGCCGGCTTTTCCTGCCCACTGTCACCTTTATTGGAATTAATTCTGGATGCGAGTTTACCTACCTGGACCCGGATAATCTGAGCAGGATTATCCTGCGGTCTGATGATATTACCTCAGATAATGGGGATGCTTTTAATGTCAAACACAGGAAACAGGAAGCTTATGTGGATGAACTTCGGCAGTGAAGCAACTGATGTCATCTGGATGATGACAAAGATGATGATAAACCACATGACAGTAAAAAAATGTTTAGGCTGTTTATAATCTGCTGTTATGTTAAAAAAATGTCTCTCTTCATCAAAGAATAGGGCTCAATTAAAGCTGCAACAAATTCTCTAACTGAGGCTAAAATATGTCTAAAAGCCAGTTGTCACAAACTCGTGGATTACAACAAACTGGATTTAAATGAATATTAGTGGATTATAACTGAATCTGTTTAAGTGGATTGAACCGAAGGTGTTCATCAAAGTGCCCCGAGATGATTTATTGTGAATATGTGATATCGAGGTCACGAGAACTGGGAGAACCACGCATCCTAAAACAAGGTGGATTGTTCCCCTTCTCCCCCCACCTCCACCGTGGTTCTGGTGGGATCTCCGACTTTCACCATCATCCCAAAATAACAGCAGGGATTAGAGTCAGTTTTCAGGTGAAGAGCCCATCGTCATCTGACACACCAGATTAATGTTACTGAAGCAGTGTATTTTATTCCAGCCATCAGCTTTTACTGAACCAAATCAAGTAGTTTGAGTCCCCAAACCTAAGATGACTGGGAGTTGGTATATACATTCAGCCTACCAGGAACTAGACTAGGTTAGTTTGGTTTGGTTCCTAACTCCGCCCTTAGTGGGAGTAGGTTGGAGCAGAGTTAGTCTGGGTTCCTAAGCCTAAGATAACTGGGACTTGTCTTGTTAGAACCTAACCGACTGGGATGTCATGAAGGTCAGCTGGTTGAGTGGGGCCCACATGTCTCTGCTGGATCCAGATCCTAACGGTTGGTAGAGGTACCGCAGGCTGGATCCGGACCCTAGCGGTTGGTAGAGGTACTGCAGGCTGGATCCAGATCCTAACGGTTGGTACAGGTACCGCGGGCTGGATCCAGATCCTAGCAGTTGGTAGAGGTACTGCAGGCTGGATCCAGATTCTAGCGGTTGGTACAGGTACCGCAGGATGGATCCAAATTCTAGCGGTTGATACAGGTACCGCAGGCTGGATCCGAACCCTAGCGGTTGGTAGAGGTACTGCAGGCTGGATCCAGATCCTAACGGTTGGTACAGGTACAGCGGGCTGGATCCAGATCCTAGCAGTTGGTAGAGGTACTGCAGGCTGGGTCCGGACCCTAGTTGTTGGTAGAGGTACCGCAGGCTGGATCCAGATTCTAGTGGTTGGTACAGGTACCCCAGGATGGATCCAAATTCTAGCGGTTGATACAGGTACCGCAGGCTGGATCCAGATCCTAACGGTTGGTACAGGTACCGCAGGATGGATCCAGATTCTAGCGGTTGGTAGAGGTACCGCAGGCTGGATCCAGATTCTAGCGGTTGGTTGAGGTACCGCAGGCTGGATCCAGATTCTAGCGGTTGGTTGAGGTACCGCACGCTGGATCCAGATTCTAGCGGTTGGTACAGGTACCCCAGGCTGGATTATTATGAATATTTCAGATATGTAGTTGGACTAAACTGATATCTAAAAGGTAACTGATACAAAAAAGAGGAAAAAGCCTTTCTCCATGAGTTGGTGTAGAAATTGGTTTATTTCAGTGTTTCTGGTGTGTTGGAGCTGGGAAACATCTAGAACATGCAGAACAGCAGGTTTCATGGTTATTGTTTCATGCTCCAACGTTTTAGGATTCCAGACAAGTTTCAATAGTGAAATGAACATAGTGAGTCGGTGTGGGGTCCAGCTGAGTTCAGGTCATCGTGCCACCAGCTGTGACCTGCAAGTCAGCTGCAGAAGTGGAGGATGAGCAGGTGTGCGGAGGTGCATGAATGCAGCGTCTCTGTCTGCAGCTCGCCGTCAGCCCCGTCTGATCCAGGCTGTCCAAGGAAGGGAAAACAAATCTCATCCGTCACCTGCTCCCCTCGCAGCCGCTGAGCCGAACACCAGAGCAGGTCGTGTTTGAACACGTTATGAAGGAATAAAGAAAGAGAGGAGGAACTGGCGAGTGACGTCGGGTAATGAGGCTGAAGACCGGCTGTGATAGAAAACACGAGACTGTGATTACAGCGACGCGTCGATGCAACAGAGCTTCATCTGACAGCAGCTGCAAACGGACACGAGGAGGACCGGTGGAGGCGAGGTCATCACCGGTGGGAGTTCAATACCAAAATAATTAGAAGGTTAAATAACACGAGTCCCATCATGAAAAATGTGGATTGGCTCCTGCATCATCTTTTATGTTTCTCATTGTTATTTCTAAAGCAAACGCCAGAAAACAAGTTTAAACGGCTCAGGAACAAAAGTGTGAGAATTTGAAATGTTTAGAAGAGTTTACTTCTGGGATGAAGGAGGATGTTTCCAGCCATCCACACGTAGAAACTTCTGCTTCTCCCAGAGTTCGTAGCCTCTTAGCAGTAACTACGTCACATTTATAAGTCACTTTTATCTAAAGTGACTGACAGCAGCGGAAAACAATGAAGCCACAGAAAACAGTAAATCACAGCGCGGTTTAGAGAGGCGTTTGAAAGGTCGGTGCGATGAAGTTGTTCAGAGTAGGAGGTGATGTTGGAAGAGCTTTCCTAAATGGAGAGCTGGATGGTTCTGCTCTTGTAGCAGTTGGTAACATGTTCCACCACTGAAGAACCACGAGAACAATCTGGACTGAGAGCTTGTTTGTGAAGAGAGGACGAGGCCAGCTCATCTTCTGATGAGGACGATGTCCACAGTTGGCCAGTGAAGATCAAAGAACGCAGCTGGGACATGTGACCTTCTGAGTTCACTGAAGACCAGATCCACATGTTGGACCTTTTGTTGGACCTTTTGTTGGACCTTTTGTCCTTTTATTGAACAAGCTGGAAGTCCAGCAAGGAGGAGGTTGCAGGCCTGGATCCGGACCCTGGTGGTCGGTAGAGGAACCGCTGGCCCGGATCTGGAGTCCTGGCGGTTGGTAGAGGAACCGCAGGCCCGGATCCGGACCCTGGCGGTCGGTAGAACGAACTGCTGGCCCGGATCCGGACCCTGGCGGTCGGTAGAGGAACCGCAGGCCCAGATCTGGACCCTGGCAGTCGGTAGAGGAACCGCTGGCCCGGATCTGGAGTCCTGGCGGTCGGTAGAGGAACCGCTGGCCCGGATCCGGACCCTGGCGGTCGGTAGAGGAACCGCAGGCCCAGATCTGGACCCTGGCAGTCGGTAGAGGAACCGCAGGCCCGGATCCGGACCCTGGCGGTCGGTAGAGGAACCGCTGGCCCGGATCCGGACCCTGGCGGTCGGTAGAGGAACCGCTGGCCCGGATCTGGAGTCCTGGCAGTCGGTAGAGGGTCGAGTCTGCGTCTCTCGTGAGTGCAGTAAAAGATGCTCTTCTTTTCTATGAGCCGACTGCTTTGCTGCTGAAACGAAGGTTATCGTATTTTTGCCAGAAGCCGGTCTTCGTGGATAAAATCCAAGGTCAGCTGTCACGGTTGGTGACGACTGTCCGCCTGCAAGGATGTAAACAATAAAAGTCCAACTCCAGACGGAATGAAACAAAACAATAAACATGTCACAGTTTTTAAAAAACCCTTCAGATTGAAAAACCTCCTAACGGTCAGCTCGCCCTGAAATGTTGAAGCCTTCATCGCTCTGCTGTGTTTAAAACCACGTCATGAACACTTAAGGCCTAAAACGAAGCTCCTATAATTATCTCCTTCTGGCAGATTCATTATCGTCACGTTTTGTTCAACCCAGTGTGACGCCAGCTTTCTCCTCCCACGATCATCCTCATTTTAACGTACCTGTGTCACTTCCATCGCCTTCTCTCGTTAACATCCGCAGCTTTCAAAGAGAAAAGCCAGTAAAAGCAGCTGCTTTGCCTCGAGAGCCCTCGTCTAACATCAGACACGAAGCTGTGAGAGCGAAGCCGAACTGACGCGCTCACATTCCATCACGCCACAAACGGACGCTCGCGTCGTCTGGCTCATATCCGCATTTGTGGGGTCATTCAGCTCCGCAGCTGAAGTTATCGACTTCATTTATTCCTTCTTTGGATGAAGACGGTTCATTTTACCATAAACATGCTGCCTCATCAGAGCTGCGATGTGATTTTATTACCGTGAAACTGCGTCGTTAAAGGCTGACGGTAATTTTGATTCCTGCAGGAGCGCGAACGATAGAAGCACATCTACAGCTAAACCCTTCTAAACTGTATTATGTCAGTTAAAGGAGACACGTTCTTACCATGTTTTCCACAAGTGGCATCAAGGCCTTATCTCAGGAAGGGCCTGATGGAGAGGGGTTAAAACCTTCACACACAGCTCACAACTCTACGTTATTTTCTTATCGGAGCAAAGAAAAGATTGTTTCCCAAGATGGCGACGCGTTATGCCTGCTTATGTACATTTTTGCGGCTAACAGGATCCGTCTGAAAGATGAAAAATGATTCTGAAGGTCACAGAAACCTGCCGTGGAGTTTTCCGCTGGAATCTGATTCATGATGACGAAACTCCAGAAGTACGTCTGAATTCAGAGCTGGACTGTAGAAAGTGAAGTGTGTTTCTGCTGTTCACCCTTCAGGAACATCAAACTGTTTGAAACACAGACCTGGTGTTCAGCACGAGGAAGCTCGGACTATCACCGATTCAGTTGGTAAGTTCTATGGACAGGATTTGTATCTGCAGCCAGCAAGTGGAAGGGTCTGGTATGGTGCTGTCATCATCACACCTCTGGATGGACTCTCTCTAGAGACAGGGGCAGAGGTTCACTCATCCACAAGAGAAGCAGAGACACTCCATCTGGGTCAGTCACACACCTCAAGTAAAAACCGTGAGACATGGAAATACATGTCGCCAGGATTAACAAGGTCCGTGTCAGATATCAGGGGACCAGAGCATGTTGATGAGAAATGGGCCAATGAACCAAGACACACCTGGACTAGAGGCAGCGACCTGGACCATTGCAATATGTGTTTAGATATATCCTACAAGCAAAATCAAGGCAGAACAAAAACATGTTGGAGAGATTCTGTTCTCCTGGAAGAACTGGGTGAGGTGACTGGAGGGAAGAAGTTCTGGACCTCTCTGGTTAGTATGCTGAATGCATGGATGGATAGATGGGTGGATGCTGAATGGATGGATGGTAGATGGGTGGATGTCTGATGGATGAATGGATGGATAGTAGATGATGGATGTTGGATGGATGGATGGATGGGTGTTGTGGGTGGATGGGTGGATATTGGATGGATGGATAGATGGTAGATGGATGGATGGATGGTAGATGGGTGGATGGATGGATGGATGGATGGATGTTGGATGGATGGATGGATGGATGGATATTGGATGGATGGTAGATGGATGGATGGGTGGATGGATGGATGGATGGGTGGATAGATGGTAGATGGGTGGATGGATGGATGGTTTGGCTTAAGGTTTTTCTTCCAAGGGGAGTTTTTACCTGCCGCTGTTTATGTAATAATTGCTCGGGGGTCATGTTCTGGTCTCTGGAAAGCGCCTAGAGAGACAACTTGTGTTGTAATAGACGCTATATAAATAAATTGAATTGAAATTGAATGGATGATGGATATTGGATGGATGGTAGATGGATGGATGGTAGATGGGTGGATGGATGGATGGATGATGGATTGGATGGATGGTGTTTAGGATGGATGGATGGCTGGCTGGATGGATGGCTGGATGGTATTGGATGGATGGATGGTAGGATGGGATGGTTGGGTAGATGGGATGGGATGGCTTTGGATGGCTGGTAGCTGGCTGGCTGGCTGGTGGATCTTGGCTGGATGGTAGCTGGCTGGATGGTGGTGGATGGATCGGGTATTGGCTGGCCTGATGGCTGGGATGTCTGGTGGATGGTGGTGTATCTGGATGGATGGCTCTTGGATGGCTGGTAGCTGGCTGGCTGGGTGGATGGATGGATGGATGGATATTGGATGGATGGTAGATGGATGGATGGATGGATGGATGGATGGTAGATGGATGGATGGGTGGATGGATGGTAGATGGATGGATGGATTGGATTGTAATATTGGGTGGATGTAGATGATTGGATGGTAGATGGATGGATGGATGGATGAATTGGATGGGATGTGGTAGTTATGATGGATGGGTGTCCTGTGCCGCATCAACCTCAGTCAGCTTCCTCTCCATTAAACAGTAAATGACAACAGAGACATCTGGTGGTGAAACACAGCACAGCGAGTTCAGGAGACTGAGCTCAGGCTGTGCTGTGGTCACCATGATAACAAGCATCACCGTGTTCCTGAAATATTTTTGCCGTTGATTCGCGGATTGAACATCCAGGAAGCTGCAAATCCTATAAAAATACCAAAAACAGAAAGAAATGCATCTGTGACATGTGTCTACGGTCATGTTTATCTAAAGCTATCTGGAACAAAAACACATAAAACAGCTCAGTGTTGCTCACTGGGAGAGGATTTAAATACATGCTGTTTTCTTTGTTCATTCGAGACCAGAAAACTGCAGAAACATCTGCTTTTCTATATGTCCGAACACCTGCTGCTGATCGGTTCGTCATGATGAAGATCAGCAGCTCCTGACTGAAACTGACCTTCTAAATCTCATGGAGGCAGCGAGGAGGCTCCTCGGGTTCTGTCATGTTTGATGAATAAATATTTGGCAATGATGATAAATGTAAGTTTCTGTCTGTCTAAGGTGTTTTCCTAAAAATAAGAGGATTTTTATTTATGTTTTTAGACAAAAAATCACAAGATTACAAGAACTGACTTTTATATTTGACTGTTTCTTAGCATCACTGCTTCTCATAGAAAACTGAGGGAAATGTGAATGGATGGAATTGATCACACACACACACACACACACACACACACACACACACACACACAACACACACACACACACACACACACACACACACACACACGCCCTACAGTCACATCCAAACTGCCGATACTCACGTCGCCACTGAATGAGTTCATCTGCGTTCAGTCACAGCGATTTTGCTCCACAGAGAACAGAAGTGAACTGATTTTCCTGCAGAAACTTCGGTCGGCCTCGTCACTCACATCAGGTAAGAAGAAATCATTAAAACAGCTTTTACACATTTTATTAGGAAAGAATCTGCCAGCTGGAGTTTCCTATCTGAAAGCACGTGTTCATCCACATTTGAACCTGTTTTCATTTGAAAGCGTGAAGGTGGAGATGCTTTGAAGTTTGGACTTCTCAGAACTGAAAGAAGCAGAAATGCTTGCTGCAACTGTTAATTGTTTTCTTTTGTGTAGTTTGTAGCTCCGTTGAGAATGAATGAATCAACTTCCTGAAACTGTTTTGAAACACGGCATTTAATTTAAAAATAATATTTCAGTAAATTATGCTTCCAGTAGTTTGAATGACTTCCCAGTTTGCTTTAGTTGTCTCCGCTTTACTTGATCTCAGATTAATACAAAACAAAAGACCAGAACAAAATTACAGCTTGTTTGAAACAGGTTGATGAAGTTTTCTGGCGCCAGGACGCTTTGGCCACCAAGTTGGTCATGTGGCCGTCGGCTTTTAAAATCTAGTTGACGTTTGTGCCTCTTCTCCTCCAAAACTATTTAGGTTAATTAAAGGGTCAGTGACGTGACTGGATGTAAAACAATCGTCTAAGAAGACGTGTTTCAATGATGCTGATGCACAAACTTAAAGGATCGTTCCACCGTACAGGAACGTAATGAGGTATGAGTGAACGGGCATGTCCCATCGTAGTCATGGAAACGAGCGCTGCCAGTGAGAACCACCATCATTGTGGAGCACTTCCAGAAGCTACCGTCTGAGAACATCTGGCTGCAGCTGTGGAAAACAACCACAAATCCAGGTTCAGGGATGAATGAAAGAACATGATCTAGGAACACCGCCACCTTCTGTGGAACAAAGAACATTTTTCATGGTCTGAAGCAAACTGGAAAACTGTTGAAGCATTGGTTTCTATGGGATTGACAGCTGAAACATCTGGACGGAATCATGAATGCTGAAAGGTAAACTCAGATTTTAGAGCAACATCTGTTCCCATGCAGACAGTGTCATCTTCAGGGAAGATCTTGCATCTTTCAGCAAGATGATTCTGAACCACATGCTGCATCCATCACAACCAGCATGACTGTAGTAGAAGAGTCCAGATGCTGAAATGGACTCCTGGAGCCAGACCTTTAACTAAATGGAAACATCTGATCGGAACTGCTGAGCAGGTCCAGTCCTACATCAGTCCAGACTCGGACAACATTCCTCTTCCAAAGCTCCATCAGCTGGTCTCCCCAGTTCCAGATGGTTGTGATCTGTCGTAACTGCTGTACCATCACCCTGAACCAGGTTTTTGGAGACGTGCAGTTGCTGACTGAAAAGTACATGTTCATCCAGATTTGTACCACATTTTTTTGCACAGGGCTTCCAAACTCCATTAAGTGGAAAATGTCCAGCGCTCTTCTGCGTGGCTGGTTGTCCATGAGTGTGCGTGCACGGCTGCACTCATGTGCTTGTCCTTCACAGTCACTGATCAGGTCTCAGGAGCCAGTGAGCGATCACAAATGACATGTATTGATCACCCTAGAAAAACTCAGACAGATTGGTGTTAGAGGGAGGAGCCTGTGTCATGAGTGGGCGGAAGCGCCCACTGAGCAGATCAGTGTGAATGGAAACCACGACCTGTCTGGGGCTGAAGCTGGGAGATGTGGGCCAGTTGGCTTCAGTTTGTTTCCCAATTCCAACACAGAAGGGATTTACTTTGACTTGAATCTCTTTGCAGACAGGATGAACCCGAGATGTTTCATGTGAGACTCGACCCATCGCTAGGAGCAGTCATTTTTCCAGCACCCAGGGAGGATTAAACGCTTTTCTCAGGAACCCACAGTGGTTCACTGCCATCCTGGGGACTTGAACCAGGGTCCTCAACACCCAAACCCACGTTTGTAGCCACTTCTATATGTGCAGTTGCGTATTTGATAATAATTATCCATTTTAGTTCCATCCTGTAAAAGAAGTTCACCACAAACGTGACAGGAAAGCGTTTAGCACTTTGTAACGTCTTTTCACACTTAAAACATGTTCTGGTGTCAAGGATACAGAGTGATGAAGAGTTTCAAGTCTTATTTTTGTCCCATATACAAGTGTCTACAATGGTATTAAAAAAACATTCTCCAACATTCTCTAATGGTGACGTCAGGACTGCAGGCAGGTCGGTATCTGGACCATCATCAAACTTAGATAACACTACAAGTTAACCAGAACAAGCAAACTTTAGGTAACTTTATCTTGCTAACTTTACTAACTGGTTCCTGAAAACAGTCTGGATAATCCTCTTTGGTCCAGAGAACTAGATATTCATTTCTCTCCAAAAAGGAAAAAAACCTGAACTACTGATAGGGACCATGAATAAGAGTGTCATATGCATATAAACTGACATTTGTATTAATTAACACAAGATGATGCTAAGAGTTATCATGTAGAATTAAAATAGCAGGGGTCCTCATACAGAGCCTTGTGGTACTCCTCAGTACAATCCAAGTTTCCATGGTGATGGTCCATCCCAGTCCAGAGATGCCAGTTGTTCCGCTGCTTAAATCTTCTATTACATTATTTTAAAACCTACTTAACTGACATCATACCAGTTTTTATGGATTGTATTATAGGCCTAAAATGCAAAAATAGATGTATGTTTATGAAAATAAAATTAATTTAGCAACTAAAAAAACTTAAACTATCTTGAGTTTCTAATTACAAAGAATTACAAGTCAAAGTAAATGTAAGAAATGTGAGGAAAATAAATAAATAAATAAATAAATAAATAAATAAATAAATAAATAAATAAATAAATAAATAAATAAATAAATGAATAAATAAATATTACTGGGTTACCGGTGGTTATAATGTAAATTAATGCTTAAAGTGCAGAAGGTGTCAAAAAGTAAATATTTTATTCTTAATAAAACCTTATCAGTGCTTTTGCTATGTTCGTCCTACTGGGTCTGCACATTGATCATTTATTTTATTTGCCATTTACAGAGGTTATATTTGTAACTTTCAGAAAATGAACACTTGTCCTTTAGTAGAAGAAGGTCTGTACAGGTCTTGAGGGTTTGTGGTTCTTTAAAGTCACAATTAAAGAGCATTACCCTGAATTTGAAGCCACTATTGTTTCTGAAATATTGGCTTCATCAGCAGACCGGTGGTGATTCCTTGTGGTTATTGGTGTTCTAGTGTCAGATTGCTCCTGGAGGGCTGCTGGGGGTTTTCCATTGAGTTTTCCTTTCGTCATCCATCGATCTGTTGACGTTGTGGGGGCACATGTATTGCCACATGAGTTTGCAGGTTGTACAGTCAGCTATTGCAGGACCAGGATTCCCGACCACAGGAACCTCCATTGACGGAGGTCTGAACCCAATATTAACTCCAGTATTCTCCTCACATCTCCTCCTCCTCCTATAAACAACCAGGAGTAAATCAAGGGTGTACAGAGTGAAGAGGAGGAGACAGCACTTGTGGAGCTCCTGTATGACTGACCACCAAGTCAGAAAGAACGCTGCCCAGACAGACAAACTGTGGCCACCTGTCAGGTTGTCAGTAATCCAGAAGATCATAGAGCTGTGGACACCCATCACCTGCAGGTTCTCCCTCAGCAGCAGTAGCTGGATGGTTTTCAAAGCTCTGCAGAAACCAAAAAAATGATTCTCACAGTACTACCACCACTATCCAAGTACAAATAAGCTTGCTGCAGCAGGTAGATGACTACGTCATCAACTCCCAAACGGAGTTGAGTCAAACTGTAGAAGGTCAAGAAACCCCCTGCCTGAGGTCCGTCAAGACCAGTCTCATGGACACCTTTATCATATGAGACGTGAGGGCGACTGGGCTGTTATCCTTGAGGTCAGCTGGTGTTGATTTTTTTGACACAAAAACCAGGCAGGACGTCTCCCAAACCACCTAGGTTGCACAGGTGTTGTAGGACAGGAGACAGCTGGCTGGTGGAGGTCTTCAGGAGCCCAGGACTAATACCACCAGGACCTGCAGCTTTCCTCTTGTGAAATCTCTCCACATTCAACTTGCTTTGCTTTTCCAAGTGAATGTAGTACACTCCCATAGTATCTTCAGTTGTTCCTCTGGTTTGTGTGTCAGGATGGACCATCATGACTGGCAGCGAGGTCGGAGCAGAGGTCACAGACACTGCGATGAAGATGAAGGTGAGGAAAAACTACACATCATTCTCAATGTTTGGATTCTAGCTCTGAAAAGTCTTCACATGTAATGTTGTTTTGGAAAATCTGAGTATTTACAGCTAAAACAAAAGAAAAAAATCCATATTTGTTAGAGGGACGCAGAAGTGAAAACCCTTAACAAGGGGAGAAAAGTGAAAGACGAAAAAATATTTTAAAAAATATATAAATATACAATTTAATTCAAAATCACTTCAATTTATTTCAAGTCAACTTCAATTTGTCCCCAGGGGGTCATTTAAAGACCTGAAGCAGCTTGACATAAAAAACAAGACAATATACTAAACATTTAACATAAAACAAGTATTGAATTAGAAAAAAACAGTCCGATGTTTGTCCGGTGATTTACAGTCAGATGTTTGTCCGGTGATTTACAGTCCGATGTTTGTCCGGTGATTTACAGGCTGATGTTTGTCCAGTGATTTACAGTCCGATGTTTGTCCGGTGATTTACAGTCCGACGTTTGTCCGGTGATTTACAGTCCGATGTTTGTCCGGTGATTTACAGTCCGATGTTTGTCCGGTGATTTACAGGCTGATGTTTGTCCGGTGATTTACAGTCCGATGTTTGTCCGGTGATTTACAGGCTGATTTTGTCCGGTGATTTACAGTCCGATGTTTGTCCGGTGATTTACAGTCCGATGTTTGTCCGGTGATTTACAGTCCGATGTTTGTCCGGTGATTTACAGTCCGATGTTTGTCCGGTGATTTACAGGCTGATGTTTGTCCGGTGATTTACAGTCCGATGTTTGTCCGGTGATTTACAGGCCGATGTTTGTCCGGTGATTTACAGTCCGATGTTTGTCCGGTGATTTACAGTCCGATGTTTGTCCGGTGATTTACAGGCTGATGTTTGTCCGGTGATTTACAGTCCGATGTTTGTCCGGTGATTTACAGGCTGATGTTTGTCCGGTGATTTACAGTCCGATGTTTGTCCGGTGATTTACAGGCTGATGTTTGTCCGGTGATTTACAGGCCGATGTTTGTCCGGTGATTCACAGGCCGATGTTTGTCCGGTGATTTACAGTCCGATGTTTGTCCGGTGATTTACAGTCCGATGTTTGTCCGGTGATTTACAGTCCGATGTTTGTCCGGTGATTTACAGGCCGATGTTTGTCCGGTGATTTACAGGCTGATGTTTGTCCGGTGATTTACAGGCCGATGTTTGTCCGGTGATTCACAGGCCGATGTTTGTCCGGTGATTTACAGTCCGATGTTTGTCCGGTGATTTACAGGCTGATGTTTGTCCGGTGATTTACAGGCTGATGTTTGTTCGTGGATTTACAGTCCGATGTTTGTCCGGTGATTTACAGGCCGATGTTTGTCCGGTGATTTACAGGCTGATGTTTGTCCGGTGATTTACAGGCCGATGTTTGTCCGGTGATTTACAGTCTGATGTTTGTTCGTGGATTTACAGTCCGATGTTTGTCCGGTGATTTACAGTCCGATGTTTGTCCGGTGATTTACAGTCCGATGTTTGTCCGGTGATTTACAGGCTGATGTTTGTCCGGTGATTCACAGGCTGATGTTTGTCCGAGAATTTACAGTCCAATGTTTGTTAGGTGATTCACAGGCTGATGTTTGTCCGGTGATTTACAGGCCGATGTTTGTCCGGTCATTTACAGTCCGATGTTTGTCCGGTGATTTACAGTCCGATGTTTGTCCGGTTATTTACAGGCTGATGTTTGTCCGGTGATTTACAGTCCGATGTTTGTCCGGTGATTTACAGGCTGATGTTTGTCCGGTGATTTACAGGCTGATGTTTGTCCGGTGATTTACAGTCCGATGTTTGTCCGGTTATTTACAGGCTGATGTTTGTCCGGTGATTTACAGTCCGATGTTTGTCCGGTGATTTACAGTCCGATGTTTGTCCGGTTATTTACAGGCTGATGTTTGTCCGGTGATTTACAGTCTGATGTTTGTCCGGTGATTTACAGTCCGATGTTTGTCCGGTGATTTACAGGCCGATGTTTGTCCGGTCATTTACAGTCCGATGTTTGTCCGGTGATTTACAGTCCGATGTTTGTCCGGTTATTTACAGGCTGATGTTTGTCCGGTGATTTACAGTCCGATGTTTGTCCGGTGATTTACAGGCTGATGTTTGTCCGGTGATTTACAGGCCGATGTTTGTCCGGTGATTTACAGGCTGATGTTTGAGGTTGATTGTGAGGTTGCTTCTTAGAAGAAGATGGTTGTGTAAATGAGGCTTGTGTGAGAATAAAGCAATAATCTGGTGACAACGTTTAAAAGATGCATATAAAAGTTAAATTTGTGTCACATTCTTAATATTAGATATTTTATTAGATTTTATTAGATATTTCCATATCTAATATTAAGAACTTGAATCGGATTTCTGCATCATTCCAGTTTTTACATGCATGCTGGTATTTAATTCAGATTCAGGTTTCAGATCCCCATATTCATGTTCATTTCAACACTGATGACCTTTGTCCTCACCGATCCACCTCCTCTATGTTCTCCCTGACCTTCAGACTCACAGTCGTTCTACATCGGCGTTCCAGTTTCCCACAGGAGAAAAAGGCGCAGACATCACTCCTACGCCAGCGACACTGACCACGAGTCACGCCACACACGCTATGACCCCCGCCAGCACCACGAACACTCCCACCGAGGCGTTTACCCTGATAGAGAGGAGCAGTTTAATGATGACGAAGGCGGCGCAGAACCTCAGGAGCACACTGATCCCTCCGGTGAGAAACTGCACCTGAACCACACCTGACACCTTAATACTGACTCCATACAGAGATCCATTATTTTACATCTGCAAAATACACCATCATGTGCAAAAGTCAGGACCCCTAACGTTCCATCCATCCATCATCAATACCCGCTTTATCCGTTTCCGGGTCACGGGGACCCCTAACATTTACTATCAAAATATAATAAAAGTCATCTGATATTCTGAGGCTGCTGACTTGAGTTTCCTGGTGTTGCTTGTCTGTGAGTCACATCTGATCTGAGACCTTCCTGCTGAAAATATTGAGTTTTATCTTTCAGTGGCCGCTGTTCACTGGTCGGACAGTGAACGTTCCTCAACATGGAAATTTAGCGTCAGTGTGTCATATGAACCGTATCAGTGTGACTGACAGTCTCAGCTCCTTCCAGCTCAAATGTTCATTTGTACCAGAATCCACTGCAGGAAGATCCGGAGCAGGAGAGTTTCCAGCGTCTGCCACGAAACGGCAATAAACCTTTACAACCTTTATAAGTATGAGAACATTTTACAGAAACCATTATGAGAACTCTGTGATACGTGTATTTATTTTATTTAACAGCAGCACTATGGTGAACCACGTAATCGACCAAAACGCCGCAGCTGGACGATGTAGATGAGCCGCCACGCTGCAGGTTCAGCCTCAGTATCCGGTAATCTGGACAATTTAAGAGGCATCTTCGTTTGAAGCAAATTTATTTTGTATTTGTTTTTAGGCAGGTTTGCTGCTTTGTAAAATCAGGATTTCTGAATTTGAGTTTGTAAAGGAAAAAATATTTTTCCTTGCAAAGTTGCCAGCTTATGAAGCTAAAACGCTTTTATTCACAAATATGATTCTGTTGTAAATGTATGAGACTATAAATCCAGATTTACAGGAAGTTTTCTCTTTTATTTATTCAACTTTTGAATTGCAATTCTGTAGTCAGGAATTCCAGGTATTATCTGGCAAATATGTGAGATTATAAATTCAGAACGTCTTAGATGTTCCGGTTTCCTGCAAGCTACAAATGCCAGACCAGATGTTTCCTGCAAATTTTTGATTTAATGAAGTCACAATCTCTTACAAAAAGCTGAGTTTAGTTCCTGCAGTTTCTCCATCCAACAACTTCAGTATTTTATTCCTAAACAACACGATACTCACATGTGCAGCCCGGTAAAGTTTATATTAGTTTGCCAGCTGAGTTTGAATTTGAACTTTAGATTCACAATTCAGCCGGTTTTCTTCTTAAACTGAAATTCACCATCACAGATTCACTAGTGAAACAGACCCCTCAGAGTTGAAGACTTTGTCACGGGCGGTGAGAAGCACATGACCAGTTTGCTGTTTGGAAGATAATCCAGAACACACATGAAGAGGCAGTCATGTACGTGCTGAATATCTGCAGCATGGTTCCCGTTCCCTAGGAGCCAGAACGTCTGAAGCCTGTAAGCTGATTAGAGCTGAGGAACTCCAAGCCGGGCGAGGGAGTACTGTATGTGCGCGTTTTTGAAGTGATTTTTTTTCTGCGTGGTTTCCTTCGGGTTTTGTCTCTTCCGGTCTGGATTCAAATGTGTTCAGTGACCAGACTGACCAGACTGACCAGACCTGAGACGGACAGTCTGAGGCGCTGAAGCAGGACCGCTGCTGCTCTCAGAGTCAGCCGGTAGACGTTGTGTTGGTGGAGATCTTGTGGCGTTTGTGGAATGTGTGGCAGTAAGAGTCCTCCTGGACCCTGTGGTGTGTGTCAGCCCTCTTAAAGCCGCTGGCTCGTTGCTGCTTTGGAGATTTTCGTGGATTTCCTCCACAGCTTACAGAAGACCTTCTCTAACAGATTGAAAACTGCAGCATCAAAACACATAGATGTGTAATGGCTGTGGAGTAATCCCTGGAGAGGCGTCTCAGAGGAGCTGACGGACAGATGACAGAAGGCGTTCAACTGAGTCACTTCTCACAACTTTTGGTGGAGACGAGAGGTGAGCCGAGGACATTCACGCTTGACGACAGGACAGGAAGCTGGAGGCCTTCTGTGTTCCCTGGACCAAGCCGGAAACGTGTGGATCTTATTCTGTCCCGTCAGACCATCTGGTGAACATGCAGAACCCAGCGATCTGGTTTTCCTCGAGTACGGCTCCCCTGGGAACGTTACCAGGCTCCCAAATAGGTAAACCATCAAACAACCATATACATGAAGTCGAGATGACCTGGGAAAAGAAAGTCATGTGCACCTGTGTTCGAGGGTTATTCCTGTTCTTTTCATCTGTTATTTGTTTGTATGTAGAAATAATAAAAATCATCTGATGGTGGCTGGTCTCAGGGAATTAAGGGAATAAAGCCACAGATGAAAGTCAATCCACCTTCAGCAGCAGCAGCCTCAGTACAACTGGACCAGGCCGTCATTCAGTCTGATTGTGTGAGTGCAGGAGGCTTCCGGACGTTTAACTGATGGCAGCAGCTCAAAGAGGGGAGAGGTGCTGGCAGCTCTGGTGGCTTTCCTGAGGCACCGTGTGCTGAAAGTTTCATCCAGCTCCTGGAGTCGAGTCCTGATGACCCTCTGTGTGCTGAAGACCACTTGAGACAATCACGGGTCAAGCAACCGTACAAAATGGGAGCGAGTGCACGTCCCTGTGGTGTGGCAGTGCTCAGGCTGTTGACAGAATGTGTGGTGGTCCAGTCAATCACCTGACAATGGTCTGACTGAAAGGAAGGTGGACTCAGAAATGCAGTGGTTCCCGACGGGAACTAGAAGAGTGTTTGTTGAATCTTAAGTTAGTCGGGGTCTGGTTGAGGTCTCCGCTGCTGCATGGTGACGCTGATGGAACCTGGTTGGCTTCTGAAGTGTGATGGTTGGGGAAGAAGGAGAAGAAGGAGAAATGGTCAGTCCAAGTAAAATGGGAAAACAAAGTCAAGAAACCCCCATGAAAGGCCTGGTTTTACTGTCACTACAGGTAGCAATCAACCAAACTGAACTGGACTGGACTTTATATGGCCAGATGATCATCTGGGGTCCACCTAGATGAGGTCCATCTGGACCTCATCTGGTGAGGTCAGACACCTGAGGAGCAGCTAGTTTCAGAGAAAGCAGAGACCTCAGACAGGGAAGGATGCAGACACTGGCAGGGAATCCTGGATCCAGATGCAGAGTGGTGCGCTCTGGCCCAGAAGGTGGAGCTTTTCTGGACAGAAGTAACAGCAGCACCATAATCCACAAAGAGCAGCCTCACGTATGTCCAAAGCATCACGTGAGGCTGGAAGAGTCACTTTCAGAAAATCACTGAGAATGTTTTGCTGGATTTGTTGCGGCTGCAGACCAGAGGTACGAAGACCTGCAGGAAGATTCTGAGCTGGTTTAGTTGTTGCTTCATCTTCCTCCAGACTCCAACTTCTAACGCTGTAACCATCAAAGGTGGTGGCGCACGTGCTTCTCCCATTAACCCAAAAAGCACCCGTAACGTTTCCGTCATTTTCCAGCCTGGTCTGCCTCGGTGGGATTACTCCGGCTGGTCCGAGATCAGACACTAATGCGAACGTCAACTAGCAGCCCGCCGTGACTGAGCTCATGGAAACAGCAGCTGCTCGGTGGAACATTTCCCACCGTTATGACACACCTCGCTGTAATCAACATCGATTACATCATTTTTGCCTTTAACTGGACCAGTAGATTGGGTTTTTTTTCTTCAAAGCTGAAACAAACTGAGCCACAGGAAATTGGAAAATTGTACATACCTACAAATGGTGGGATGATCCAAGCTGGCCGTCCCTCCGGGCGCAGGACGGTAATGGGAATTGATCTGCCCTGCGTAAAATTAGAAGAAGGTGTCCGCTGATGGATCGCACGAGCTCATTAGAGGCTGGTTTCTGTTCGCTGCTGAATGCAGACTAAAGACACTTGACTGTTTCCACTGCCTCACTGCAACGTAACATAGAACCTTCTTCAATGTGCCATCATTCATCTAACAAAGATACAGCCAAAAGGAAAAGAATGATGTCAATAAGACCAAGAACCTCCAAGACTCATCAGCTTATAGATCCACCATCAGGAGCAGGAACCCTCAGTAGATGTTTCCTTCTGCAGCAGGAACGCTCAGTAGATGTTTCCTTCAGTGGCAGGAACGCTCAGTAGATGTTTCCTTCTGCAGCAGGAAACTTCAGTAGATGTTTCCTTCAGTGGCAGGAACGCTCAGTAGATGTTTCCTTCTGCAGCAGGAACGCTCAGTAGATGTTTCCTTCAGTGGCAGGAACGCTCAGTAGATGTTTCCTTCTGCAGGAGGAACCCTCAGTAGATGTTTCCTTCTGCAGCAGGAACCTTCAGTAGATGTTTCCTTCAGCGGCAGGAACCCTCAGTAGATGTTTTATTTTCTACAGCTTTCGAGTATGATGCTCCAGCTCCACCTTCTTGTAAAAACGATGGTCACTTCTGGCTCCAAAAGGACCGCGATGGTGACCTCATCGAGGCCACATCCACGTGGAGTCGATTATCTGAACCCAGAAACACTTCTGTCCATGTAAACACACTGTTAGCATCAATCTGTGGGCTTCAGAGATTTTATTTACTATTTACAATTTTATTTATTTACACTTTTGTTGACTCTTTTCTCTGCAGTGTCGCCGGCTGCAGAACGGCTGCGTCACATCCTGGGGGAGGATGACGGCACCCCGACACCCACCATCTTCACTGAGATGGACACTCTCCAGCACGACGGGGAGGAGCTGGAGTGGAAAGAGTCTGCGAGGTCCACACACACACACACACACACACACACACACACACACACACACACACACACACATACATTAGTTCCAACGTTTGGATCCTCTTTGATCTGATTTAGAGGCTGAAGCTTGATTTTGCGACTCCAGTGTTGTGACACCAGACTGACACCAGACTGACACCAGACTGACACCAGACTGACACCAGACTGACACCAGACTGACACCAGACTGACACCAGACTGACACCAGAGTCAAACAAATAAATGATAATACAGTGAAACATTTGTTGTCTAAAACTAAGACCCGCTACGATCAGGGCATTTTGGAATGAGAGAGTACCAACGTTTGCACATGACTGCACACGTGATGGAACCAGTGGAAGTTATGTAACCACGTCCTGCTGATTGATCCTTTGGGCCTCCACAGATCAATCATTCTGCCTCTCCGTTAACAGTCAAGTATTGCTGAACCTCTGAAACTCTCCTCTCTCTCTCTCTCTCTCTCTCTCTCTCTCTCTCTCTCTCTGTCTCTCTACTCTGTAGGTGGGTGAAGTTTGAGGAGAAGGTGGAGGAGGGAGGAGAACGATGGAGCAAGCCTCACGTCTCCACCCTGACCCTCCACAGCCTGTTTGAGCTCAGGACATGTCTGCAGACAGGAAGCATCCTGCTGGACCTGGAAGGCTACTCACTGCCACAGATTGTGGGTGAGTCCCGCTGGAGGCCAAAATTACACCTGAAACTAAACGTTTCAAAACCACCTCCTGTTATTCCATTTCCCACATCTAAGGATTGCTCCCTGGGTCGACTGTTGGTCTTTATTTTACAGGCTTGGCGAAGGCACTTAATCAGCTCTGTTACCGTTTATATTTTGGTCTCTTCTCTAAGGTTGACAGATTTCATGGAAGAAACATTTGTAACATTCTTTGGTCAAAACTGCACAGAAATACAGTACAGCAGCTCCGTTTCCAACCAATTACAGCTCCATCCAGTTTTAGTGGGCGTTCCCAACAAACCCCACCCCTTCCTCTGCGGGGAGTGCTTGTTTTTAAATCGTATTACATTTTGTATTTATTACACTTATTTATTACATATATCAACAACTGATATATTGATAGACAAGCATTACATGATAGAGTTCATTTTTAGCCACAAAGTACTGGACCCCAGTCTGCCACAGGAGCCCGGACCCAGTCTGCCACAGGAGCCCAGTCCCAGTCAGCCTCAGAGGACTGGACCCCAGTCTGCCACAGGAGCCCGGTCCCAGTCAGCCTCAGAGGACTGGACCCGGTCTGCCACAGGAGCCCAGTCCCAGTCAGCCTCAGAGGACTGGACCCGGTCTGCCACATGAGCCCGGTCCCAGTCAGCCTCAGAGGACTGGACCCGGTTCACTTCAGTAGACTGGACCTGGTCTGCCATGGAGGTCAGGGGTTGTGTGTTTGGATTAGATGGTCTTCTTGGTCCACCGTAGACTCTAGATCTCATGTTTTGGTCTTTAATGCCTTTGTTGAGGGTTTCTGTGATCTATATTTGATCTCATTATATGTGTGTTTTGTTTATGAGGTTTTTTTGTTTCTTTCTTTGTCATCTTTTACTCCAGAGGAGATTGTGGATCGGCAGATTGCGGATGGCCTCATTCCTCTGGACCTGAAGGAGAAGATCATCTTTGTGTTGCTCAGGAAGCACCGGCATCAGACCAAGAAACCGATCCACCGCTCACTGGCAGACATGGGGAAGTCCTCCAACACGGCCTCCAGTAAGTCTGCACGTCTGGTACGTGTCTGTACTTTGATTTTCCAATCAGTCAAGTCCAACTCCAGGCGTCTGATTACTGCTCATCCTAACACTTGCTTCGTTTCTGCCACGTTGATGGCCACCTGTTTCACCTTTCCTTGTGAAATCACCTTATCTGTGCTTGTTGTTTTCACATCTGCTGCTGTTGTTGCTGCTGCTGCTCTGTCAGACCGTAGTCCTCAGGTTAATCTGAGTCGTAGTACTAGTTCAGCTTCTGGGATCCACCGCTCCACAGAAGACCTACGCTCTCGGCAGTCAAGCAGCCTTGGCCGCCTGCGTGAGTCTCAACACCCCACACAAACACACACATGTGACTTTACTGCAGGTTTTTTTTTCAGTCACAGTCATTGAAAAACAAAACAGGTCATCATTCAGTTCTAAAGTGAATTTATAAAAAAACTAAGTCTGGTTCTCATCAGGTCTTAAAAACAGTTAAATACAACCTCAGATGAACACAACATATTACACTTTAATGAACAAACGTTAAACAGATGATTCAACAACTCGTAGATCCACAGCAGCAGTCCGTAAGAAGGCACAGCAGAGGTTGTGCCTTGTGTCTATGTGGATGGTCCACTTCACATCCTGGGAAACTGTGGGTCCCAGAAACCTGAAAGTGTCCACAGTAGACACTATGTTCTTGAGGATGGTGAGGGGACGGAGTGGTGGGGGTGTCCTCCTGAAGTCCACTGTCATCTCCACAGTCTTCAGCAGGTTAACCTCCGGGTGGTTCTGACTGCACCATTGGACAATCTGTTCCACTTCCTGTGTGTATGCAGTCTGTATGTACTAATCCTACCAAACATGTGCTTTTCTAGAGGTCTGCATACCTGCTGATGATCAGTTCATCAAAGCTGAAGATCAGTTCATCAATGCTGATGATCAGTTCATCAAAGCTGATGATCAGTTCATCAATGCTGAAGATCAGTTCATCAATGCTGAAGATCAGTTCATCAATGCTTAGTATTGGCCATTATTTGTTCCTAATGTTAAAACGTGATAGGACCAAATAGTAATTTCTATATACTGATGAGCAACAGTAGAAATGAATGGCGTGTTTTCTTTTTCACATGACTGTACCGTTCAGAGAACCTTCACACAACTAAACATCCATCAACTTTGAACTCTTTGACTGAAGCTGAAGATTTGATTCCTTTTTCCGCCGCTGATTTGCTGCGTATTTGATTGACACCCGTCTCTAACTGCTTCCGTGTGTGTTTGAATGAAGCGTGACGCCGGCTGACTCCCAGCTGCTGCATGAGTTCAGTGCTGCAGAAGCGTTCCCGTGTGTGTCAGTGGTATCTGCTCGCCATGACTACAGTGTGCTGGGCATGAAATGTGTTTACTGGGGGCGTGTGGCCCCGCCGTGCGTGCCTCCGCCCACTTCTTTTGTGACCCATCGTGATGAAGGGGATTATCGGAGGATTTTCTTGGACTCTGTGTGCTGTGTTCCTGTTTTTGTTCTGTAGATTCTTGTCGTTGCTAAATCTGCTCAAAGCAAAAAAGAAGAGAGCCATGAAGTAAAAACATCTACAGCAGCAAGTGGTCGTAATGAAGCCGTAACCTCCGCTCTCTGCTGCTCCGATATCTCTGAATCATAGAAAATGAGCATCTTTCATCAACTGCTCTCATCTGAAACAAACCCCGGAATTGAAGTCTGTCCATTTGAACATCTGAACCACCATGCTGGCTCTTACTGACACCAGAAACCTGTGTTTGTGCAGATCCCAATCAGAGCCGCAGCATGAATGATATTTCCGACACGCCCAGCACCGACCAGGTAAAGATCCTCCACAGTTTTCCTTGTGACACAGTGAAACTTAAAGGGCAGCTCCTTAAATAATATGTTTTAGTTTATAGTGTTTGTTTACTCAGTTCAGTGCAACTATGAGAATGTCCTGGAATAAACTGGTTTTCTGCACTCATTTTCTGTAAATTGTGATCTGATCTTCATCTAAGTCACAATAATGGAACGACACAATATTCGTAAAAAGATAACACCACCAAATGAAAAAAAGCGCCCTGAGGTTTTCTGGAGACCTTTGAAGCTCCTCCTTCATCTGACTGAAAAGCAGCATGTTGGTGTGACCGACGCCAACCGTCCTGGTGTGTCCATAAATGGACAAACAGGAAGTACAAGACAACCTGGAAGGCAGATGGCGCACGCTCACTTTGAATCACTGAAAGTTAGATATTTTTATAGTTATACAGTTTTCCTTTGTATTCACTTCAATTCAACTCAGTTCAATTCAGTTTTAGTTACACAGCGTCTGTTACAACACAAGTTGTCTCCAGGATGTTTCCAGAGACCAGAACATGACCCCCGACCAGATGTAGCCGCTTTGTCATTTCTAAAAGGGAATATGTCACTTTTCCTGCAGCTGATGAAATGTGATGAAATAGACTCTTGTCTGTTAATATTGATCAAAAGAAGCATGTTGAATGAAAGTATCTGAGTACAGATCCATGTGGGACTCCAGCTCCGACTCTGCTGCGTGAGGAAGTTTCAATCTTCATGAAAAAGCTGGAATCTGTCAGATACTTTATGACCTAAATCAGCCTAATGTGTTTTGTTAAGCTAATGACACATTCCAGTGATCAATAGCCTTGAATGCATTAGTAACTTGGGTCTTTAAACCCGAATGTTCCGCTGTGATGGTGCGGAGCTTGGTTTTGAAACTAATCCATGAAGTTAATGTCAATACATGCTCACTGAAATGACCTGGCTTGAATATCTGAAGTGAAGCGCCTCGAGATAAAGAGCTGAAGCCACTAAATCATATGTTAGAAGCTAAATGGAGCTGCAAATGGCAAAAAATGTCAAACTGTTTTTATAAACCTGCATAAGAAATATTCCATCGACTGCTGTCAGTTCAAAGGTCCTGCAGCTGCTTTAAAAACCATCGCTTAATATTTCACTACGAATAGTATACTAACTCAGTAGAGTAGCTTGTAGCTGCTTGATCGCCCAGATTCGTAACCAGCTCACTTAAACTGACTCGACGAGGTTACTCAGACGGCAGAAAATAGCTCATTAGCCGGACTATTTTCAGCCGTTACATTAATGCATGGAAGTATTTGGGTCAGCTGGTGTTGTGGGAACGTTCCCGGCAACCGGCTGCTTTACCGTGTTTTCACGGAGACAAACTGGAGCTGGACCAACCGTTGGGGCGGAAGCATGTCGGGCTCATGGGACATGTAGTCTGGATCTGAGAAAAACACCGAATCGGTTTCATTAACTCCTCCAACTTAGGTCTCATTTGTTCAGGATTTTACAACTATATACTTTTATACTTAAAAGTTCAACAGTTAGGCATTAATGAGTGGTGTGGTGACACGTAGATAAAACATAATGTAAATAACTTCAATCTGAACACTTCATTTACTGTATCCGCCTCAGACCTACTCAGGTTTCTCAGAGGTTTTATTTAACATACCCTGATTTCACATGTGATCATCTCTTGATGCACTCGAATGCATCTTTAGTGAAGTAGCTGCGTCATTAGGGGTTAACAGGTCTTTCAACTTCAGATCCCTCCCCCGGGCGACCGGACCAGGAGTGATAAATTCCTGGCCTGCACCCTTGACTGCAGCAATCCTCCATCAGCTCTGCATATTTTCCCTCTTCCTTTCATTGGTCTCCTCCATCTTCTCCTCCCAGGACACTGCTCCAGCACGGCCACCTGTTCAATGCTTCAAGTACAGGATGATGTCTGGTTGGAGGCTTGTGTTTATTGTCATTCTGGAAACCTCAGCTGTCTCCCCAGATCCCCCTCGTCTGCCAGTCATGTGCAGTTCCTAGGAAGACTAGATTAATGTTATCTAGGCTAGTTGCTCTGGTTGTAGTGATGCATATGGTCTCACAACCACCTTCAGCACTTGCTTGTGAAGCCAGTGGTGGCGGCCTTCACTAAGTGTTATGGTGCCGCTGCTGAGAATATGCTCTAAGGTTCCTTTTCATTGGCATGCTGGTGTTTCAGACTTGCCACCACAGAAGAAGTTGGAAGCGCTGGGGAGGTTGATAAGGTTCAGCCTTCCATGACTCAGTCCAAAAGATCTTCCTATTGATGACTTGTTCCCATGTCATCTAAGCACCCTGCTGTCTTACCCCAACACCTGGCTTCCAAGCGCCTCCTTCACCCCAGCTCTTACCTCCTTTTGGACCAGTTCCCGCCTCTCTTTGCCCTTTAGCTTTCTGAAGAGCATTGACAGAATGCTGCCTGATCGTGCCACAGAGCCCTCCAGTGGTCTATGGCGAAGCCTTGCCTCTGCCTGGTCCACTGGTGCCTAATATCAAGCAGCACTATGATCAGATGATTTTTATTTTGCCTTTACACACAAAAAAACCACAGGATTAAAAGAGCGTGTGGTAAGTTTTGCACATGACTGCAGGTCATATTTATGAATGTAGAAAATAATTAAAGGGTTCAGACTTCTAAGCACCACTGTATTTGCTGTTAAGCAGCAACACTGACTTGGTATTTGAGTATTAAGCTGTAAATATCTTGACACACACTTCAAAGCAGGAAACTAATTCTCACATGTGACCACAGAAATCGGACTGTTTATTTGTTCACAGACGCCAACACCTCCATCTTTCTTTGATCCAAATAGTTCACAAAATCGTGCTTTGAAGTTCTCATATTCACATCAAAAGCAATAGAACTACAGAAATATTGGAGGAAGTTGGTAAAATACTCTGAAATGAGCTGTGAAAGTCCACCTGCCACGGACTAGTAATCTGTGCAGGTGGGGAGAGCTGGAACAGACTCAGCAGATCCCAGCAGAGTAGAAATAACTGGGTCCATGATGGATGGATTCAATTCAATTCAGTTTTATTTATGTAGCGTCTATTACACAAGTTGTCTCTAGGATTTTTCCAGGGACCCAGAACAGTTATTACATAAACAACGGCAAGTAAAAACTCCTGCTGACGTGATAGAATGGATGGATGGATGGATGGATGGATGGATGGATGGATGGATGGATGGATGGATGGATGGATGGATGGATGCATGGATGGATGGATGGATGGATGGATGGATGGATGGATGGATGGATGGATGGATGGATGGATGGATGGATGGAGCTGTGAGAGGGACACATGTTATTTGCAGGGGAACTGGGAAGTTAGGAGAAAATGAAAGGAAATAAGGGTCAGCTGGTGAATTGACTCTGAAAGCAGCATTAACAGATTATGGAAAGGTCTTAAATTAAGCACCCACCACTGCCACATGCTTTATTGGTGAGAAAGAGGAGGTGGGGGAGCTTAGAGTTGGGGTGGGGGCTGGAGGGTGTTGGATAGAAAAAGCTGCAACTGCGAGTTTTGTGTTAATATGATGGCAGACCCAACTAACAGCCATAATTGTTGAGACATTTTGCTAGGAGCTGACTTTTCCCAACTCCATTAAATCCAGAATCCAACGAGGAAGTAGAATAAAGCCTCCTTAAATGAAGATGAATGATCAGCCCTCCCCCTAGTGGCTTGTGGGCCCTATGCATTTGCATAGTCTGCATATAGCAAGAAACAGCTCTGGCAGCAACTGTGGTCCAATTAGGTGTCTAGATGACTAGTCCCCGACTGCCGACTAGACTAGTCCCCCTACTGCCGACTAGACTAGTCCCCGACTGCCGACTAGACTAGTCCCCCTACTGCCGACTAGACTAGTCCCCGACTGCCGACTAGACTAGTCCCCCTACTGCCGACAGGACTAGCCCCCCTACTGCCGTCTAGACTAGCCCCCCTACTGCCGACTAGACTAGTCCCCCTACTGCCGACTAGACTAGTCCCCCTACTGCCGACTAGACTAGTCCCCGACTGCCGACTAGACTAGTCCCCTACTGCCAACAGGACTAGCCCCTTACTGCCGTCTAGACTAGCCCCCCTACTGCCGACAGGACTAGCCCCCTACTGCCGACAGGTCTAGCCCCCTACTGCCGACTAGATTCCCGAGCTAGTAGCTAAAGGCTGTTAGCCAGCGTTAGCCATCGGCAGCCTTTGGTTGGTTGCTCCACGTGAGCCACCAGGTGAGCCACCAGGTGAGCCACCAGGTGAGCCACCAGGTGAGCCACCAGGTGAGCCACCAGGTGAGCCACCATCCTTCTGGGATCCTTCCAGGCCAAGAAAGAGGTCATGGCTTTCCTTGTTACACAGATGTCTTGTACGCAGTGGAAGTAAATTCAATCAAGACGTTTATGGACGGATGGAGCCCATTTGTGATGGTTCTTTTAAATTCACATGTCAGGATTTACTAGTGTGCTTTTATTTCACTCTAAGTTGGACTGGATTACACTCTTCTTGAGATTGTGGCCCTTGTGGTTGGTCAAGTCCCAGTTCAGCAACTGCAACATGACATTTAAACACAACAGGTCCCACGATCTGGTCAGCAAGAAAGATCCTCAGTGCTACATCATACTTCACACATGTTCTCTCTTCCTCCTCTGCCAGTTAAAGAATAAGTTCATGAAGAAAATTCCTCGAGATGCTGAAGCCTCCAACGTCCTGATTGGCGAAGTGGATTTTCTAGAAAAACCCTTTGTTTCGTTTGTACGTTTGGCTCAAGCCACGACTCTGGGAGGCCTCACCGAGGTTCCCGTACCAACCAGGTAGGCGTCCTGCCGTCTAACTCATCTTCACCTCTGAATTCCAGAGTCTCCTGACGATCTCTTCTCACAGGTTTCTCTTCATCTTGCTGGGACCTCAAGGGAAAACCAAGTCCTACAATGAGATTGGCAGAGCCATAGCTACTCTCATGGTGGATGATGTAAGAGGTTAAGCATCTTGTTGTGACAGTCAACCTCACTACACACATCAGATTCTTTTTTTTTTTACTCTTTAATACATCTTTCTCTCCCATCAGCTGTTTAGTGATGTTGCCTACAAAGCCAGAGAGCGTGAAGACCTGATTGCAGGTGTTGATGAATTTCTGGACGAGGTGATCGTGCTTCCTCCAGGGGAGTGGGACCCTAAAATACGAATCGAACCTCCCAAGAAGGTCCCATCAGCAGACATGAGGTAAGAGAAAGGAGGTTTTGTTGGCATCTTTACACTTTTTCTCCTTAGAAATAGGGAAGACGTGATTTTAACTTCTGCTGTACTTTTATATTTTTTGTTTATCAATCAAAATTTTGGATATTTTGCAAACCACTGAATAAGGATTGTGCCTTGCCTGTGGGTGAAGGCAGCTACTGTCTCCTCTTACCTGAGCTTTGGGTTCGGGTCCTTCCAGGCCTGCAGCAAGTCTCTTAGTAACCCTAACTGACTGTGGCTGTGCACAGTTGGGTCTTACAGAGCTGAAGTCAAGTCAGAGCTGAAGTCAAGTCACAGCTGAAGTCAAGTCACAGCAGAAGTCAAGTCACAGCTGAAGTCAAGTCACAGCAGAAGTCAAGTCACAGCTGAAGTCAAGTCACAGCAGAAGTCAAGTCACAGCTTATTTCTAGAAATGTGGCTGATAATATTAGACAATCCAGGGTCCAGGCGAGGATCTCTATTAGTAAATTATCTAATTACTGAGACCCGGAGTGACATTTTCTGCTTAACAGAAACGTGGCTCCAAGAGGAAGAGTTTGTTAGTTTAAATGAATCGACGCCGTCCAGTTACTTTAATTATCATATTCCTCGAATCACAGGTTGAGGTGGAGGAGTAGCGGCGATCTACGACTCCAGTCTTACAATAAAATCCAAACCTAAATGTGATTATAATGAGTTTGAAAGCCTCACGCTTAGCTTAAAACTGCCGAGCTGGAAATCAGAGAAGCCAGTTTTGTTGGTGGTAGTTTACCGGCCTCCTGCTGGTGCTGGTCTGGAGTTTCTGTCTGAGTTCTCAGATTTCTTATCTAGTTTATTGATCAGTACAGATAAAGTCATCATAGTGGGCGACTTTAACATTCATATGGATGTTGACAACGACAATCTTAAGTTGGCTTTTGATTCTCTTCTAGAATTGATGGGGATTTTACAAAAAGTTAACGAACCGACGCATCGTCTTAATCATACTCTTGATCTGGTCCTCGTCTACGGTGTAGAACCTGATAATCTGTTAGTGTCACATGTTAACTCCCTCCTATCCGACCACTATTTAATAACGTTTGAATTCAACATTGTCAACGTTACGCATAATAGGAGGAATTACTTTAGCAGGTGTCTATCCGATAAAGCTGTTACTAAATTTAGGGAGGCCATTGCTCTTCATCTTCATACAGAGGAACATAGTGAAGGTCACTTGAATCCAGTCCAAAATGGAGGTCAGTGGAGCTTCATTCTCGACACAGTCTGCAGTCAGGTGCTCCTGAAGTGAATTTCATCCATTCCTTAAAGAGTTTTGCTGTGTGATGGGGTACATGTTCCTGTGGAGCAGGCCACTGCCATCAAACAGCGCTACTGCTACTGGGTGGCTGCTTGATTAAGGAGGTGTTAAAAATCGTCATCATTTGGATGAGTTTCAACAACACTGAAGCTCACTGGTGTCTGAATTCTGTCTAACCAGTAATTACAAAGTTGAGGGGTTTAATTTAAACCTGTTTTTCTTGTTTTATAATACAGAAAGTCAGTATTGAACCTGAATGAGCTGGGTCAGATGAACGGTACAGCTGGTGGAGCAGCTGGCGGAGAAGACGAGGAGCTTCCTGTTCCGCATGAGCTGGGAGAGGAGCTGAAATTTACTGGGAGGTATGAAAAAGGCTGCTACAGGACCATTATGTCCCTGAAGTAGAAATCATTTTTATCGCTTTTTTGCCTCTAACTTAAAGATAAACTGAAAATTCTGATTTAGTGAACAATATTTATTCATCAGGATCAGTAATCATAATAATAAACTATATTTATATAGCAATGTTACAAAGTTCTAAACAGAACATTCAATTAAAATCAATTCAACTGAGCTGTAAAGGAATAAATTAAACTCCTGATTAGTCAAATTAATAGAAAGCCAAAACAATACTGACAATAATGATAATTGCCCAGCTCAAGAAACCAACAAATTGTATCAAAACCTTTCTTTGACATAATCCCTGATCCCGAGCAAGCACCAGGCGAATGTGGGAAAGAAACACTGCACAGCGTGGAAACAAACAGGTATAGAAAAATGAAAATGTTAATGATAATACCAGCCCTAATTCAGAGGTACGGCAGGAGCAACCTTTCCTGGTTTACTAGGTCCGGGTCCAGGTGCAGAGCAGCAGGACTCCTTTTTCCAGGTTGTTGTATGTCCTTTTCACACATGACCAGTATCATCTCAGGACCTGTAGGAAACCCCACTCCAGTGGGAATAGGGCATTAGACTTCCTCCAGTCTGTAGAGAATACCAGATCTTTGCTGTTATTCTCATCATGTCTTTATGTGACATTCTAAATACATTTTAAATGAATAAAGAATCTCTTCCTTCACAGGTGCACTCTTCCCGTTGAGGAGAGTCATTGGTGTCAAACGGCATAGTTGTATTTAAGATCAAGACTAACTTTGTTGTTCTGATTTAACAGGATCTGTGGAGGTTTATGGCTCGACATCAAGAGGAAGATCCCATTTTACTGTAGTGATATCTACGATGGCTTCCATATCCAGTCCATCTCTGCAGTACTCTTCATCTACCTGGGTTGCATCACCAATGCCATCACCTTCGGAGGGCTGCTTGGAGATGCTACCGATAGCTACCAGGTTTTCATCGGGGCTCCTGAATGATAAACCAGACCTGAAACTGCCAGCAGTGCTTCACTGATCTAAATTTAACAACCCTAAGAGGTCTGTCTGTGCTCTTCTCTCTCAGGGGGTGATGGAGAGTTTCCTCGGCACTGCTTTAGCAGGAACCGTCTTCTGTTTGTTTGGAGGACAACCGCTCATCATCCTCAGCTCAACTGGGCCCATTCTCATCTTTGAGAAACTGCTTTTTGAGTTCAGCAAGTAAGGCCACGTACTTGTGGTGTCAGTTAATTATGGTGTACGGTGTGCAGAAGAAACTGTTAAAGTTATCTTATATGCTGATGACATTGTTCTATTAGCCTTAAATGAACAAGATACACAAAAAACGCTGTCCTCTACAAATGACTGGTCTGTATTGTCCTTGTCTTTTTGACTGTGGTTTTAGGACTTGAGTAAAGACTGTTTTTAGGAGATTACCCAGTATAATGGAGACCCTGTTGAGCTAGTAGAGCTAGCATGGATGATGGATGGTTGGATGGATGGATGGATGGTTGGATGGATGGATGGATGGATGGATGGATGATGGATGGATGGATGATGGATGGTTGGACGGATGGATGGATGGTTGGACGGATGGATGGATGATGGATGGATGATGGATGGATGGATGGATGGATGGATGGATGGTTGGACGGATGGATGGATGGATGGATGGTTGGACGGACGGATGGATGGATGATGGATGGATGGATGGTTGGACAGACGGACGGATGGATGATGGATGGTTGGATAGATGGATGGTTGGACGGACGGACGGATGATGGATGGATGGATAGATGGATGGATGGATGGATGGATGGTTGGACAGATGGATGGATGGATGGATGATGGATGGATGATTGATGGATGGTTGGATGGATGGACGGATGGACGGATGAACGGATGGATGGATGGATGAATGAATGATGGATGGATGGTTGGACAGACAGATGGATGATGGATGGTTGGATGGATAGATGGATAGATGGATGGTGGATGGTTGGATGGATGGATGGACGGATGGATGGTTGGACAGACGGGCGGATGGATGATAGATGGATGGTTGGATGGTTGGATGGATGGACAGATGGATAGTTGGATGGACGGCTGGGTGGATGATGGATAGATGATTGATGAATGGACAGACGGATGGATGGATGATGGATGGATGATTGATGGATGATTGATGGATGGATGGATGGATGGATGGATGGACAGATGGATGGATGGATGGATGGATGGTTGGATGGATGGATGGTTGGACAGACGGGCGGATGGATGATAGATGGATGGTTGGATGGTTGGATGGATGGACAGATGGATGGTTGGATGGACGGCTGGGTGGATGATGGATAGATGATTGATGAATGGACAGACGGATGGATGGATGATTGATGGATGATTGATGATTGATGGATGGATGGATGGATGGACAGATGGATGGATGGATGGATGGTTGGATGGATGATAGATGGATGATTGATAGATGATTGATGGATGGATGGATGGATGGACAGATGGATGGATGGATGGTTGGATGGATGGTTGGACAGACGAACGGATGGATGACGGATGGATGGATGGATGACAGATGGATGATGGATGGATAGATGGATGGACAGACGGATGGATGGATGGTTGGATGGATGGATGGTTGGACAGACGAACGGATGGATGATAGATGGATGATGGATGGTTGGACAGACGGGTGGATGGATGACGGATGGATGATGGATGGATGACGGATGGATAGATGGATGGATGGATGATGGATGGATGACGGATGGATGATTGATAGATGATTGATGGATGGATGGATGGATGGATGGACAGATGGATGGATGGATGGATGGTTGGATGGATGATGGATGGATGGATGATTGATAGATGATTGATGGATGGATGGATGGATGGACAGATGGATGGATGGATGGTTGGATGGATGGTTGGACAGACGAACGGATGGATGTCGGATGGATGGATGGATGACAGATGGATGATGGATGGATAGATGGATGGACAGACGGATGGATGGATGGTTGGATGGATGGATGGTTGGACAGACGAACGGATGGATGATAGATGGATGATGGATGGTTGGACAGACGGGCGGATGGATGACGGATGGATGATGGATGGATGACGGATGGATAGATGGATGGATGGATGATGGATGGATGACGGATGGATGACGGATGGATGATGGATGGATGATGGATGGATGACGGATGGATGACGGATGGATGATGGATGGACAGACGGGCGGTGATCTTTTTTGTTCATTTCCATTAGGGTTCTCTTGAGCGGCTGTATGTTGATGTATTTGGTCATTTAACTATTTGTAGTCACCTGTCAGTATGGCAAACATGCTACAGCATATTAATGAGAACGTTCCACGGATACACACATTTTTCCATAAACCGCTTCGTCATCCGACTGCCCTCGCAGGAACAACGACATCGACTACATGGAGCTGCGTCTGTGGATCGGCCTTCACTCGTGTCTGCAGTGTTTCCTGCTGGTCCTGTCAGATGCCAGCTACATCATCAAATACATGACCCGCTTCACTGAGGAGGGCTTCTCCAGCCTCATCTCCTTTATATTCATCTCAGATGCCATCAAAAAGATGGTGGGTAACTCACTGAACATGTGGAGTTGTCTGAGAAACGAATGATCACTTCTTGTCCATGAATTAAACCGTTTGTTTTCCTTAGGTAGGGTCATTTAAGTACTATCCAATCAACCGTGGATTCAAGCCTGATTACATAACATCCTACAAGTGTGAATGCATCGCTCCAGACCAGGGTGAGTCTTCAAGCTGCCTCTACATGGTCCTTCTTCTAAGAAAAGCTGTTTTCTGCAGAGCCTTAAAGGAGATCCTGAGATCTACATGAAAGAGCTCAGCTGTCCCTCAACCTCATTTGCTGTAATTACTCTTCACCCCGTTTTAGCATTTTCCTTTTGTTTTTTTTGCCTTCCAGCCTTAAACAGGATTTTTGTGGGGTTTGCATGACACCTCTACCAACTCCAAACTGTTTTGGTTTTTTTTTTTGCCTTGTCTTTTGTGGTGCCATGTTCCTTGCAGGTCCTACTTTTGGACACGATAGTCGTATCTTTTATGAGCCAGTCATACATCGATGGATTTAAAAGAAAAAATTCTTAGACTTCTGTAGGTTTTGGCAGCGTCAGATCATAATTTCAAACTACACATGCATGCTTGCAAGGTTTTTTTTAAATTACTGAGTAAAACCTATTTCACACACTGCTCCCAAAAAGTCAGAAACGCCGCTGGTCATGCCGCAATTTAAACAGACGTTGAAACTGGTGGTTCTGGTTGTTCTGTGGTTGTTGTGAACACTTCAGCAGATGTTATCACCATCAAAAGCAAAGGTTTTGTTATGGCTCTGTGATGACCTTTGTACATTTCTTTGTTTCTGCTTCATTTCTGGATGCTGTCTGAAAAGTGAGTATCTCCATGGACTCTTCATGAGCCTGTAACGCTGAAACACCGCCGACGGAGATGAATGTTGATGAGATGACAGAAAGCGCATGTCGCTCATGTAAAACTGATGGCAGCGTTTGTGTTTGTTGTCTGCAGCATCTGCTCTGGGTTTGAATGTTTCAGCTCCGCTCGCAGACGATAACATGACTCTGCTGGTGAGTGACAAACGACAGGAAAGTGAGCGATGAAGAAGAGTCGCACTGCATTTGTATCTCAGATAGTTCGGTTGCACTGAATTTCAAATGTTGTGAAATCAACAAGCAAAGTTTGAAGTACGAGCAGAAGTCTGAGTCTGACTGTTCAAAAATCAGCCTCAACTGAAACCTCTGGATGCTCTAGAAACACCCGGGTCACTCTGGGAGATTTAACTTAAACGACCAACAAAGGTAGAATTCATTGACTTCCAAATCTTAACCACATATTTTGTTGACAATAGAGCGTAGAAAACTTGTGAACCTTGTGTGCAAGAACTCGATGACACAGGTCTGATTCATCTCTTCTAGTCCTGAGGTCCAAAACCCAGACGGCAGCAGGAGACGACCGGTTAATGTGTTCAAACAGCTCCGGAGGTCTGGAGGTTGAACAAAACCTTGAAAGTCACAAAGCAGCTGCATATGAACAACTGAACGCAAAAAAAAACCAAATAAGATTCACTTCATTCAAGCAGAACATCAGCTAAGCCGTCATTTGAACCCAAACACACTCCCATGAGTCTTTGCGCTTCGATAGTCACCAGAGGAACATCTCGTCTTCGTCAGAAGGTTGAACAGCTTCGTTCTGTTTTCTCTGCTCTATTGTGAATAAAATCTAGATTCTTATCTTTTAGTTGAGGTATTTGTCTTAAATCAGACCTGCATGTAGATAATTGTCAGGACTAAGACTCTTTCTGCAAATTTTGCTGGTCACAACAGTTTAAAGCGCTAAAAGCAGAGTTTTTCTGCTCGTCCGTTGGACAACTCTGCTTCCAGTGTTTTCTTCTGTATTCTTCTTTCTCCTGTTATCGCTGCTCTTCTCTCTCTTTCTTTTTTCTTTATTGTCCCTCACCTTCCTGGCGCCGTGCTGTCAACTGTCTGTCCCCGTCTTGTCCTCCTCTCTCCTCATCTGCACCCCTCATTGTCCTCCTCCTATTTCCTCCTCTCTCCTCTGTCCCCCTCATCTTTCTTGTCCTCCTCTCTCCTCTGTCCCCCTCATCTTTCTTGTCCTCCTCTCTCCTTTGCCCCCTCATCCTTCTTGTCCTCCTCTCTCCTCTGTCCCCCTCATCCTTCTTGTCCTCCTCTCTCCTTTGCCCCCCTCATTGTCTTCCTCCTCTTTTCTCCTCATCCTCTTCTGTCCTCCTTGCCCTCCTCATCCTCCTCGTCCACCTTTGTCGTCATAGTTTAACTTGACAGATCTGGACTGGAGTCAGCTGAGTAAGAAGGAGTGTGTGAAGTACGGCGGAACGTTGGTGGGGAACTCCTGTAAGTATGTTCCTGACCTGGCCCTCATGTCCTTCATCCTCTTCTTTGGCACCTACTCCACAACTGTTTCTCTGAAGAAGTTCAAGTCCAGCCGCTACTTCCCAACGAAGGTAAAGCAGCCTCACCAACAGATGTTGCTAGAACATACTCCCAGAACATCTGTCACCTCGTAGACGTCCTCAACGCTCCTGACTGCATGGGAAATGCTGGATTTCTGTAGTTTGGAGGCATATTAAGTCATATTTAGGTTTAACCCTATACAGGCCATGTAAACATACCTGGTAACTCCAGTAGACCTACGTACTATGAATATTACCCCCCCACCACCACCAAAAGAAAACAAACAAAAGTTACAAAGTACAAAAGCTCCTTCAGTTGTCTTCAGCAGCCTTAGAATTAACCCTATAAAGGCTCAATCCTGTTTCTTGTGTTAAAACGTCCTCGGTTCTTCGTATTCAACAAATACACATGAACAACACGTCATCTTTTTCACTCGTCCATTATTTCATTAAACACCCTTCAGACCCTTACACTGGTGGCATTTGTCTGATACTAAGACCCGCTACGGTCACGTGACAGGACTCATTTTGGGATATGACCAGCCTTCCCCTTCACTCTGAGCCCTCCTCCTCATCCACCCTCCACCCCTCATCTTCACCAGCCAGCCTCCTCCCACGCTCCTCTCTCCTCTTTTGTCCTTCTACGTCATCCAGCTTCGTTCCCTGATCGCTGACTTTTCCATCATCATCGCCATCCTGCTCTTCTGTGGGCTGGACTGTCTGCTGGAGCTGGACACGCCCAAACTGCATGTGCCCACAGAGATCAAGGTCCCTGACCACCTCGTCTTCCTCAGACCTGTACCTGTACCTGTGGGATGCAGCTCCTTCCCAAATCATTTTGTTAATTTGATCGATCATTGAAGTGATTCTCTTATGAAGTTATCATCTTTCTTTTCTTCTCTGCCCTCATTTCCTCACGTCTCTTCTAACTCATTGTCATTTTACACACCTGTGTTTTCCTTCTCCCTGTGTGTGTGTGTGTGTGTGTGTGTGTGTGTGTGTGTGTGTGTGTGTGTGTGTGTGTGTGTGTGTGTGTGTGTGTGTGTGTGTGTGTGTGTGTGTGTGTGTGTGTGTCGCTGGATCTGTAGATGAGGAAGCTAATCAGTGATTTTGCCATCTTCATGTCAATCATGTCCTTTGTGGGTCTGGATATGTTGATGGGGTTAGACACACCCAAACTAATCGTTCCAACAGAGTTTAAGGTATTCCCTCACTCTCACTCTTTTACATGTCAGATCATGTGTTTGTGTTTATAACATTTGTAATAGCAAGAAAAAGTATGTGAACCCCAATAATTCACTGCAGATCACATTTTATGTGATCTGATCTGCATCTAATTAACAGTAATGAACAAAGTGTTCAAACAGTCTTTTATCATTTTTGAGTCTTTTTTGAACTTTATCAAAGCTGGAGGAAAAAGTAAGTGAACCCATAGATTCATTACTTCAACTAAAACTAATTAGAGGCACTACTTTGCACAGCTGGAGCTTAGAGGCGTGGTTTACTGATAGAGGACATTGACGCCTCGCCAAAAGGAGACATATGATCAGGAATCGTTGATCTGCAGAAGGTTCGACAGAGATACGAGGTTTGACATCCACCAGTCCAGTTCAGCTGTCTACAAGTGAAAGTAGAAGTTTAGTTCTGCAGCTTCCTGGCAGAGGAACCCACGAGGAACAGCTGCAGGGTTGAAGACATCACAGGAAACATCTCTGTTCCCCTATCTACAGAATGGGGTCAAAGGTCACCAGCTGGTTTTAGCAGCCGCGGCTTCGTGTTTAACCACATGTCAACGAAAAGTTGTTTATATGTGGACGCAGCGGTGGGGCTTTCTAAAGACACACAACTGATCAGAAAAAGACTTTTAAAGTAGATGTCCAGGTTGTAGAGCAGGAGAACGTGAGGAGCAAAGAACAAGAGGTCTTGACCCTTTTTCTGCCCTCAATCATCGCAAGGAGCGTTGACCCATGGGAGGAGGACCGGGTCACATGATGCATGGGGAGTGGATTGGTTTTGATTGGTCTCGACCATTTTTGATCGTTTTTGATTGTTCCTGACTAATTTGATCATTTTTAATTGTTTTTGATCGTTCTTGACCATTTTGATCATTTTTATTGTTTTTGATTGTTCTTGACCATTTTTGATCGTTTTTGACCATTTTGATCATTTTTAATTGTTCTTGACTAATTTTGATTGTTCTTGACCATTTTGATCATTTTTAATTGTTTTTAATTGTTCATGACTATTTTTGATTGTTCTTGACCGTTCCTGGTTGTTCTTTACTGTTCTTAAGTGTTCTTACCTGGACTTTCAAGTATTTCTAAACTGCCATATTGGTACTTTCACTGAAATAAATGATCTACATCTGTACCTGCCAGCTTTACAGTCACACACCTTTGAGACATCTATATTCTTTCCTGCTGCAACATTTACGGTTTAATTTTTCCCGTTATCCTGTGTGTCTCTGTGATGCAGCCAACGCGTTCTGACCGTGGTTGGATCGTGATGCCGTTCGGTAAGAACCCCTGGTGGTGGTATGTGGTGAGCTTCGTCCCCGCTCTCCTGGTCACCATCCTCATCTTCATGGACCAGCAGATCAGCGCCGTCATTGTCAACCGCAACGAAAACAAGCTAAAGGTCTGCACACACAGAGGAGACAACGTCTGTCAGAGCTGCTTCATGTTTACAGCTAAAGGTTGACGGTCCGCAGTGGCTCGGTTCTGGGGACCCCCTCATCTGTCATCAGTCCAACCCAGCCACTAACGGGTCACAAGAAGGGTTAAGTGCAGGTCCCTAGTCTGGATAAAAGGGGAGGGTTGTGTGAAACAGGCTGTTTGGGCCGACCTCTAAACGCGGGAAAACCTGAAAGTAGATTTCTTTGTTACTTTGTGTCACACATGAGTATTGAAACCGTGAACCAGGATCCTCTGTTAGTTTAAGTAGAAACCAGGCGAGCTTACGATAAAATTGTGGTTAGATCTCCTCATCAAAATAATGCGCAGTTCGTGCGGAAACATGTCTTCCTGTGGTGCAGAAAGGATGTGGCTACCACTTGGACCTGTTCTGGGTGGGGGTTCTGATGGCTGTGTGCTCCTTCATGGGCCTTCCCTGGTACGTGGCCGCCACCGTCATCTCCATCGCTCACATCGACTCTCTGAAGATGGAGAGCGAATCCAGCGCCCCCGGAGAGCAGCCGCAGTTCCTGGGAGTCAGGTGAGACAGCGCCGACGCTGTAAATAGGACAAACGTCACGTCAACCCGCCTCCCCGCCACCCAGGTTTAGAGCCAGTTCATTTCACTTAAGAAAACTGAATCATCTGGAGAACAATGTGTGATTTGCAGAGAGCAGCGGCTGACAGGAATCCTGGTGTTTGTGTTGACTGGACTCTCGGTGTTCCTCGCTCCTGTGCTTCAGGTCAGCTGGTAGACTTCACAGAAACTAACTTCTTTACAGGACCACATAATGTTCTCTGACATCACCCGCTAATGACCCTCTGTTGCTCTGTTCACGTCAGTATATCCCCATGCCGGTCCTCTATGGAGTCTTCCTCTACATGGGAGTGGCGTCGCTAAGTGGCATCCAGGTACGCTGAGGAACTACGTAAATAACCTTACAGCTCATAGGACCTCTTTATGTAGGCTCTAATCAAATATGCTTAAAACCCGGAAGAAATCAGAAACACATTAAAATATTGTGATGTAGCACAAAGTGGAGACTGAAAACATGAATCTCAGGAAGCACAGAATTCAGTTTTCATCTTCTAGATGGATTTGTGAACGTCCTGTTGAGTTTTATTGGCCGTGAAGATTCCACAGAGCTGTCAATCATCCAGGCCTGCCGTCGTTCCTGAGATACGTCCTGGTACAAACACCCACAGCTCAGCAGCTGCTCCACACGGGGGCGCTAGAACATCCTGAAGATGTCCTAGACTCTGTGTTCCTCGCTCCTGTCGTTCAGGTCAGCTGCTAGACTTCACAGAAACGTACTTCTTCAGGATGTTCTAGCAAACATATTAACAAACCCAAACCAGTTCTAGATTAAAGGAATTCATGTATTTAGTGGCATTTATATCAAATAAAGGCAGTTTTGGTTTGGTTACCTCAGTGAAACAGGAATGACTGAACGTATTGAAATGTCTTTTCAAACATTCGTCTTCAAGAACATCTAAAACCTCTCTGTTCCTCACCAGGAGCTTCAGTCTTGGTCCAGTAGATGGTGACATGTTCTAGAATGGATTTCTAGTGTTTCAGTTTTAAATACATGAATCCAGACAGATATGAGCTTTAAAAGTCAGATTTTCCGCTGTTATCTTCATCTACTCTGAACTGATGATATTTATACTTCATTTTACACTTCTGCTGGAATCTCATGTTTCCTTTTTTGAGATACCAGATTTCTTCAAATTCATCTTATAGTCGCTGAGATAAACTTTTAGATTAGATATGTCATTTTAGAGCAGGAATCTCTAAAACATGCTTTGTTAGGACGGGTTTAACGTTAAAGGAGCAGTCCGTCCACTTTCCAGGATCAAACAGCATCTTTTTTAAAGACTAAATTACACAAAATGACAAATCAATAACTCTGTCATTATTCTGGAGACTTTTGTTTCAGATATTTCCGTCTTGGAAAAGCCCCACATATGTTTACTTGACTTACTTCTTCATGAAACGAAAATCCAATAATTCTACGCAGTTCATTGTGTCTATTGAGAATTTGCAATAACAGTTTCTTTTTACAGACAAATAGGGTCTAGATTTGGTTTTGAGACATGTTTCGGCTTCCTGCTGGGGTCTTCCTCAGGCGACTCCAATGTCGGGAACGTCATGTTCCTATCAGTGGCCGACTCCGCAGACCTGACAGGTCTGACTCTTCTGAGGTCAACACCAAATCTAGCCCCTATTTGTCGGAAAAAAGAAACCTTTACTATATAAATCCAGTAATGCAACTTGGATCACATTCGAGGCCTTCGAAGACTGAAGGAAATCTGAACTTTGATGGAGGACCAGGAAGTCTATAGACAGGCAGGCAGACAGGCAGTCGGGCAGGCAGACATACAGACAGACAGGCAGGCAGTCAGGCGGGCAGTCAGGCGGGCAGACAGATAGACAGACAGGCAGGCAGGCAGGCAGACAGACAGGAAGGCAGGCAGACAGACAGACAGACAGACAGGTAGGCAGTCAGACAGGCAGACAGACAGACAGACAGGAAGGCAGACAGACAGACAGGAAGGCAGGGAGACAGACAGACAGACAGGCAGGCAGGCAGACAGGCAGGCAGACAGACAGGCAGACAGACAGACAGACAGACAGACAGACAGACAGACAGACAGACAGGAAGGCAGGCAGACAGACAGACAGGCAGGCAGACAGACAGGCAGGCAGACAGACAGGCAGGCAGGCAGACAGACAGGCAGACAGACAGGCGGGCAGACAGACAGACAGGCAGGCAGTCAGGTGGGCAGACAGACAGACAGACAGACAGACAGACAGGAAGGCAGACAGGAAGGCAGACAGACAGACAGACAGGCAGTCAGGCGGGCAGACAGACAGACAGACAGACAGACAGGAAGGCAGACAGACAGACAGGCAGACAGGCAGGCAGGCAGGCAGACAGACAGACAGACAGACAGACAGACAGACAGACAGACAGACAGACAGACAGGAAGGCAGGCACACAGACAGACAGACAGACAGGTGTATCCACAGGCTTCTGAAGCTGTAACTTTGCATCAGTGTGTCTCGTATCTGTTCCAGTTCTGGGAGCGTATCAAGCTGTACCTGATGCCTCCCAAACACCAGCCAGACTTCTCTTTCCTGCGTCACGTTCCCCTGAGACGAGTCCATCTCTTCACCCTAGTCCAGATCATCTGTCTGGCGGTCCTCTGGATCCTCAAATCCACCTTCCTGGCTATCATCTTCCCAGTGATGGTGAGTGACTCACAGCATCCTTCTGTTTCAGTTATCTGGGGTCTCCTGGCGGTCCGCTTGAACCTGGTTCCAGGTAGATTCGTTTCAGTAAACAGCTGTATATCCACATGGGTACCACTGCATCATTCACTCGTTGTTCAGACTCATGTTTGAAGGCAGCTCCAGCAGCCCAGCCTCCACCTCAGACCAAAGCCCAGTCCACACAGCGCCTCCTGCAGGAGGTGTGACTGCAGGCCATGTAGGTGCCATGTAGCTCAGTCAGAACCCTTGGACCACCAAGACTCAGTGAGCCAGGGTGGAGGTGTGGTAGGGTATCTGTGTGCTTCAGTGAGGTGGTTCAGCACCTATGCAAAGCATCTTGGGATCCCAATGCATCAGCGTAGCGGTCAAAAAGTGGAGCCTATCAAAACCATCTATAATGAAAGAGTCCTGCATGTTATCAGTTTCTCCTGTGTCACTGTAATCAATAAAAATAGGGATTTTCTCCTTAATCCAAACCTCTATGAGACAAAATAGGCCAGGTGCTGCATCTTCATCACCACAGATCTTCTTAAAGGAAATGAACTCCATCAGGGACATCAGGCCCTGCAGCCGGTCAGTCCAATCTTCTTCTTGTCATCTGCTACAGATTCTGGGGCTGATGGTTGTTCGGAAGTTGCTGGATCTCATGTTCTCACAACATGACCTAGCCTGGCTGGACGACATCCTGCCGGACAAAGACAAGAAGAAGAAGGAAGATGAGAAGAAGAAGAAGAAAGAGAAGAAGGTGGTGGCACCGGAGAGCGATGAGGAGGTGAGGAAATGTTGACCAATGAAACGTGGCAGCCACATCCATCTGCCAAACGCTCCAAACGCTTTTTGTGGTATTCATGTGTATTTAAACGCGTCAGTCCATCTGTTGTGGCTATGTCTCTTCGTTCTTTCTAACTAACTGACTAATACTCAACGTTTCTCCTCTCTGTCCCACAGTGTTGCTGAAAAGGCACTGTATAAAACTTACTACTCTACTCTTGTCTGTCGTCCTCCTCATCCTCCCCAGGACTGCAGAAGGCAGTCTGGTTTGTTTGTGTCCCTGCTTCAGTCCGGTTAGGCTGCTGGTCGTCTATAGTTTGTTACTGCTGAGAAAGCTCTACTTACCGGTTCTTTAAATCCTGCGTCTCTGCATTTTTAAAAATGTGTTCATTACTTAAATCATCTGATCACAGTGAATTTTAATTTTGGACAAATACAACCTTAGATGATCAGTAACATAAGAGTTCTTACTGTTTGTGTTTCTTTCACATGAAGCCAAGTGAAGCCAAAAATAAATAAATAAAATAAAATAAAAAGTATATGTGGTCAATCTCAAGAGCAACATTGATTCAAAAGCCTGCAGATCCAACAACAGCAGCAATCGTGGTTTCCTGTAGGACTCACAGTGGCGCTGCTTCAGTTTAGGGTTTGTTTTGGACAATCACAGGTACGGAGCTTTTTTTAAAGCCACTCTGTGTAGCAGGGGTCCACCTGGACAGGTCGCCAGTCCATCACAGGGCCACATACAATGACAAACAACCGTACACGCTCACACTCACGCCTACAGGCAATTCGGTTCATCATTGGTGATGATGGTCGGTTCATCGTGATGACCGTCGGTTCATCGTGGTGACGGACGGTTCATCCTGATGATTGTCGGTTATTCCTGATGATGGTCGGTCCATCGTGGTGACCGTCGGTTCATCATTGGTGATGATGGTCGGTTCATCGTGATGACCGTCGGTTCATCGTGGTGACGGACGGTTCATCCTGATGATTGTCGGTTATTCCTGATGATGGTCGGTCCATCGTGGTGACCGTCGGTTCATCATTGGTGGTGACCATCGGTTCATCGTGGTGACCGTCGGTTCATCATTGGTGGTGACCATCGGTTCATCATTGGTGGTGACCATCGGTTCTTCGTGGTGACCGTCGGTTCATCATTGGTGGTGACCATCGGTTCTTCGTGGTGACCGTCGGTTCATCATTGGTGGTGACCATCGGTTCTTCGTGGTGACCGTCGGTTCATCATTGGTGGTGACCATCGGTTCTTCGTGGTGACCGTCGGTTCATCATTGGTGGTGACCATCGGTTCTTCGTGGTGACCGTCGGTTCATCATTGGTGGTGACCATCGGTTCTTCGTGGTGACCGTCGGTTCATCATTGGTGGTGACCATCAGTTCTTCGTGGTGACCGTCGGTTCATCATTGGTGGTGACCATCAGTTCTTCGTGGTGACCGTCGGTTCATCATTGGTGGTGACCATCGGTCCATCGTGGTGACCGTCGGTTCATCCTGATGATGATCAGCAGCACCGGACTGCAGCTCTTAATTCTCGTCTTAATTCCCGTTCAAGTTGTACGAGGAAATTTCATGTTCTTTTTGGCTTCATCTTTCTTTTTTTTATTTATTTATTTGCCTAATACTAAGAATCACTATGATCAGATGATTTATGTTTTTACAAATCAGAAAATAGGATTGAAAGGGAAATATTTTTAATATTTCTTCACAGTAACAACAACATAGAATACATCTATTCTTTTATTTATGGGAAATTCAGTAATGATTTTATTTTTAAACCTGGGCCTAATCTTCCATTGTGTTTGGGTGTAATTTATTGATCATCTCTAAAAACATTTAGTTTAGTTTCTGAACCAGCTGACTTTGCTGCATCGAGGTTGAGTTGAGCCGCTGGTTTCAGACTGGTATTTTAAATGATATTTTGAAAATAATCTCTGCTGAAGTCTGTAATCTGTTGAGATGTTTCAGGTAGAAACCAGTGCTGATGTGAATGAGGGCGGAGCGAGACTGGAGTGTTAGAGCGAAGAAACGTGGCGCCAGAGCAGCTTGTCAGGGTCGCTGAGGCTCATCGTTCACCGTCTCAGTTTGACCAAAAACAAGGAGAGGCGTTAAAAACGCACACATTTACACTGAACACTTTGAACTTGTGACGTCACACAATCTGGAAAAAAATGTAAAAAATTTAAAAATGTAATAAAAAAAAAAAAAAAACTATTCCAGGACATAAACTGAGAATTTCAAACTTCCCAAAATCATAAATTGTGACTTAATAAACTTGAAATTTGTGGAAAAAACCCCAAAACAAAATAACAACCTGTATTCCTGACTTTATAAACTCCCAAATATGCGAGTCTTGGCGCCGTTAACCTGACGTGGCGGCGCATCGAGGCCAATCAAGGAAATGAACAAACTACTGTGGAAGCTTAAATTCAAGGTTCAGTCTTAAGAAACTTGTCATGTCTTCTCCAGTTCGTTGCCAGTTGTGCACACAAGGACTGTTGTTGCTCTGAGCAGCGTTCTCATGCGGCGTGGGTCAGTTTACCAGATTTCTGTGTCTAAGAACATTTTACACCCATAGAAAAGGGGAAATAAAGCCCCGGTTCAACATCCAGTTTCCGCTGCATGCCGACTGCTTCCTCTGTCGCTCAGCCCAACAGCTCGACCCCCCCTCCAGTGAAGGTCGTAGAGCCCCACTCACAGTCAGACCCCACCCACGCCAACCCCTCCACCCAGAACCGATCCTCCGCGTGAGTATTCCCATCATTCCCTGCTGCTCCTGTTGTACTTTACATTTTTGATGGTGTTTTTAACTGGCAGAAAGAGCGCTGACGGAAGACTGTTTTGTAATAAAAATGTTTACTTCAACTTTTATTTCAATATGAACCCAAGATATTTCATGTCTGTCTTGTATTTTCATATATTTATATATAAATAATATTTTTCCATTTTTGTATTTTAGGCCTGTAATATAGTATAAAAAACGTAGGTTTTTGGTGTAATTTAGTGCTCAAAAGATTCACAGATGATCTCTGAGCCTTTCCAGGAATCTTTGGAGCAAATCACCAAATTTTCCAAATCACCAGCTCTCTCTTGGTCAGCATTCAAATTTTCCTGTCTCTACCGATCTCTACCGATCTCTACCGATCTCTAACGATGCGTTTGTGTCTCTCGTCCCTGTACGTGGCTGTGCTTGTCTGCATTGTCTCCAGGAGATGAACCCGTACTCGACAGTCACGTCCGATCAGAACGAGCTTGACCGCAGGTACTGTGTGCTGAAACTGCACGTTCCCTACAGCGATCTGGTACATTCAGCCGCCAGGAACGCTGGCTGGGACGACGCTTCCAGACCTGAACACACATAGCTGCAACACTCACACACCCGGATCAGACACGTTGGACAGTGACTTAGTTAGAACCTTTCAATTGTAGACTAAATGTGGATCAATTTCATCAGTTTTAGCACAAATATGTGCAGGTGTGTTTAGGTTTATTACCGATCCTTTAATCCCCGTCTTTTGTGTGAAATTGTGAGTTTTAAAAAATCATGAGTTCATAGTGAGTCTTGTTGGGCCAATGCAACCTCAGACGATCAATAACCATCACCATCTATTACTTATTAACAACAAAAAAGCCAAAAAGACCAGAGAAATCCTGTTGTCCCTGCCCTGACCTGTCCGGTAGATGGAAGAGACTCAGCCGCAGCCAGAACAGAACATCAACGTTGCAGGATTGTTGCTGGAATGGTACCAGAACTTTTCTGGAAAGTTCCTGGAACTGAGCTGGAAAATTGGATGAATTTTCATGGAAAGTCCATGACAGCAGAATCAGAAGAAGATGGAACCAGGACAGTTTGTCTGCAAGAGTTTCCAGGAGAAAACCTCTTGTGCCTAAGAAGGAAACACGACTGAGGTTCACAAAACTGCGTCTGAACAAACCAGCAGACTTCTGGAACAAAGTCCTCTGGACATGTGAGACCAAAGAGGAGATGTTTGGTCTTCATGCCTAGAACCGTGTTTGGAGGAAACCAGCAGAAACACCTCAGACCCACCGTGAAGCACGGAGGTGGAGGGATGATGGTCTGGATCTGGACACCTGTCAGTCACTGACTGGACCATGGACTCCTCTGTAGACCAGAGTCTTCTAGAGACAAACGTGAGGACTTCTGTCTGACAATGAAAGACTGACTGAAACTGGATGAAGTTAGAGGAAATGATCCCAAACAGCAGCAGATCTTCATCAAAATGATGAAAAATAAAAGATTCATGGTTGTGGACCTGGTCAACATCCAGACCTGAACCTGGTTGAGATGCTGTGGACAGACCTTCAGAGATCTGTGTAGATGTGAACGTCCATAATAATAATAATAGTCATTATTATTATTGTGTCTCCTTTTTAAAAGGTACATAATAAACAGTAGTACGAAGTGACACATTGTTCATCTAAGGTTGTATTTTTAAATTGTGAGACTCACCATGAGCAGATGATTTTTTTCTTCAATGTAAAGAAATGATGGGATTAGAAAACAAGGACACTAAAAACTTCTGAGTTTAGGCTTCACCAAACACACGTGGGGGTGAAGGAGGACGAACACGGGTCCTTTTATTGTTATAATCTTGTAGTCTGGAGCCCCCTGGTGGCTGCAGGGGCTCAGTGCATCTACACAGTCCGGTTATGGACAAACAGCTGTTTTGTTGTATTGGTACATTGGATTTGATGGTTTTTGAGTGCTGGCCTGTAAATTTTACTGTCAGCGAGACGTTCTTCTGTTTAAATGACGATGGAAGGTTCTGATGTTACAGGGTTCCTAGCAGAACTGGTTTCAGCTCACTGTTGACTGGAAACTGTGTGTGAGATTGAGAGTAAAAGTGTCCCACCACCACTGTTTCTCAGCATCACTCTGCACCTGAAGATCTCCTGCCCCCCCTCACCTGCCCACTCCCAGACGAGCCTGGCACCCGCGGACCCCCAGCCGCAGCGACCCCCGCGCCTGCCTACGCCTCGGGTCAGCATCCGGGTGGAGTCAGACAGTGATGATTCTGGCCTCTACTCCAGTCAGCATCAGCAACAATGCAGCCTGCACCCCCCCCCAGACCCGCCGTCTAACAACCTGAGAAACCATTACAGAAACCAGAACCCCCACTCTGAAACACTGAGAGACCGCCACAGAACCCTGCACCCCCACTTCAGTGACTCTGGCACAGAAACGGTTCTGTAAAAACAAACTCCCGCTGGGAAGACGTGCAGATTGTTGCATCTGAACACATCCAGGGCCGGATCTGGCTTTAAGGGGGGCCTATGTAAGCTTCTATTGGGGGCCCTTAGACCGGTACTATGGAGATTTTAAGCTCTTTAAGATGATCTGTGGCATTAATTTGTTCCACAAACAGAAAACAAGTTCCATTTGTGAATCTAAAGTTCAAACTGGCGTTGAGTTAGAAAAAAACCCTAACTTGCTGATATTAACTTAGCTGAAGTTAGATGAACACAACAGGACCAGATCAGGACATTTGATGAAAGACAAAATTAAAAAAAAGGATAAGAACTGCTCAGTAGGATCTTTATATATTTTATAGATTTTCAAGTTCATAAAGTTTGAATTCCTGACATTAGTTTTGTAGGACATATGCAAGAAAACACAGTTATGTTTTTTTTTGTTTGTTTTTGTTTGCAAGTTTAAAAGCTTAAATTCTGACATTGCAAACTTGGATGTCAGCAAGAGAAAGCAGAATTTGTGGCTTTCCAAATTTACATTTTTATAAAACCTCTGAAATTCTGACTTTACATTCACAAATTTGTAAAAGCAAGAAACTGCATTTTGATTTTACATACTAATAAAACTCAAATTCTGATTTTTTTTAAATTGCAAAATGAGAGAAAATTCAGATTTCATAAACTCAATCAAATAAAACAAGTTACTAAAACGGTAACGGTTAGAAGGTACTAAACTGAATTTCTGACTTTATAAGGTTTTGTATGAAACAAACCTTTTTATTTTATTGCAAGTTTATACAATGTCCAAAATTCTGACTTTATATACTTGATATTAAACTGTTTATGTAATTGCTCGGGGGTCATGTTCTGGGTCTCTGGAAAGCGCCTAGAGACAACTTGTGTTGTAATAGACGCTATATAAATAAAATTGAATTGAATTGAATTGAATAACGTGCGACTTTTTAAACCGATAAAATTGAAAGTTCTTTCCTATCCCAACACAAACTGCATATCTTCTAAAATTTCTTCACAGTTAATGTTTTTATGCAGCAACAAAGACGTTTCATTTCCTCTTGAACCTGAACATGAACCCAGGTATATTTAGCGCCCCCTCGTGGCTGCAGGACCCCTCTACATCCGAGCCTCAGAGGTTCTGCTCCTAATCTGGAGGAGTGACTGAAGTAACGCAGAACCTTTAATTATTCAGTCCATCCTGAAACTGATGCCGTGAAACTTCCTGTAGAAAAATCCTGTTTAAGTATAAAACCTCCCTGAAAACGACCTGAAGCCGCTGTGTTGCTCGATTTGTTCATCTTTGATTTTGTTCAGTAACAGTTTAAGAGGGCGAGTCGTATATGTGATAAACACCTGAAGCATAATAAAAACCATTTAAAAGCCTGGGTTTTTGTGTTAAATCATTTTGGCCAGTTGGAGTTTAATATTCCAATGAACCAGTTGGGACTTCTACAGTCAAAAATACTTAAATCCTCAGAAGTTATTGTTTATAGTCTTTTTCAAAGAGTCACTGTAGGAGTCGATGGCTTTGGGCAGAAAAGACCTCCTGCAGCAGCTCTGAAGCCGATGCTCAGTTGTCTACGATCTTCGTTGGATGGAGCGTCCTCTACACAAGTCTCCAGAAGTGTTTCAACTCTGGAGCTGCTCCCAACAGATGACCGCACATGTTCTCCAGTCCAGGTGAACTCTGGAGGTGTTGATACTCCTCCCATCATGGAAAACTGACCCTCCAGATGCAACAAGTGAACCAGCTTTAAAACAGTTAAATGTGACGAGACATTTGAGACGTTCCACGCTTTAATCTGGATGCCACTTTTCCATAAAAAGGTTGTGAAAGTTAAGGATGGCTGATGTTAAAAACGTAGAAGCCATAGGGAGCAGCTGTTTGCAAACAAAACAGGTTCCAGATCATCTGTACGTCTCCCAACTTCACCAATGCATTTTGTATTCTACTGAAATCAGGAAAACAAGAGGTAAAAACTATCAAGAGCCAATTAAACCAGGAACGCTCAAACTTTATTGAAACAAACAAGTTTAAAACAAAAAACAAAAATCAGTGGAGCAAAGTGAACACTGGAATCACTGGTGGGACCATCTGGTTAGGAGCAGATCAGTTTCCTCCCCTCAGACGAAGAACCAGATGGAGGGTGGACTCCTTCTGGATGTTGTAGTCGGACAGCGTTCGCCCATCTTCCAGCTGCTTCCCTGCGAATATCAGCCTCTGCTGGTCCGGAGGGATTCCTTCTTTATCCTGGATCTTTGCCTTCACGTTCTCAATGGTGTCACTGGGTTCCACCTCCAGGGTGATGGTCTTCCCAGTCAGGGTCTTCACAAAGATCTGCATTCCTCCTCGGAGACGAAGAACCAGATGGAGGGTGGACTCCTTCTGGATGTTGTAGTCGGACAGCGTTCGCCCATCTTCCAGCTGCTTCCCTGCAAAGATCAGCCTCTGCTGGTCCGGAGGGATTCCTTCTTTATCCTGGATCTTTGCCTTCACGTTCTCAATGGTGTCACTGGGTTCCACCTCCAGGGTGATGGTCTTGCCAGTCAGGGTCTTCACAAAGATCTGCATCTTGAGACTGCAGAGACCAAACAACCTGGTTTTAATTAAAAAAGGCGTCGTGGTAAAGATGACGTCAGTAATATTAGTCACCGACTGTCCGCCTCGTCGTCAAAACTCCGGAAACACGTGAATTTATCAGGCTAAAGTTAAAACGTTAAAAACAAACAAAGCTCGTGAGGGGTTGCGAGTCAACATTAACAGTTTCCATTAAACGTCAAAACTCCACATTAAAACTAACAGACTTAACCGGAAACCGTCGTTTCTCGTTACAACTCAACCTTTACCGTCGACGTAGCGTCCGTTAGGAGTTTAACATTTAACGCCACCCAATAAAACGCGTAATTCTGACGAACCCTCTCAGGTGGAGGGTTCGTCTCCACAGACGAGGCTCCTACAACAGCTAAGAAACGACATTAAAGAAGTAAAGAGATGTTCAACTCACTAGTTTTTACCACCGTTTACCGACACCTGCTCCGCCGCTCGTTAACGTTTAACAGATGCAGCGCAGTGCGGCGGTTTTTATGGACCACGGTCTGGTATCCTTCCGCCTATTTCTGGAACTACGAAAATGTAGTTCGCTGCAAACGTTTATGATATTGGTAAAAAACGAAATAAAACCAATTCCAGGAAACATATGTGTAAATTAATACTTATTAAAGGGATGTGGATGTGTTGACTTGAAAAAGATATAACTATTAACATATGTTTACACAAAAATAGTAAGTATAAGCTATCACAGTACAAGTAAAGTAAATACATGTGGTTGTTTAAATTATTTAAGATGACAATAACAATAATAATACATTTTATTTACAAGTGCCTTTCATGAAACCCAAGGACACTTTGCAACAGAAAGATAAAATAACAACAATGGATACCATCAGCGCAGTAAAAGAAAGAAGGTCAGCGTAGTTGGACTTAGAGTCAGTAGACGATCCTAAACAGGTGAGTCTTGAGTCTGGATTTGAAGACGGGAAGAGAGACAGTATTTTAGATGTCAGGTGGTACGGAGTTCCACAGTTTGGGAGCTGAGCAGCTAAAAGTTCAGCTGCCCGTGGTGCTGAGGTGGATGGAGGAGGAGGATCTGGGGAGCGGGCTGGACTGGTGATCTGGAGGGGGTCAGACAGATAAGGTGAGGCGAGGTCATGGATGGTTGCATGGAAGGTGAGCAGGAGGAGCTTGTAGTTAGTCACACAGAGTAGGGCACAAGACCTAAACCAGAACATTCCCAGTTCAGCCTGCAGCTGAGCTCCCAGTTGGACCTGATTTCAGTGACTCAAACAGATCAGGTTCTGCTGATCCACAGTTAAACTGTCTGGAAGCGGGAAATACACAACGATGTCCGTGCTATCCTGCAACGCCACCAAATGCTCGCAGATATGCAATAAAAGCGTGCTGAAAATGCTTTTAAAATAATCGGTGAGGAAGAGTGTGTTCCAGCTTCAGGAGAAGGGGCCAACTTTGGATGCCAGTGTTTGAAAAGGAAGTGAGCTCGTCCTCCAAACAAACTGCACGTTTGCCTTCTGATTGTGCTGTCATGGACTGTCCTTTGACATTCCTGCAACAGTCCAGCAAAGTTCTGTCTGAGTTCCACAACATCCCAACAACATTCATGCAATGTTTCTCTAAAGTTCTAGCGGTGTTAGAATAGCTCAGTTCTTTTGAAAGTGGCCGTGTGTCCTTCTAAACGTGGCTCGGGGATGGACCGGTGACCTGTCCAGGGTGTACCCCAAATAGAGCTGGGATCAGCTCCGGCAGAGCCCCATGACCCCTCACTGGATGGATATTTCAGCCCTTTCCTGACTGATGTGCAGCGACAGCATCATTACGTTTACACAAACCTGAATGCTTTTGTAGCGGTCTGCACACCTGAGATCAGTTCATCATGGACTGGTGGTTAGCCGGCTTAAATCCTGTGTAAGCAGTAAGGGGATACCCAGGATTTTCCACATCATTCTTTTTGTTTTTGTTACATAAGTAGTGACATAAAAGGTGTACTTTATGTGTAGTTCTATACCCACTGAATCCCCTGTGCCAACTTGTGAACAGGTCCATGTTTCCACAGTGAGTCTGGGTAGCTGTTTGTAACACTGATGACGTCTCTTTGCTGCTGAACTCATTAAGAGTCTGTCTGGGTAACGACTCCACCAACTAAACGCATTAACTGCAGGCATCCATCCCAACTCTCTGAATGTTGTTTGGTTCATTAAACTCGTGTGTGGGCAGCACTGAGCTCCTCCAGAGTGCAGAATATCATCAAGCATCTGGTTAAAAGCGTCTCAGAAGCTGAATCAAACTCAGCAGGAAAGCCCCTGGAAATTGCCATCGTAGCAGGAAGTCTTAAACTACCATTAACGTTCACGCTGGCAGCAGAATGGATCATTAGAAAGGGATGGAGGCAGGGAAAGACACCCGTCAGGATAAATTAGCAGGACAACAGCAATCAGAGCAGAGAAAATCTGTTTTTGATCAAAACTGAGTGCAGCTGAAAGTTAATCAAAGTAACTTTTCATGGCAGTTTAAGTTTGGATGTTTGAATTCTGTTCAGCATAATCCAGTTATTCCAAAAAGGACCTTCACCTTCCCTAGAGGCCACAAAGCTCATCTTTACAATCATTACTGTGCAGATCCCTGACAAGATGTTTAACTCAGCAGCTAAGAAGTCAGCAATCGCTTGTCCCAAACAACCAGGATGATGCAGAATCACTATCAACCCCTTAAACCAGCAAGGTTTTACTGTAAAACCAACAACAGTTCCTCGCCAGCATTCCCGCTCCACTGCAGACGTTCTGGATGGCTGCTGTTGAAACTAGTCTGGTTATAGCTCCACCTACATCACCTTTCTTTTTTTTTTTTTTTTTTTTTTCCCTTTCTTGTCAGTGTGGACATCGTGCACACGCTGTATGTACGATGCACACCGAAATTAGTCTCTGCTTTTAACCCATCAACTAGTTTCACTAGTGAGCAGTGGGGCTGCTAGCAGGGCAGCGCCCCGGGGAGCAACTGGGAGTTTAGGGCCTTGCTCAGGGGCCCCCAGTGATTTACCATTGTGGGCAGCCCTGGGCTTGAGCCCTCCACGCCCAAGCCCAGCACTGTAACCACTAGGCCACCACTCCCTCGTCGTGGTTGGAGGTCTATCGAGTGTCCAGAGGCCGTTTCTTTCAGGAGACGTCCAGTCAAAGGAATCAGGTTAATTCTTTGTATCAAAGAGGAAAATATCTACAACTAATCTGCCTCGGATGTTCCAGGAAATGCAACCAGCTGGGAGAGAAATGCAAGAAAAGAAGAAAAACAAGATCTCAGACTCAGAGCCTACAGGCCTCACTGAGATGTTAGATGCTAAAGTCCATGACATCACAACTAGAAGAAGACTGAACCGGGATGGTTTGTTGGAAGTTTGCTGGAGAATAGTCCTTCTGTCTAAAAATAACATGGAAACATGACTGAAAAAACAAACCAGCAGACTTCTGGAACATATGAGACCAAAGAGGAGATGTTTGGTCTTCATGTCCAGAACCCTGTTTGGAGGAAACCAGCAGGAACACCTCAGATCCACTGGCAAGCACGGTGGTGGAGGGATGATGATGCAGGTTTATTTGCAGCCACTGGACCTTTTGTCCAAACCTGAACTTGACTTTTGTGGGACCTTCAGAGAGCTGTGTAGAACTGAACATCTAGAAACCTTGATGAGCTGGAGAAACACGAGTTTAAAACACATAAACTCAAAACAAAAACTGAAGTACAGGGTCCAACGTGTTACTTCTTTCATGCATCACATTAAGTTACACTGTGAAGAAAAATGGACCAAAATTCCTCCAGAAACAAACAATAGACTTATAAAGTCATTCAGAAGACATCAAGTTATTGTTGAACCAAGGGGGTACTTAGTATCACCCCTTTTTGACCTAATTGTAGTTAGTAAGGAAAACATAAATCTCAGAACACATCAATATTTACAAATACTCTTTTATTCTTTTTATTCAGGTTTTACTTTTTATTTAGGGAAACTGTTAACATTCGTCTCATAATGAAAATGTATATTTATCAATCTGCATCAAACATCACATGTACAGTACATCAAAATAAATAAAATCATCTGGCGGGTTGATCAGTTAACTACAGCTACGATATTCACATCTGGAACTGTACATGTTTTCACGATGCACTTTGATCACCAGCTGGTTCCGATCGCAGGACTCCGAGGCCGTTTTATACGGTCGCTCTATACGGCCGCTCTATACGGTCGCTCTATACGGCCGCTCTATACGGCCGCTCTATACGGTCGCTCTATACGGTCGCTCTATACGGCCCGTCGCTCTAACTACTGAAAAGAAATGAGACAACAGCACTTAACTGGCCTACAGTCGTAGAGTTAAACACCATTCAACTACAGCTACAGCCTGGAGGGGACCGGCTGGACCAAAGGGTCTGAAGGTGACGGCAGGCAGGAGGGACTTCAGGGACATGAGACTTCCTGTTTCAGAGTCACTGGGCAGGAAATAAAGAAAGGCACACTGCAAGTACCCGGATATCTGAGAAACCATGCCCTTAACTCTCACTCATCTTGGCCACTTAGACGCTTGTTCTGTTTTCGGTGAATAAGACAAGGATTTGGCTGCAGAAGGAGGAGTTGGAGCTCCAGAGCAGGTCAGAATCACATGACCTCCGCTCTCGAGTGGTCAGAGTCACGACAGGAGGCAACGTCCTGTTTCCAGAGCTGAAAGAACCACCACCAAAAAGCGAGTCAATCCATCACAGATTGCAAAAAAAGAACTGGACACGCGCCCTGTGACGTCAACCATAGGTCTCTGAAGAGTGCTTCTGAAGCCTGTTTTTCCTTGGATGCGTGACACCATGTTGGAAGTGGGCGGAACAAACAGGCCTGGCAGCAGACCTCCACTAGTCCTCGTTTAAGCTTTGGGTATTTTAGGTATCAACATCTGAGGTGAGAATGTTGTGAACAGATTTTTTTTTTTTTTCATGACCATTCTTGTGGACATCGTGCACACGCTGTATGTACGATACACACCGAAATTGGACCTCTGCTTTTAACCCATCAACTAGTTTCACTAGTGAGCAGTGGGCTGCCAGCATCAGCGAACCTGGGTCCTCCACGCCCAAGCCCACCACTGTAACCACTAGGCCACCACTCCCTTGATTTGATCAGATCGGAAGCGTTCGCTAGCATTGTAGCCAAAGTAAAATCACTAACTAGTGTTAACTAGAGGAAAGTGGGTGTGTCTTACCTGGCCTCCAGGCCTGCTCGTTCCGCCTTTCTACTGGGAATGGGCGGAGTTAGCTCCAGTCAAACCGAGTCCTGATCCAGAGCAACTCTTCAAAAACTTGTGGGTGACCTCACATAAGGTTTGTTGGGGGTTTGTTGTGGGGTTTGTTGGGTGTTTGTTGGGTGTTTGTTGGGGGTTTGTTTGGGGTTTGTTGGGGGATTGTTTGGGGTTTGTTGGGGGTTTGTTGGGGGTTTGTTAGGGGTTTGTTGTGGGGTTTGTTGGGGGTTTGTTAGGGGTTTGTTGGGGGTTTGCTGTGGGGTTTGTTGGGGGTTTGTTGGGGGTTTATTATGGGGTTTGTTGGGGGTTTGTTAGGGGTTTGTTGGGGGTTTGTTGTGGGGTTTGTTGGGTGTTTGTTGGGGGTTTGTTATGGGGTTTGTTAGGGGTTTGTTGGGGGTTTGTTGGGGGTTTGTTGTGGGGTTTGTTGTGGGGTTTGTTGGGGGTTTGTTGGGGGTTTGTTGGGGGTTTGTTGGGGGGTTTGTTGGGGGTTTGTTGTGGGGTTTGTTGGGGGTTTGTTGGGGTTTTGTTGTGGGGTTTGTTGGGTGTTTGTTGGGGGTTTGTTAGGGGTTTGTTGGGGGTTTGTTGGGGGTTTGTTAGGGGTTTGTTGGGGGTTTGTTGGGGGTTTGTTAGGGGTTTGTTGGGTGTTTGTTGTGGGGTTTGTTGGGGGTTTGTTGGGGGTAAGATGTTAAGGTGCTTCAGAGAGTGGAGGTCAGCTGTTTTAGGTCTGGAGCCACAGTCCGCAGCCATTTCTAGCTTTTTAGAACATCTAGTTGAGTTTCTTCTCAGGACTCTAGTTTACATAACTACAGTGCGATTGTGGCGTTGAAGCTTCTTAGATAATCTGTTGTGATGCTTTAATCTGTAACACTTTAAGGATTTTGACTTGCTGTATTTTATCCCCGTCTCCTTCCCTTCCTCCCTCCTGACCTCCTCATGCCCCCTTTAACACCTCGTTCCCACATGATCTTTGGGTCTTTTACATCTACCCTTCATCTCCCATCACCCCCCTCTGGTCCATCACTGAACACCCAACGTTCGTGCAGTCTTTGCTCCACTTTTTCTCTCCTTTTTCTCCTTTTTGTGATCATTTCTGCAAAAGCTGTTGCATCAAAGTAGGAGAAGACAAGATCAGTCTGAGCATCTCATGGCAGAAGGGGCTGGACATCATTTTCAGTATTTACAAGGCCTCCTCCTTGGCGGAGAGGGGCAGGCGGGGAAGATGAAGGGTTAGTGCGAGGTGGTCGGTTCAGAAATGTCTCCTGATAGACATCTCATATCGAGACTTCATACTCTCGAGTGTCCTGCTGGAAATAAAAGAAGAAGAGTGACTTACAGTTACAAACAGAAATTTACATGCTGTTTAAGAAAAGACACAAACTTGTTTGTGTGACGCCTTGCCCCCCCCTCACTCACTCTGATCTCAGTATCTGTATTTTGGCAGATCTGGACCGCTTGCTTGCTTTGCACCATGTCACTTTAAACAAACCGAAAAACTGTTGTTGTCATGTCACAACTTGTTTCTTGTCTCTTTTTAACCTGCACTTTGTGTTTAAAATGTATTTATTGTGTAGCACCGAGGGTTTGAGGGTAACGCAATTTCGATTCTCTGTATGTATCTCACATGTGGTAGAATTGACAATAAACTTGACTCTGACTCTGACTCTGACAAAAGGTGAGGATTTAGGACTCCTGGTTTCATGATGGTGCGGGGTTGCATTTCTGCAGGAGGGACTGGTGCGTTTCCCCAAGTATACAGCATCAGGAGGAAAAAAACATGATTTGGATATACTGAAGCAAGACCTTAATACAACAGCTAAGTTAAGATCTGACCGTGGATGGGTCTTCCCAATAGACGCTGACCTTAAACTTCATAGTAGTAACAGTCATGAAGTGGCTTAAAGACAACAAAGTGGTACTGAAAAAGCACAAGAAGACCCACAAACTGGGCTCAGATCCACCAGTTCTGTCAGGACAAATGGACCAAATGTCGAATAAGATTTTATGAGAAGCTTGTGGAGGTCCATCCTTAACATTAAAGCCAGCCCCTCCATGCAGCTCTATGGAGCAGTACCACGTCTGACCACACGGGGGCAGCAGATCACGAGAACTTTCATGTGTGATTCCTTGGTCTTGTGGGGTCAACCCTGCTGTCAAGTCCCCACTGATGAACACAGTATTGTCAGAGGCTGTTTTTGTCAGCAGAGCAGATCTAGACGACCCCGTGTGGTCAGACGTGGTTACTGGTTCACAGAGTGGCTTTAAAGGCATTTCTGTCAAAACAAACCAATTCATCGTAAACTGAAACTTTTGAAGAAAGTCATTAAAAAACCTCAAGATTCTGAAATGTTAACAGATAATTAAAAAAAAACATGATTCTTGACTGAGCAATTTTTATTATTTTAGCATCAGTAAATACTTACACCTCCTGTCTCATAGAGCGGGTTGTCAAACTCTGTCTCCACAGTGATCTGTCGGTAAGGGTGGGGGTAGATGAGAGGCAGCCGGAGGTTGGAGTGATATCTGCACCTGACGGGCAAGATCAAGAAAAAAACGAAACTTTCAAATCTGGGCCGTAGTGGTCAGTAGAGGAACTGCAGGTTGTGGTACGTCCTGGTTTGGTTCAACATGGAAGTTAGGATGTTGGTGCTTGGTGTGAATGTTCGTGGATCAGGACGTTACCGTGTGACGTAGACGTACGCCGCTCCCAGCAGCACAGACAGCAGCAGAACGAGGATGAAGACGGCCAGCGCTATGTTTCCTCCACCCAGAGGAGATCCTGCCGTCGCCTCTGCAACTGACACACAATCCAGCAATAACAGGATGTTAACAGAGTTGTATCCAGACTTTAACAAATACAATCAGAGATGGTTCAGTAAACGCAGGTGGACGATGCAGGAGGTCAGATAATAAACAGAGCGGGAGGCACAACCACAGAGAGGGAATGATGAAGCTGGCAGGCAGATGTTTGCAGATGCAGAGAGGTGAAGCTTTTTTTTAGACTTTCTGATGTTTTTTTTCTTATTTGTCAGTTTAGAAAACAAGTTTCCTCTTGTTTTCAGCCTACAGCATCACAGCACAGCAACAAACACAGGCACACTCACCTTCCAAAGCATGGTTGCCAAAGCAGTCATGGTTGGCTGCAAGACATCATTCTGTCAGTCAGTGCACATGAAAACCAACAACACACTTCCTGTGGAGAACGTGTTCGCAACTAGACTCTGAATGGACTGTTCACTGATCCTTAGTCTCCTTATTTCAAGTACAGCTCTCACAACTTTCCCAAAATATGGTAAAACATACACTCAGTGTATGTTCATAGACTTAAATGATTAATGATTATTGATGAACAGTTTTTGCATTGAGTGGTGACACACTTTTAAGTAAAACTATTATTCCTAAGAAGCCTTTAAAACAAACATAACTGCAGTTTGTTTTCTTTAAACTGAGAGAGATTTGTTTCTGTAGTCAGACTACACAGATGCAGAGAGCCTCTGCAGCCACTAGAGGGCGCCAGTGTCACGGCGTCAGCCTCAGTGGGCGGTTTCTGCAAAACAAAGGACGTCTTCATTTCTGTCAGCACAGAATTGAAAGTGTAACACCAAATGCAGTCAGAAGTGTTACTACATAAAGTGGCTTTAAGCATAAAAAGTCAATGATGGGAGAAGGGTTAAACAAATTTCTAAGTTTATATAAGTTAAAAACAAAAAGAAAAAAAGTTTACATATTTGTGAGTTTATAATATGAAAAGTTCTGTTTTTTGTCACAGATGTGCACATTTTTAAATTGTTAGTTTTCTCAAGCTTTTATAAGTTTATATAATTTAAATTCTAATTGATTTTCTTTCCTTTCACATTTACGATTTGCGTTTCTTGTCAAAGAGTTGGTCACCCTCCTAAAATAATGGCCTCATATATATTTTTTTCAGTTTTCAAAAAAGCAGGAAAAACTAAACCAAGAATTCTATTCTTTTAGAATCTTGAGAAAAATATTATCATTGTATCATTATTTCTATCAAGTTGTACTGTGGCTTAGTATCAAGCAAATGCAACCTAAAAAAATGCAGCCAAAAAGAAAAAGAATCACGTGAAGAAATAAACCAACTACTCCCACGATTCAACAATTTCTAGTTCCATCTTTAATATGAATAACTCTGCAAAACAATCCCAGACCATCATCCTTCCACCACCGTGCTTGACAGTAGGTCTGAGGTGGGATCAGTTCATCAAAGACGATGATCAGTTCATCAAAGATGATGATCAGTTCATCAACGAAGATGATTAGCAGCAGCTGGCTGCAACTCTTAAATCATATTGAAGAATTATAGGGGTACTTAGGATGACCCACATGTTTGTTTCTCTTTTTAGTGGCGCAGTGAAAAAGCTCTATGTTGTTGTCCGTCTCAGGCTGACTTGTCTAATACTGAGATCCGGTGGTGAAGAAATTCACCAAAGACCCTCAAACCTTTGATCAGTGCTGCACTTCGACATTAAAACCAGATCTTGTAAAAAGTCTCACCTCTGCACAGTGGAAGTGGGCCGCTCCAAAACGGCGGGCTCCCAATGACGCATTTGATCACAAGCTCTCCTATGAGCTCGTAACCTTGGTAACAAACAAAGGTGAGAGACTCGCCGGGCAGGTACAACCTCTTGGACAGGATCTGGTAGCCGTTTTCGGGCAGACCGGGGTTCTCGCAGGAGACAGAGTCCTCGGCTAGTGAAAACGGAGGAGACAGATTAAATCCAAATGCATTTCTCGACACAAATCAGAGCTTTCTGCGTCAGAGCCGGACTGACAGATCTGACAGGCTCCGGCTGAGGTGACATGACTCATGGATAATCTCCACCTCCTCCTCCAGGTGGCTCAGGGCTGATTGGAATGCTGCATTAGCATCACATTTGCATATCAAACGCTCCACTCAAACATTTACAGCCCTGAAAACACGCACACACTCGACATATCATCTGGCCTGAGATGAAACGCTGAAATGCTGAAGACGAGCCGTCTCTGGCATGATGGAATGCTCTGATCTTTGTCAGCAGAAGAAACTTCACATGAATACACTCATGTCAGAACAACTAAAGAGTCTCTTTTCGTCACAGAGCTGCTTTGTGCAGTTGCCTGTCCTGATGGCAAGTTTCTGAAATCATGAAGATGACATACTGTTGTCAATTCACCATACTTAAATCATTGTACTTAAATTCTATGTTAAAAACAGTTGGGACTGTCTAAGAAGTGAATACAAAACCGAATTCAATGTTGTGTATATCTCATAAACCTGTACTTAGTATCTCTGAATGTTATTCCAGTGTGTGAAATCATTTCTCCACAGGAGTTCCACAAGGTTCAGTACTGGAGCGCTTCCACTTTACTGCCTGTCAATCCCACCATGCTTTGCATTTTTATGCTCTATTCAGATGGATCAGTACTACAACTGACTTTACGTCTAGACTATTTCATTGTGAGATGTCATATTGCCGCAGTGACAGATACAATTGGAGGATGCTTCTTTTCAAATTTATTCTTGTCTACAGGTGAAGATGGAGAACAATCAATGGAGCGAAGAGGAGGTCCAGGTCTTGTTGGCCTATTACGCTGATAATGTTTAGAGGTAGGTTTTCTTTACATCTCCATCACTACCACCGCAGTGTGTGTTAAAAAAACATTAAAACACCCATGAAACATCTCTGTCCCTTCCATGTTTAGTGGAAACATGCCTAACAAGAGACCTTTCAATGGCCTACAGAAAGTAGACCTCCATCCAACATCTCACATTTCCACCAGAAACCCTCAGGCACTCACAGACACAGTGTGGGAGTCGAGATGTCCACACTGGTGTCCCCGGCTCACGGCCATAGCAGGTGATGGTGGCGCCGCCCTGCAGGATGAAGCCGGGGTTGCAGGTGTACTGAATTGTTGTACCCACCAGAAGTTTAGGGTCAGACAGAGTCCTGGTGGAGTGCTCCACGTGGCCTGGATCCGAACAGTACATGACTGAAAGAAGGAAAGTGAACATATTTATGATGAATGAGGTGTTTTTATCAGAAGATGTAAAGTGATGTAATGAAAGCAGAAGTAGACTTTAAACTTTAAGCAGTGTTTTTAGAGGTTTAACGTTAAAGGTCTGAGAAAAACCTTTGGAGGAGAAGTGAAAGATCTTCCTGAATCATGAAGAAAACTAAATGTATTCTGTTTATGCATTTAAGATTACCATAACCTGGATTATTCACATTTAAATACAACACATACAGATGCAAAAGATCGTTTGGTGTTCTACAGGGTTTTGTATTGGGGCCATTACTTTACACTCTATACATGCTTCCATTAGTTACCACTATTAGAGAGAATGACATAAACTTTCAATCTACGCAGATGATTCTCAGCTAAATCATAGACTTTAGTCAAAGAAATCGACTAAACTCCTGTGAAGTCATTCACAGGTTTCTTAAGAGTGGTTTTGAAGCCTGTTTTTTGTCTCTCTGCACGGCGCCATGCTGGTGAGAACTGACACCACCCAACCTGCTAATCCAATAATGGACAAACAACAGGTTGTAGGGAGGTCCCACAAGAGCTTGGAAATGTGAGTCTTGACTGGTCGAGAGGTGAGCTGGTCAAGATCGTGGGCCAGTCAGCATGCTGATGCTCACAAAAACCATTTCAGGAACCTGAAATGACTCAAAGCCCAACTGCTGTAAGAGGTAGAAACTGAAGAGCTAGAAGCAGAGGTGGTGGGCATGTCCCATACCGCTTCCAGGTCGGTTCGCTCCACCCATTTTCAACATGGAACCAATCAGAAACCTCTGAATGACACCACAGGGGGTGTGTCCAGATCTTCTTTCTACAGCCTGTGGATGCAACACATATATCCTGGGGTGGCGCTTGTACAACAACCCCCCAATTACAATGTATTTTTACAATATTGGACTGAACTGGACTGTTTTTCACTGGACTGCACTAAAGTAGACTAATGTCTATATAAAGTCTCTTTAGTCTCTTTCTTATTTGTTTCAAAGCTACAAACAAAAATAATTGAATTGGAAGTGTCTTTTTTGTGATTTGCATCTTTAGTTTGGCTCGGTTTTACATTAAATGCCGTTTATGACACATTATTTGTCTGGGCTTGGTACCGGCGCCGTGGTTGCACTGGCTTGTGCCACTGTGTGAAGAGAATCGAAGTGAACTGTATTAATTCATAAAACAGAGCAGGACTGACTCTTTTCACAGAACGGCGGCTGGGTGCTCCAGGAGAGGTCCAGCTGACAGGTGAGGGTCTCCCGTCCCACCAGGTCGTAACCGGGGTCGCACTGGTACGTGATACGAGCGCCTCGCACCAGAGCAACATGCGATGTCGTCTTCCAGCCGTTCTGAATCTCTGGCAGGTCTGGGCACGAGTCATTTCGGGACACCTCTGGAACAAGAAATTAAAGACAAAAAGGTTGATTAATGGCTCCATTATGACGCTGTCAGGTGTTTAGGTCCACGTTTGGCTGCAGTGAGCCACTTCCTGTCTCCCAGCAGTTATGAGGGTCAAGAACCAAGAACTGCAGCCGATTTTGACATTATGTTCTGGTACAAGAACGACAAGACAGATGGCTTTATTGCACAATTACTCAACGCTGTGACAGAATGATGGATTTCATTTGCGGCTGGCAGTCGTCAAATATAACCTCTCCGCTGTTTCTACGCTGATAAGGACAATTCACTACTGGAGCTGCTTTTGCAGAAGTCACTCAGTTTTTATGCAGGATGTCACAGAATAGAATTATTACTGGCTGTCAGCTGCGTGAGCTGTGCTGATCAGTTTTTTTTGTGCATGAATGACTTTCTTGTGAAATAATCTCTGAAAAATTGAGAACATTTATAATTGGCGCCCAATCAGGATGCATACTCAAACAGGAGTTTATTTTACCACCTAAACTAACTTAAACATTGCGTTTCATTGCTGTTTTATTCCTGATATCTTTGTTATATTAGCATGCCGTCATTTCTTAGACTGTAACAAGAAACTTGACAAACTCTTCGATTTTAGCCAAGTCTTCTGTATCACGAGTGGACAGAAGCAAGAAATGAGAAACCTTTAACTGTTAGCCATTAGCTGTTAGCCTTTAACTGTTAGTATTTAGCTGTTAGCCTTTAACTGTTAGCCATTAGCTGTTAGCCTTTTACTGTTAGTATTTAGCTGTTAGCCTTTAACTGTTAGCCATTAGCTGTTAGCCTTTGTTAGCCATTAGCTGTTAGCCTTTGTTAGCCATTAGCCTTTTACTGTTAGTATTTAGCTGTTAGCCTTTAGCTGTTAGCATTTGTTAGCCATTAGCCTTTTACTGTTGGTATTTAGCTGTTAGCCTTTAACTGTTAGCCATTAGCTGTCAGCCTTTAACTGTTAGCCTTTGTTAGCCATTAGCCTTTTACTGTTAGTATTTAGCTGTTAGCCTTTAGCTGTTAGCCATTAGCTGTCAGCCTTTAACTGTTAGCCTTTGTTAGCCATTAGCCTTTTACTGTTAGTATTTAGCTGTTAGCCTTTAGCTGTTAGTCTTTAGCTGCTAGTCTTTAGCTGTTAGCCATTAGCTGTTAGCACCCCAGCAGAATTCTTCCTGACTCTCCAAACCTAGAGTGCTGCAGTGGTAAAAAAAACTATTACAAATAAAATAAAATATTTTTCATTATTAACAGGTTCAATGATCATATTTGAACAATGTTTTAAAAGTGCTTTGAAGTCTGATCATGTATTGATCAGTGCAGCTAAAGAAATGATCACCGATCACACAGAGCATGAAAGTTTCATCTGTGATTCATGAGCGAGCAGCTGAAAATCCTTCACACACCAGCATGAACTGATTACAGATGCAGAGAAGCAGCAGGAAGCTCAGATCAACTGTCTCTTGATCGTTCAGAAGATGTTCAGGAAGTCAAGAATTCATCTGATCTGGTCTTACTGTTCTGATTAAAAATGTGCAGCTCAGTTTCCAGCTATGAGAGCTTCTGTCTTAAAAACCAGGCCAGCGATAGAAATGCAAGTCAAAAGAATAAAAATGCTCTTTAATAACAGAGTGAGAATATATACTCCCTCAAATATGGCATTAACAAGCAGTTGTGCTGCTTCCTGGTCTGGAACGTTCAGCACGGTTACAAAAGTACCAGATGCAATGTAGTACAAGTTAGTGGTAAGTATTAAGTTTAAAGTACAGTTTATTTGGAAGAGTTTCTGGAGAAAACCTCTTCAGACTAAAAACTAAAAATAACATGGAAACACGACTGAGGTTCACAAAACTGCATCTGAACAAACCAGCAGATTTCTGCATCAATGTCCTCTGGACATGTGAGACCAAAGAGGAGATGTTTGGTCTTCATGCCTAGAACCATGTTTGGAGGAAACCAGCAGAAACACCTCAGACCCACTGAGAAGCACGGAGGTGGAGGGATGATGGTCTGGGACCATGATCTCCTCTGTAGACTAGTCTTCTAGAGACATACGTGATGACAAACAGTCCAGGACAATGACTGCAGCTGAACGATTCAGGCACACGTGGATCTCCCCGCGGTGACGGTGTGGGTGAGTGATCATTGATCTATGGTCATTGATCTGTGATAATTGATCTGCGAGTGAACAGTGTTGCATAACAGCGTGCAGTTTAACAGGCCTGCAGGGATCTGTAAGCGGAACTTCCAGCATCATTTATTCATTCTCTATCGACTCGGTCCGCCTCCACCGAGCAGCCTGGATGTGTGTGTGTTAGGAAGTTTATTCACACTGACACACACACACACACACACACACACACACACACACACACACACACACACACACACACACACACACACACACACACACACACACATTAAATCTAAAAAAAGTAGACTGATGGTGTATCTCCTTGATTGATGCCTTGCAAAAACATCTGTGGGTGTCAGGAGAATGATGGGTAAATTAGACAGTGAGCGTGTAAGACTGGGGGGCGGAGCTTATCTGGCTGCTGGAAGTCCGGGATTGTGTGTGGATGGCTGTCGCTATGTGACCATGAAACAAATGAGATGTGATTGAATAAGGACAGAGGGAACGAGGATGGAGAAAGGAGGAAGATGAGAACTAGAACTGGAGGAAAGGAGTCCATGAAGACAATTAAGGGGTTAATTGTGATGGGTTTTTCTTCCGTATTATCAGCACATCACATGAAAAGGTCAAAGCCAGCATTCCATTAACGTCTGACGCTGTTCACCTGTACCTTCTGGTTCAAACTGACGATAGAAATGATGAGAAAGCAAATCAGAAAATGTTTTATTTTTAAAGAAACACCCATCCATCCATCCATCCATCCATCTCATGGATGGATGGATGTATGGATGGATGGATGGATGGACGAGAGACCAGTTCTGGGCTGGTCTGGAAGCCCAGAGCTGAAATAAGGACTAGTGGAGCTCCACTGGGACCTGCTGCCAGTCGGTTCACAGGAACGAGTGTGTCCACACACTCGCGGTTGAGGTGGGATAGACTTCTCAGGAAGAACCACCTCTCTCAAATCGCTGGTTGCCTTCTGCTGCTGCTGCATGGAATGTGTTGTTGCATACTGTGTGTGTGCATGTGAGTGTGCATGTGAATGTGCATGTGTGTGGACTTGTGGACCTGACAAAAGCAAACATCTTCTCAAAAACCCATCACACCTCGGACGGTCTCTGAGCTCCTGCCCTCAGGCCGTCGCGTCAGGACGGCAGACGAGTCGTCGGACCGCGGCAGCTGTGCGTCCTGTACGTCCACAGGACCGACTGGGTTCCACTAGTTCTTGTTTCAGCTCTGGCAGCACATCAGGATGTTTGGACAGACTTGATCAGAATTTCTGTAAAGCATATAACTCTCATCCAGCCAGGATCTGGCTCTGTTCGTTCTGCCCGTGCACAACATGGCAGCACAAGGAAAACGGGCTTTGAAACCTCGCTGGTGTGGAGGTGTGTCCAGTTCTCCTGATCCAGCCTGTGGGACCTTCAGAGACCTGTTTCGAAGTGAATGTCCATCAAAGCCCTGAAAGAACTGAAGCAAAGCTGTAAAGAAGAGTGGACCAGGATTCCTCCTTGAGCGTGAGAGACACTGATGAAGTCAGTAACTTCACGTTACTGCTGAATCGTAACCCGTGGGGGTACTTAGTACTGCCCAGAAGACTTTCCTCTTTTGTTTCGGAGAACACGAAGACACAGGCAGAATGAACTCACAGAAGAAACTTTTGCAGATGTAGGACAGACCATCAGGACTTGGATTGTGGTGCTCACCCATGTAGTTGATGATGAAACCCTCGCCCTTCCCGAAGACGAGGCCCGCCGGGTCGGAGTGGAAGGTGATGGTCAGGTCTGGACTGGTGGAGGAGAGCTTGAAGGGGCTGCTGCCTCCGACGTAGCGTCCCAGGATGCGCGTGGTGACCTCATCGCCGTCGGTGATGGTCAACATGTCGCTGTCGCTGATGTTCAGTCTGCGGACAGGGAGAAGCTGATTAGTCGTGTCGACTCCGGCTGCGTGGGCGACCAGACGACCTCGAAGGCTGAATTCATTCACAGAGGAAGAGTTCAGTGGTGTGAAAACGGCTTATTGACCCAGAAGAGTTTGTTTCAGCACATCCCAGACGGCCTTCAGGACAATTAAACTAACTGAAATGTCTCTAAAAAGGACATTTCTCCCAAAGAACTGACAAGTGTAATTACATTAACGCTTCCATGAAAGAAAAGAACATTTAAAATAAAGAAAATGATCATTTAGTGATTGTGTTACAGTGTTTAAGGTAAAACTAAAAAGTAGGAACCAGAACTTCCTCCTTCAGTTTCTACATTAATGTACAACCTCACGTTACACACCAGCACATGGTTTATTGAAGGGTTCGTTCTGATGCGGATCGGCTGCTGTTTCCTGTCATTTCCTGTCACATGACCCAGTTTCAGCTGTCAGACACATGTCCTCACATTTCTCTCTAGAAGAGTCTACGGAGGAGTTCATGGTCCACTCAGTGACTGACAGGAGTCCGGGTCCAGACCATCATCCCTCAGTGGGTCTGAGGTGTTCCTGCTGGTTTCCTCCAAACATGGTTCTGGACATGATGACAAACATCTCCACCTTGGTCTCATCTGTCCAGAGGACTTTGATCCAGAAGTCTTCTGAATCTGGAACATGAGAGATCAGCAAACGTGCTGAAGATCAGATCATCAGTGATGATGATTGGCAGCACCTGTTTGCGACTCTTCATGCTTTGGAAGCAGTAGGGGTATTTAGAATTGCCCTTGTGTTATTTAGTTTGTCTGTTTGATCAAATACTGGGATGGAAAAACACGTGACATGCTGTGTTTTGTCTGAGCTTGCATCTGTTTGTATACAGATGACTTTTATTTTGTTTTCACACCATAAAACAGGATTAAAGAGGAGGCGCGTGTGTGTTTCCTCACAGTTGAACATCGAGCAGCACTCGTTTGTCCTCGTCAACGTGGATCCTCCAGCTGCAGTCCTCTCCCTCGCCGTACCACTCGGGCCAGTTCGGAGAAAGGATGACTCCTCCCGGACCGCTCAGGTCGCCTCCACACTGGGCTGAAGAAGCGAGGAGGAGCAAGATTCACTCAAAGACCAACAGACCAGAACAGGAGTGGAAGTCAGGACTGGATCCTACAGCCACTTCCATGCAGGAGGACTGGTGCACTTAGTAGGTGAACAATAAAGACCCAGACACTTCCAGACCTCCACAGGTACTTCATCAGGACCAACTGCTTTTCCCTCTTCCTCCTTTTCAGTGTCCTCCTGACCTCACCTAATAAGCTTACTAATCTTTAGTACTTCGTGGTCCATGGCGGTCCGCTCGTCTACTCATCGTTCTCTCATTTTCCTCGTTCATCAACTCTTCAAAGTTCTCTTTCCATCTTGCTCTCACACTTCTGGTTCCTGTCAGAACTTTTCCCTCTTCATCTTTCACCACATGACCTGCTGCACCTCCTTCCCATCTCCGTTTCTCTGCTTCTCCAACCTGTAAAGATCAGTGTCTCCCTCCTTACTGTCCAACCATCATAAGTCATCACACGTCCTTTGACCTTCACCACCTCCACCTTCACCTGACGCTGCATGTCCCTGTACTAGGGACTAGTATTATCAGGAGTAGTATTCTCAGGACTAGTATTATCAGTATCAGGACTAGTATTGTCAGGACTAGTATTGTCAGGACTAGTATTATCAGTATCAGGACTAGTATTATCAGGACTTGTATTGTCAGGACTAGTATTATCAGTATCAGGACTAGTATTATCAGGACGAGTATTGTCAGGACTAGTATTGTCAGGACTAGTATTATCAGTATCAGGACTAGTATTATCAGGACTAGAATTCTCAGGACTAGTATTATCAGTATCAGGACTAGTATTATCAGGACTAGAATTCTCAGGACTAGTATTATCAGTATCAGGACTAGTATTGTCAGGACTAGTATTATCAGGACTAGCATTATCAGGACTAGTATTGTCAGAACTAGTATTATCAGGACTAGAAATCTCAGGACTAGTATTATCAGTATCAGGACTAGTATTATCAGGACTAGAATTCTCAGGACTAGTATTATCAGTATCAGGACTAGTATTGTCAGGACTAGTATTATCAGGACTAGCATTATCAGGACTAGTATTGTCAGTATCAGGACTAGTATTATCAGTATCAGGACTAGTATTGTCAGGACTAGTATAGTCAGGACTAGTATTATCAGGACTAGTATTATCAGTATCAGGACTAGTATTGTCAGTATCAGGACTAGTATTGGCAGGACTAGTATTATCAGTATCAGGACTAGTATTATCAGTGTCAGGACTAGTATTGTCAGGACAAGTAGTATCAGGACTAGTTTTATCAGTATCAGGACTAGTATTGTCAGGACTAGTATTATCAGGACTAGTATTATCAGTATCAGGACTAGTATTGTCAGGACTAGTATTATCAGGACTAGTATTATCAGTATCAGGACTAGTATTATCAGTATCAGGACTAGTATTGTCAGGACTAGTATTATCAGGACTAGTATTATCAGTATCAGGACTAGTATTGTCAGGACTAGTATTGTCAGGACAAGTAGTATCAGGACTAGTATTATCAGTATCAGGACTAGTATTGTCAGGACTAGTATTATCAGTATCAGGACTAGTATTATCAGTATCAGGACTAGTATTGTCAGGACAAGTAGTATCAGGACTAGTATTATCAGTATCAGGACTAGTATTATCAGGACTAGTATTATCAGTATCAGGACTAGTATTGTCAGGACTAGTATTGTTAGTATCAGGACTAGTATTATCAGTATCAGGACTAGTATTATCAGGACTAGTATTATCAGTATCAGGACTAGTATTGTCAGGACTAATATTATCAGTATCAGGACTAGTATTATCAGTATCAGGACTAGTATTGTCAGGACAAGTAGTATCAGGACTAGTATTATCAGTATCAGGACTAGTATTATCAGGACTAGTATTATCAGGACTAGTATTATCAGTATCAGGACTAGTATTGTCAGGACTAGTATTGTTAGTATCAGGACTAGTATTATCAGTATCAGGACTAGTTTTATCAGTATCAGGACTAGTATTATCAGGACTAGTATTATCAGTATCAGGACTAGTATTATCAGTATCAGGACTAGTATTATCAGGACTAGTATTATCAGTATCAGGACTTGCATTATCAGGACTAGTATTGTCAGGACTAGTATTGTCAGTATCAGGACTAGTATTGTCAGTATCAGGACTAGTATTCTCAGGACTAGTATTATCAGTATAAGGACTAGTATTATCAGGACTTGTATTGTCAGTACTAGTATTGTCAGTATCAGGACTAGTATTGTCAGTATCAGGACTAGTATTATCAGTATCAGGACTAGTATTATCAGGACTAGTATTATCAGGACTAGTATTATCTAGGAACCTGCAGACACCTGTGACATGAATCCAGTAACAAAGCTCCATACATTTACTCCACCGTAAAAAGTCCACCTTAAATGAGCTTTTTTACAGCAACATCGACGTTCTGTGGACAGAGAGGTGATGGGAGCACTTTAATCCTGGTTTAATGAACATCTCAGGAAGTCAGTTATTTGTGGTTGGAGCATTGTGAAACATTTCTTCTTGTCACCTTTTCTGTCTGTTTTATGGTGCAGCAGCTGTGCCAGATATAGTGATATTATATAACACGGTTAGCCTTTAGTCTACCAAATATAGCAGAATGATGTTTCATTTTTGGCTGATAAAAATAAAGAAATGAGTCATCAATAAGCTACACACGGAGACGTACAAAAGCAGATCAGCAGAGGAGTGATGATAAGATGATGACATGTGACTTTCTGTCTTGCAACAATCTAAACCAGAAGCGCCGTTTACTGTTACCATGGCAACTGAAACACACTGGTCTGTATGTCATTTCCAGGTTTGGTCACCTGTCCAAAACATGACATGTTGCTACAGTCCAACTGTAGCGTCTGATCTTCCAATTCAATATTCAAAGTTTATGTTGATTAAATGTTTAATTAAAGAGGGAAAGAAACTCACAACATCTAAAATTCTCCTAGTTCAAGAGTGTCCTGGCAGCAGTTAACAGAACGAGAGTTGCAAAACACATGTAACAACAATATCTACATAAAATGTGGACATAAGCACCACAACACATCATCAAACAATGCCAATGTTAGGATTTTACACTTTCAAAGGTTTCAAAGGTCGTTGTAATTATGGCTGACGGAAATCCGACGTAACAACTTCAACCAGAAATGGATTCAAGTAGAAAGCTCAAATTATGTTTCAAATCCCATCTCGAGACCAGATCCTTGAGGTTCAAGTGAGTTTGGAGCTGATTCCTGGGGTAGGGAATTGAATCCTTAAATGCCTTGTTACCCCTGTCAGTTCAGACTTTAGGTCTGCGCAGTTCAGATGTGTTGCTGAACCAAGTTCACCAGTAACCCTCAGACCGCCAGTGACCCTCAAACCGCCAGTGACCCTCAAACTGTGAGTGAGCCTCAAACCGTGAGTTAGCCTCAAACCACCAGTGACCCTTGATTACCAGTAACCCTCAAACTGCCAGTGACCCTCAAACCACCAGTGACCCTCAAACCGCCAGTGACCCTTGATTACCAGTGACCATCAGTGAACTGGTAGTGGTTTAGGATCAGAATGTGAAGATGTTTCTACATGAATCCAGCTGCTTGTGTCTTCTGGCCTCAGTTTTACCTTTGCAGATGGGCTCAGTGTCATTCCAGTATGGATCCCTGGCGCTGATGCACTCGATAACAGGTGGGCCTTGCTCTAGAGCGTGACCCTGATCACAAGTGAACTGGACCACAGTTCCAACCCCGTACAACGGGTCTGTGGTGGTGAAGTTTCCATTCTGGAGGTAAGGCTCGTAGCAGTGGCCGCGCTCGAAGGCTGGAAATAGTAAAAGAAGAATAAGTCTAAAATTAATGTCTTATTAATATCCCAAACCAGGAAACATTGGGACAATGTGGAAAATACAAGTGCAAGTCCTGCTCCCCCTCCCCCACCTTCCCAACTGCAGACCTGTAACGTATAATGGTTCGGAGTACTAAGGAGTTTTTAGGCCTGGTAGTTGTCTGATCAGTTTCTCCAGCCTGGAGAAGTCCTTCTTGGATGTGCTCTACTCCCAGCACACCGCTGCGTAGAAAATGACCTGGCAAACACAGACTGGTAGAACTTCCACAGTGTCCTGCACAGGAACGTACACACACAACTTCACCTTCATAGCGGATGTTGAACCCTGTGTTGTGGTTGGGCTGGTCAGTGATGAACTGTATCCTCACAGCTGGACCTTCACTGATCACTCCTTCGAAGGGAATCTGTCCGCCGCGACCCGAGTCGAAGAGAACCACAGAGCTGGCATCCAGACCGCTCCACAACACCAGCCTGCAGGGATGCAGATACGGAGCTGAGAGTTCAGCTCAAAAAAAGAGAGTCGCTCATCAGGTAAAATTACATTAAAAAACAATCTACAAATGTATGTATAATTAGGGGTGTGGTCTTTTGACAGGGGGGCCGGCACAGCCAACGGATAGCTGCTTAGCGCTGTATTGACCTCTGAGCTGCTGATGAAACACCTAACAAAACATAATCCTTGATATTTTAAAGAAACGTGTTAATTTTACTACCAGACCTCGTGATTGGTCGTGGGTTGGTCTGGCAGGATGAAGCTCAGTGGGTGTCGGCTAAAAACAACAGCTATTTCTAGTATTCACGGTAATGCTGGAAAAATGAGACGGCGTTTCTTTAGGTCCACTCATAGTTACAAATCGGTATTTAGGGTCAAACCCACATCAAGACCCCTCCCCCCACACATGCGCACAAGTACACAGGTACACAGTACTTATATACCAGCACACCCCGTCAAGGCCACTGCAGGAAAAACACCGATACAGACTCCTCACAGTGAGCCGTCTTCCGTCGAGTATCAGTGAGCAGCGTACGACTGCCATTTGAAGTGATCATGTGGTTAAAATGATTAAAAAATAAACAAATAAAAAGGGGAGGTCTTGTTCCAACTGTTTTCCAGCAGCTCTGCAGCTCCTCCAGGGTGGATTAACTAAAGGAGCTGGGAACCACGATGAATCATTACTGGATCCGTCCAGGCAGAACCTGAACTTAATCAGCCTGCAACAACCGACTGACCCAGGCGAGAAGCCCTATTCCTGGTTTAACTTCTACTAGTCCTGGTTTAACAGCTCTACTAGTCCTGGTTTAACAGCTCTACTAGTCCTGGTTTCAGTTCTACTAGTCCTGGTTTACCAGTTCTACTAGTCCTGGTTTAACAGCTCTACTAGTCCTGGTTTTACTTCTACTAGTCCTGGATTAACAGTTCTACTAGTCATGGTTTCAGTTCTACTAGTCCTGGTTTAACAGCTCTACTAGTCCTGGTTTAACAGCTCTACTAGTCCTGGTTTTACTTCTACTAGTCCTGGTTTAACGGCTCTACTACTCCTGGTTTTAGTTCTACTAGTCCTGGTTTAACAGCTTTACTAGTCCTGGTTTAACTTCTACTAGTCCTGGTTTTAGTTCTACTAGTCCTGGTTTAACAGCTCTACTACTCCTGGTTTTAGTTCTACTAGTCCTGGTTTAACAGCTTTACTAGTCCGGGTTTTACTTCTACTAGTCCTGGTTTTAGTTCAACTAGTCCTGGTTTAACAGCTCTACTACTCCTGGTTTTAGCTCTACTAGTCCTGGTTTAACAGTTCTACAAGTCCTGGTTTTAGTTCTACTAGTCCTGGTTTAACAGCTCTACTTGTCCTGGTTTAACAGTTCTACTAGTCCTGGTTTAACAGTTCTACTAGTCCTGGTTTTACTTCTACTAGTCCTGGTTTTAGTTCTACTAGTCCTGGTTTCAGTTCTACTAGTCCTGGTTTAACAGTTCTACTAGTCCTGCTTTAACAGCTTTACTAGTCCTGGTTTAACTTCTACTACTCCTGGATTAACAGTTCTACTACTCCTGGTTTAACATCCAGTAGTCCTGGTTTGATGGAAGGTGGGCACGTTTCAGGCAGGTTTCTGTTTGTGGAACCCATTTTCATCGTGGTGGCAAAGTGGTATGATAAAAGCTTCTGAATGTCCCAGACAGCAGATCTATACACCCCATATATGGTCAGAAGTGGCATCAGAGCCTAAACTTGTTTTAATCTCTTGCTGACATTTGTTGCCTCCAACTGCTTCCTGTCTGAATGCAGCTGAATGTCTGTTTGACAGCAAAAACACAGATAAAACTTTTTTTTTCAATATAAGTGTAAATGTATTTGGCAGTAGGGGGTTGTGAGCAGCACCGTGTCTTAGGGGTCAGTTAGGTTGCCTGGTCCTGGTTCTCTTGGTGTTCGCGTGGTTTTTTTTTTGGGTACGCCAGTTTCCTCCCACAGTTCAAAACCATGCATGTTAGGTTTATTGATGATTCTGGATTGTCCATAGGGTGTGTGGTTTGAAGTCTTTATGTGCTCCTATGATGGACTGGAGACCCGTCCAGGTAATCTGCTTTCACCAGAATAGAGCTGGGGGAGCCCCGTTACCCTGACTAGAAGGAAGTGGGTATAGATGATGGGCGGATGGAAATATAAGCTCATTTGACATCTCTGATCTTTGTGTCGTTGCGTCTCGTTTTGACTCTCTGAGCCTCGGATGATAAAAATGCTGAACTTGACGGTTGGGACTCCTACCTCTCAGTCAGTCCCAGGACTAGCCTCTCTAGGTGCAGGTGCAGCCTCTGGTCTTTGGGGGCCTCCAGGGACCAGGAGCAGGATCGGTCCAAGGTGGCATTGGGCCCATGGTGGGGAGAAGGGGACAGCACCCTCCCTATGGAGGCGTTTTTCACCGTTCCTCCACAAAGAGCTACAGAGAAGACATCCATGAGTTGTTTTTGGGGAAACATTTGCTCATCACAAGTTTCAGCAGATGCTGCTCACTGACCCTTGCAGGTGGGCTCCTTGCCGCTCCACACCGGCAGGGAGGAGTTGACGCAGGTGAGCGTCGGCTCCCCCTGCAGGTGGTACCCCATGTGGCAGTGAAAGCGGGCGACGCCTCCAGGAAGAAGGTCCAGCACCGACACCTCTCCGAAGTGAGGCCTCTTCGGCAGCGAGCAGCTCAGCCTGAAGACTAAGAATAAAGAGAGGGATTAAAGTGAGATTAACAACTTTATGAACTGACCCACTGTTCGGGATGGAAGGCGAAACATCTTCAAGGAAAGAAAAAAGTCCAGTTGCCTTTGTTCAGTCCTTTGAGAGTAAGTTTGGCGTTACACAATTAACGCTCAGCTGGAGCTGATGTTTCATGCTCGTCCCCCTCATGACAGTCAGAATATATCACCATCATCCCTCCACCTCCGTGCTTCACAGTGGGTCTGAGGTGTTTCTGCTGGTTTCCTCCAAACATGGTTCTGGACATGAAGACCAAACATCTCCACGTTGGTCTCACCAACGTTTAGCAGAGTTATGACAACATTCATATTCAAATGTTTTATGAACAAATACGTCTGTTCAACTTTTAGAGCGTGAAGATACGTGTTTGCATAATTTCAAAAGAATAACAAAGTAAATAAATAATAAAAAGTTGTTTACAGAATTATCATTATGACTTTAGAATTTTGTCCCTTTGTTTTTATAGCTTTAGCATTTTTACGGTTTCTAGCGGGGGCAGCACGGTGGCTTAGTGCTCAGCACTGTTGCCTCACAGCAAGAAGGTTCCTGCATGTTGCATGTTTTCCCCGTGCTTGCGTGGGTTCCCTCCGGGTACTCCGGCTTCCACCCACAGTCCAAAAACATGCAGCGTAGGTTAATTGATCTTCCTAAATTCTCCCTAGGTGTGAATGTGAGTGTGATTGGTTGTTTGTATGTGGCCCTGGATAGACTGGCGACCTGTCCAGGTGTACCCCTGCCTTTCGCCTGATATGTGTCGGGATAGGCTCCGACAGACCCCCGTGACCCGGAAACGGATAAAGCGGGTATTGATAAAGGATGGACTGTTTCTAGAACCTCTTTTTACAGTTTTAAAGTCAACGCTGCTCGTTATTGTTTTTAGCCACAGAGCTGCTAGCTGCTGCTTCATGTTCTGTTATCCCACCTTCGTTGCCATGACAACCGCTCAGGCGCCATATCAGGCTGGTCGCTCTGAGTCCTGGATGTTTTACAGACAGCAGTGACGCTGTGGTCCGCCGCCACCCAGACGTCGTGTTAGACGTGGGTCCATGCTGGAACCCGCCGGTGCGGCACAGTGGATAACGTACCGAGCACAACCCGGCGGCAGGAGACGCCAACATTTTCATTATTTTATCGGAGCTACTTATCAGATTTCATTTATTTATCGCACCAACAAAAATGACATCATCAATGACATCAAGTTATACAGTTTATGGTTAACACACACCTGGTGTGAACTCACCCGTTTAAATCCTATGGAAGCAGTAAGCGGGTACTTAGGACTGCCCACACTTATCGTTGAATAAGTAATAACAGGTGTTGTTGTTCATCTAAGTGGTATTTACACTTTGGAGACCTGGTTCTGGTCTTGGTCCAGATGTGCAGCTTCATGTAAAACAGTCTTGATGAAGTGGATTCAGTCGACTTTACCAGATCTTATAAATGAACACTCGTGATGCTGTTTCCGTTTGGAGTATGTTTAAATGCTAGCTTGTGAAATTAAGGAGCAGTAGGCACATTTTAATTGAATAATCTTAATAAGCTGTGTGGGATAATATGTGTTGCCTCTTTAATTTTCTTTTCATCACGCCCAGATTCTTCTCTCCAAAGACATTTTAATGTCAATCAGTGCTATTCTGCAGCCCAGC